>OZ024741.1:13145754-13163254 GCA_964016885.1 Eledone cirrhosa | reverse complement strand
TCCATAAACTTTGAAGCCTCTGAGATTATGTCAAAACTTGGCATCGGAAAAAAGACCGAACCATTCCTCCCAAGAACTCCGAGGATAAATCTCAAGGATCACAAAAACAATTTTCGCACTGAACTACCTGTTCGATTAATCGCCCTCTCTAAATCAGATCTGGGGGTTGTTAGTAAAGCCATCTCAGATAGAATTATCCCACAGGTTCGTTCTAATTGCTCTTCTTTGAACTTAAATTTATGGTTTGGTACTTCTGAAGTGATTGGCTGGTTCAACAAATTGAATAATAAAAACAAACTAAAATTTGTTCAATTTGATATTGCCAGCTACTATTCTTCTATTTCGCCTTCACTTCTCAACAATGCTCTATCTTTCGCATTTAAATATTCTGACATCACCACAGATGAACTTCACATCATTCTCACCGCACGTAAAACCATCCTTGAGTTCAACAATGAATATTGGACCAGAGCTGATACCTCTAACAACTTCGACATCACAATGGGAGCATCCGATTCATCCCAATTGACAGATTTAATTGGTATCTTTATTTTGAACTCTTTGAGTCGGAAAATTCCTCAACTTCGCGGTGGAATTTATCGTGACGATGGACTCTTTACTATCTTAAATTGCAACATAGTTAACCTTAATATTATTAAGAACAATATACGTAATCTCTTTAACTAACATAACCTAAAAATTGAATTTGATAACAGCATCAAACTAGCTAATTTCTTGGATGTATCTCTTAATCTTGACACTGGAATTATATTACCCTTACCATAAAAACAATGAGAACCTAAATTATGTTAATTTTAAATCTAACCACCCTACTAATATTAAGAATGCTATAGTTAGTAATATTGGAAAAAGAATATCTAACCTATCTTCTAATAAAAACATCTTTGATGCTAACGCCAATTACTATAATAACGCGCTTTCTAAAGCCGGCTATCCTGATAAAATCAAATATAATAAAGAAACAAATTCTAGAAGATCTTACAGTAGAATAATTAATCATGATCATTCCAATAACTTTAATAAAAGACCTAGATACAAAAACATAATCTGGTATAATGCTCCTTTCTCCATCTCTATTAATAATAATATTCCTAAATTATTCTTTAGTGCCTTAATTAAATGCTTCCCTCCCTCACATATCTATAGTAAAATATTTAACAAACACACTATAAAATTTTCCTATTCGACATCCTCCAACATTTCCAACATTATCTCTAAACACAACAATAAAATACTAAATACTAAATCTCTTCCTTCCAACACTGAATATCATAATAATAGTAATAGTACTCCCGACGTCATTGTAAACTCTAGGCTAATTTCTGCAAACCCAAATACAACGTCAAACACAACTTCGCTAAATGTTCTTAATCCCATTCTAAATAAAAAAAACTATTATTCCTATCGCAAATAACTTCTCCAATCCAATTCCTTCTATAGATAACACTAGGTCACTCGTTAATAATCTCTCTAATCGCAATTGCAATTGCCCTGCTAAAAATAAATGTCCTCTCAACAACCATTGTCTTGATAAAAACTTAATCTATGAATGTAAAGTTATAACTGACACCAATTCCTTCACCTATTTTGGCTCCACTTCCACCTCCTTTAAAGCTCGTCTTTATAATCATCATTCGTCTTTTAAATACCAACTTAAAAGAACCAACACGGCTCTCTCAGAACTCATATGGTCCTTGAAAGACAAAAAGGTTTCTTCTGCTGCTTCAAACTTGAACAGTTCTCTATCCAAGACTTGCAATCTCTGTCTAAATGAAAAATTTACCATTATACCTAATTTAGATTCTATAATAAATAGACGCACTGATTTGTTTTCTCTCTGCTTGCATAAATTCTACAGAACATTCCATAAAGTATACAGCTAATATCCTAAACTTTATCAATTCAGAATCCTTTTCTCAAAGGCGCACACATATATATATATATACTTCTTTAAAAATATACCCATCTTTCTACCTTATTTCAAAGTTATTTATTATACATTATATAATACTTGTTACTCATTCTATATCACTCCTATTTATCACTTTCACTTCTTCCTTTTTTTTTCTTTTCTTTTTCTTTTAATTTCTAACCCCTGATCTGTACCTTTTCTCACTGTGCCTAACATAGAAACAATTATTACACAATACAATATATTCTTACTTTATATCACCTTGAAAAAATCCTTCGTAAACATAAACATTTTTTTTGACGTTAGATTATTCATCCTCAATTCATTATTTTTTTCTCACTTTCATGTTTCATCCTATCTTCTACTTTTTTCACAATATATCCTTACTTACATTACTATTGCTATTTTTAATAATACATATCAACATTTTCTTTCCATCGCACATATTATTAAACCCTTAAATATTATTCTTAATGTGGATTGGCAGTATCGGTAGAGAGTCAGACGCCATGCTTTCCAGCATAGTTACGTCCCTCTATGGTCTGAGTTCAAATCACGCCGAGGTTAACTTTGCCTTTCATCCTTACGGGGTCGATAAAATAAAGTACCAGTAATGCACTGGGTAATTACTGGCCTTGTGCCAAAAGTAGAAACAATTATTCTTAATACATATTAACATTTTCTTTCCATCGCACATATTATTAAACCCTTAAATATTATTCTTAATACATATTAACAATTTCTTTTCATCGCACATATTATTAAACCCTTCAATATACAAACCTTAACTTTACATTATTTTTCTCTTCGTTAATTTTCAAATTCTTTTAATTTATACATTATCTTCCAACGGTTTTTCAACCTCTCTATGTAAAACAATATATTTTTCTCAGTTATAAAAGCTATCTCTCTCTCTCTCTCTCTCTATCAGCCATCTCTCCTCCTATCTCATCCTTCCTCATTATACTCCTCCCCCTCCACTTTTTACTCTCATCTCCTCCTCTTTTTCATCCCCCCCCCCCCACCCTAAAAAAAAATTTTCCACAATATCACACATCAATCTAAAACTACTTTTCATATGTTGATTTAAAACTGCACTATCCACAAGTGTTTTTTAACCTTCATATCATATCTTCCTATTTTATCTGATGAAAACACAAATGTTATTACATGATGATATTTGTTTTTGAAATGCGCATAATAAAATACATGGAACTCTTTTAACCATCTTTTGATCTTATATATTATATATATATATATATATATATTGTTATACTTGGGGAGGGTCATATTGTTGTACTAATATTCCCAGAAATAATAACAGAACACACTCACTGTTTGGTTGGTTTTCGCTTCTGTATCTTTTATATCTCCATAGTTAATTCATTTGGCAATCAATGTTTATCACTGACTGATCAACGGTCAGTCAGTGATAAACATTTTTGAGGCTGTTGTACCCCCCCCCCCCTATACTGGGACATGCTCCTACATAGTCCCATCGTGTGTCTAGGATACCATTCCAGTCCCCCACTAAAAGCAAGGAGCGAGACGTTCCCAGAAAAGACTTTAGACGCTGAAAGAAGTCTGGCCACGATTGCCCAGTCGGGGCAATAGGTAACTAGATAGATAAATAGATTAATATGTAGGCATGTAGGTAGGTAGACATGTTGATAGGTAGGTAGGTAGACATGCAGATAGATAGACATGTTGGTAGATAGGTGGGTGGGTAGATAGATAGGTAGATAGATAGGTAGATAGATAGGTAGATAGATAGATAGATTGATAGATAGATAGATATATTTCTTTATTTGCCACAAGGGCGCACAAGAAAGGGGACAATACAAAGACATGCCGGGAATTTTACATACAGTCGTGTAAAAAATATAAAGACAAACAATTACAACAATCGAAATCCCCAATAGGGGGGAGGCGCCGCAAATGGGTTGTTTAATACCCCTTAGATAGAACAACCCTCAACTTCAGGAGCGTGTTGTGCAAGTGCTCCTTTCCTCCTTTTGTTCTCATCTTCAACCTACAGGTTTATAAACAGAGAATGCCCAATCACTCGGGCCATTTTCGCTTCATTCACCCACCTTTCAGTAAATTTACTGGGGTTCAATGCCTCTCTCTCCACCATGATTCTCCTTCTAAAGTGATACTTAAAGAAGAGAATCAATTGTCCGGAGAGAAAGGCATCTGTCCTCAGTCCTCTCAACCTCGTCCACCATATAACTTCTTTCACCATAGCCACCGTACAGAGGAAAACCGCCTCTCTTTCGTTTTTGAAAGAGGCTGGCGGTTTGATCCTTACTATGGACTCGGCAGTCAACTGGATTTGTCCCATACGCGACAGCAGTTGTTCTGCATAGTTCCACAGGTCGGTTACGCCCGAGCAGTGTACAATTGCGTGCAGGACTGTTTCAATGTCCTGCGCGCATCTTGGACACATCCTCTTGGAAGGATCCCAGCCGGGGCGTCCGTGCCTTTAGATCTTGTCACGAACCAGTAGAGCTCCTCGGTAGCACTGCCAGGCCAGGGACCTCTGGAAGTTGTCCATAGGTCCCGGGCGGAAAGTCCTACCAAACAGACTGGTGAGCTCATCGTCTTCGACGCCCAGAGTCTCTCCGAGCACGTCGTCGCCCTTGTAACGAACAATCGCTCTATAGAATGTCGAAGTGGAGTCTCCACTGATTGCTGCGCCCGCTTGCCAGAGGACTGTGAGCGCCTGAGCGCATTCAATGTGCCAGGCGACCATCGTTTTCGGTCTTTTCTTGACCCAGGACTGCAGCTCCGTCAGCGAGACGAGATGTCGGAAAGCCTGTCTCACAAACGGTGCCCACACCGGTTGGGGGTTGGTGAGGAATACCTGGAAATGCCGCAGCCTCAGCGCATGTTTGCGCATCATCAGCCACGGCATTCCCAGCCCTCCGTTGGAAGGGTGCTGACAGCAGACGGATCTCCTCACCAGCGTAGCCTGCTTCTTCCACAGAAACTAGAAGAGCATGCGTTCCATCTTGGTGAGGTGTTCACGGGGACAAGGCACGACAGTCAAGCGGTAGTAGATGACGGCACCTCGCTCGACCTTTCAAGGACAGTTTGCACTTTGCCCACATCTGGGTGAGTGCAAACACCTTGGCCGTGACCTCGTTCCAGTTTTTCTCCACTTGGAGGTCTGGACCGAACCAGACCCCGAGCAATTTCACCGGTCCGTCCGTCCAGCGTCCAACGACGCTGTCGGACGTCATCGGTTTGCCTCTCCACGTACCGAATTGCAAACCGACAGACTTATCCGGGTTTAGTTTTGCTCCCGTCAGCGTTTCGTATTCTTTCAGTAAGTTGCCGATTACCGCGATTTCCGAGGTGCTCGACACCATTACCATCATGTCGGCATGAGCCGACGCCGCTTTGCGCAGTCCCAGTTCTAGAGGGATGCCCTGCAACAGCTCCAATTTCCGCAGTAGTGGCTCTAGAGTCAATACATACAGAATGGAGGAGAGAGGGCACCCCTGTCGAATGGAACGCGTGATTGCGAGCGGCTCCGATAGGTAGCCGTTCACCTTGACCCTCGAGCAGATGCTGGTGTGCATCGCCTCGATCCATCCTCTGAACACGGGACCGAAAACGGCCGCCTTGAGAACCGCTTCCAAGTATCGATGGTCGACCCTATCGAATGCCTTAGACTGATCCAAGTTGATCAGAGCCCCACCGAAGCCGGGTTTACTACCCACCCTCTCTATGATGTATCGCATGAGGTGGAGGTTGTCGTGTATGGACCTGGTCGGGATTGCACACGTTTGCGCTATCCCTACTAGGTTCTCGACGACAAGCGCCAACCTCGTCGCTAGCACCTTGGCCAAAATCTTTAACTCTGTGTTGAGCAGAGTTATGGGCCTGAAGTTGTTAATTTCGTCCCCCTTGTTCTCGTCTTTCCTGATCAGCGTTACTACGCCCTTGCCTGCAGAACTAGGAATTCTCCCGATTGCAGTAGACGGCTTCGAGGACGCCAGAGAACAAGTCCGGCATGCCTATGTAAAACTCGTAGGGTAGACCATCTAGACCGGGTGACTTGCGTTTCCCGCAGCGGCCCAGAGCGTCCCGTATCTCAGTGTCCGTGATCGGTCTTCCGCAGAACTCGGCGTCCGTGTTCGAGAGACGCGGCAGGCCGTCGAGGTATGAACTAAAGTTCATTCCCCCGTTCGGCTCACCGTCGTTCTGCTCAAACAGTCGCGCAAAGTGCCGCTGAAAGGCCGCGCACATTTGCTTGGGGTCAAGTAGCACGCGTCCGTTTTGGTCTTTCAAAGACCGAATTGTGGACTTGTTGCCACTTTTTGCCTCCGCCACTCGGGCCCAGCTGACAGCTTTCGCTCCTTCGTTTCCTAGAGCACGTGTTTTGCTTCTGACCACGCAGCCTTCGTGTTTCCCATCGAAGAACTGGTCCAGTGCCGTTCTCGACGCTAACACTCTAGCCGCATTGCCACTTCTAAGTGCCTCCTCTACCTTGGCTACTCGTTCTCTTTCTATTCTGTTTTTCTCTAAGGCTAACTCTCTGCTATACCCTATCGATTCTATTCTAATTGCTTTCTTGAGAGAGTACCACCATCTATTGTTGACGATGGCTCCCGTTAACTGTTGCTTGACTAGTCTACTTATCCGTTCACTGTAAGCTTTACGTGCCGGCAACGACACGTTCATCTTCCAGTATCCGGAACCCTGTCTATGTATTCTATCACGGTTGACTAAGCAGACGACTAACTTGTGATCTGAAGAGGCAACCATGTGCATTCGTGGACAGCTTAACATCTTCTTGTCCCTTTCTCTAATGAAGAACCTATCTAAATACGATCTAGATGTCCCACTGCGGTTTGCCCACGTCCACTGTGGAGCAGTCGGGAAATCCAGTCGATACCTATCGGCCAGTTGGAATTGGCCAATTAAAGTTTTGAGGCTGTTGCACCCTGCTCTACTGGGACATGCTCCCATCGTGCATCTAGGATACCATTCCAGTCCCCCACTAAATGTAAGGAGCGAGACGTTCCCAGAAAACACTCTAGACGCTTAAAGAAGTCTGGCCGTGATTGCGATTGCCCGATCGGGGCATAAACGGCCACCAGTCTGAAGGCTCCACCTCCAATACTGTTCACGTCTAGGAATACCAGTCTACCCTCCGGGTCCAAGTGTACTTGCTGTACTTCGACGTCCAGGTTCTTCCGAAACATGACAGCCACTCCACCTCCACCTCCTGGCTGACAGAGAGATGCATAGATCTCAAAGTCGTCGAAGATGGGGGTTAGTTGCTGCCTGTTGTGGATCCTGGACTCGGTGATGGCTATCACATCCATACTGTGTGACCTAAGGTCGTTTAAAAGTTGGCCCTGTTTCCAGGGCATCCCTAGGCCACGCACATTCACGGTTCCAACCCGTAAACTAGCCATGTTGGTGAAGAAAAGTTGGAGAAAAAGGACGAAAGGTGCACTTACCTTTTCGTTTCCTGGAGATCGGGTTGTTCAATCTCCATTTGGGTGCTGGATAGGGTGTTGGGTGGGTGGGGAAACATTTTAACAGGACGCGGTTGATGGGTTTGTGGCAGGGGTTGCCCACGTCCTGTGAAAATTTATTTGTTAGGTCATTATAGATTTCAATAGAAACCCTTATAAGTTTAAGGTGTGGAGACGATTCTGCCTTGACGAAAGTTTTGCCCTCCGTCACCACCTTGGGGTTTGGGGAGATGACCTCCATCAAACTCTTGTTGTTTGTGTTGATGTATGCGTATTGTTGTTTGTGTTTTTGTTGTGTTGTTTTAGTTTGTTGTTCGTCTGGGAGTTTTCTTTTTATAGTGGGTGCTTGTGTTTGGGGTGGTGTTGGTGCTGGTTTTGCTGATAGGGGGATGTTTGACTGCGGTGTTGTTTGTGTTGTTGTTTGTGTCTGTGGTTGTTTGTGTCTGTGGTTGGTGATTGGAGTTTTGGGGGTTTTGTGGTGTCTCTTTTTTTGCTTTTTAGATTTCCGCGGTTCTCCCTCTTCTTCACTTAAAGAAGGAGAAGCAGCTTCAACCGTCGATGAATAATCATCGTCAGGTGTGTGGGGTAGGGGTATGTTGTGTGGTGGTGGTGTTTCGGTGTGTGTGTTTGTGGTAGTATTTGATGGAGTGGGATGGGGTGGTTCTTTAGGGGTGTTGTCTCTGTTTTTTCTGTTGTTGTTGTTGGTTGAGTGTCTGTTTGTTTTGGTGTGGTTGCTCGTTTCGTCTGTCGTTGTGGTTGTTTTGGTGTTGGTGTTGGTAATAGCGTTTTTTTTATGATGTTGTTGTTGTGTGTTTGTGGACAAGAGGCTTTTAGGTGTGCTGTGCTACCACAGCGAAAGCAATGAAATTTTCGTCCTTCTACCGAAATGTTTATTTTGTTGTTATTATCGATGACGAATCTTTCGGGTATTTTGGAGATTCTCTCCGGTTTCATTTGCAACAGAATCTCCAAATCTGTACCCGCCCACCTTGTCGAATAGATTTTCGTATCGAAAGAATCATATCAGTTTCGGGCTCTACGAAGCCAGCCAAGATCCACCAGATGTTAATGTTTGGAGGTATGTTTTTTATTTTTATTTTTTGTGTCCTTTTTCCCCATGTATGTAGGGAAAAGGGTATATGATTTTGACACCATTGGTGTCACAGAGTGTTTTTGTGCGAGTGCCTCGCTTTTAAACAGTACGGAAACACTTCCGTACTGTTTTCCTCGCTGGAGAAAATCGACATTTGCTAGAATTTCCTTGAAAGTATCTTCTATATCTGCTTGGTTAACAAATGTCGGCTTTCTTGTGGTATTTGACACAGTCCTAAAGGTGACTGATCTGCGAATTGTGTCTTCCTTTATTTCAAGGGGTGAGTTAATTCTAAACCCACCTCTTTCTTCGAAAGTTACAAATTTTCTCCCTTGCTGGAGCATATCTATTGCGTTGGAGATATCAAGATTTATAAAATCTTGTTTTTTGTTCACTGTTTCAGCGAAAGACATTTTCTTGTTTTTGTGTGGTGTTGCTGTTGTTGTTGTTATCGTTGTTAGCCTCGGTGTTGGACATCTCAGTTCCTTGTCGAGGTGAAACATTATGTGTAGATGTAGATGTAGAGTTGTTGATGTCTTTTTCATGTGTATGTATGTTAATGGGTTTAATTCCTGTGTTTTCCTGTGTGTTATTGTTATTTTTCTCCACTTCGGCGGTAGAAATTTTAAAATCTTCAAGTGGTAATATTTTTTCCTCTTTGTTGACAGTCGTATCTATGACGACGTCCATAGTAGCAGAAGCAAATATAACGTTAATATCTGCCTCTTTCTCTCTCTTTTCTCTATTAACGTTCTCCAGCGTTCTTGTGTTGCTCAAGTTATTTAGTTTGTAAAATCTGATAATTTAAAACAAATTTTTAAAATAAAATTTTCGCCCCTACAGGGGCGAAAAATGGGATTACCGCCCAGCTGACAATTCAGCTTGGGGGTTAATCTACAAAATGTTATGTTTTTTCAAACAATTAGTTCGGTTTTTTGTATAGAAATTAACATTAAAGCTTACCGGCGATGTTCCACGCGTCAGACAGAAAGATAGATAGATAGATAGATAGATAGATAGATAGATAGATAGATAGACAGATAGATAGATAGATGCATATGTAGGTAGCTATAGTAGCTGTTGTCTCACTAATTACCGACCATTTTGTCAACACTGTTGTGTGTGTGTGTGTGTGAGAGAGAGAGAGAGAGAGAGAGAGAGAGAGAGAGAGAGAGAGAGAGAGAGAGAGAGAGAGAGAGAAAGAGAGAGAGAGAGAGAGAGGGAGGAAGATATAAAATTACCATTTCCCAAACAAATATGGTACAAAGTGATTGTTACATGACACTTGTGCTTTCTTATAAAGATATATGTGTTGCGCACGCGTGTGTACATACGTGTGTTTAGAGTACTTAATGTCACAGTCCTCGAGAGGCCTGCTAGAGGTTTCAAATCTCTTTCACCTTCAAATTGACAAAATAAAACATTAGATAGCGGCCTTCATCCCGTTCCCATCGATTCCTATACCTTAAATCACCTTTATTATTAACAACATACCTAAAGCCGGTGGATTGACTGTAATCGGTAGAGGATCGGACACCATTTGCGGCACAGAGTTACGGCCCTTTATGTTCTATTTTCAAATCCCGCCTTTCAACCTTACGGGGTCGATAAAATAAAGTACCAGTAACGCACTGGAGTCGATTTAATCAACTCTCCAATCCCCCTAAAAATGGTTGGCCTTGTGCTTATATCAGAAACTATTATTAACAACTTGAAGGGCGGTGGATTGGCAGTATCGGTAGAGGGTCGGACGCCATGCTTTCCAGCATAGTTACGTCCCTTTACGATCTGAGTTCAAATCCCGCCGAGGTTGACTTTGCCTTTCATCCTTACGGGGTAGATAAAATAAAGTACCAGTAATACACTAGGTATTTGCTGGCCTTGTGCCTAAAGTAGAAACAATTATTAACAACTTGACAAACCTATAAGTTGCTGTTGTTGTTGTTGTTGTTGCTGTTGTTGTTGCTGTTGTTGTTGTTGCTGTTGCTGTTGTGTTAGATCTCCGTGAGTTTCGACGACGAGTGTTCCACTTGTCCGAACAACGGAACAGCCTTCGTGTGAAATGAACGAGCCAGTGGCTGAGCATTCCACTGTAATTCTCAGGGAGATTCTTTGTGATACAGTACCTCACAAGACTGGCCTCTCAATTGCAGGTACAACTAATGTTTGTCAGCTGAGTCGACTGAGACAACAAGAAATGTTATGTCATACACAAGGACACATCTTACCACCGTAATATCTTGTAAAAGGACACATCTCAACACCGTAATATCTTGTACAAGGACACATCTCACCACCGTAATATCTTGTACAAGGACACATCTTACCACCGTAATATCTTGTACAAGGACACATATCACCACCGTAATGTCTTGTACAAGGACACATCTCACCGCCCTAATATCTTGTACAAGGACACATCTCACCACCGTAATATCTTGTACAAGGACACATCTTACCACCGTAATATCTTGTACAAGGACACATCTCACCGCCGTAATATCTTGTACAAGGACACATCTCACCGCCGTAATATCTTGTACAAGGACACATCTTACCGCCGTAATATCTTGTACAAGGACACATCTCACCACCGTAATATCTTGTACAAGGACACATCTCACCGCCCTAATATCTTGTACAAGGACACATCTCACCGCCGTAATGTCTTGTACAAGGACACATCTCACCGCCGTAATATCTTGTACAAGGACACATCTCACCGCCGTAATATCTTGTACAAGGACACATCTTACCGCCGTAATATCTTGTACAAGGACACATCTCACCACCGTAATATCTTGTACAAGGACACATCTTACCACCGTAATATCTTGTACAAGGACACATCTCACCACCGTAATGTCTTGTACAAGGACACATCTCACCGCCCTAATATCTTGTACAAGGACACATCTCACCACCGTAATATCTTCTACAAGGACTCATCTTACCGCCGTAATATCTTGTACAAGGACACATCTTACCACCGTAATATCTTGTACAAGGACACATCTCACCGCCGTAATATCTTGTACAAGGACACATCTTATCACCGTAATATCTTGTACAAGGACACACCTTACCACCGTAATATCTTGTACAAGGACACATCTCACCGCCGTAATATCTTGTACAAGGACACATCTCACCACCGTAATATCTTGTACAAGGACTCATCTTACCGCCGTAATATCTTGTACAAGGACACATCTTACCACCGTAATATCTTGTACAAGGACACATCTCACCGCCGTAATATCTTGTACAAGGACACATCTCACAGCCGTAATATCTTGTACAAGGACACATCTTACCACCGTAATATCTTGTACAAGGACACATCTTACCACCGTAATATCTTGTACAAGGACACATCTCACCACCGTAATATCTTGTACAAGGACTCATCTTACCGCCGTAATATCTTGTACAAGGACACATCTTACCACCGTAATATCTTGTACAAGGACACATCTCACCGCCGTAATATCTTGTACAAGGACACATCTCACAGCCGTAATATCTTGTACAAGGACACATCTTACCACCGTAATATCTTGTACAAGGACACATCTTACCACCGTAATATCTTGTACAAGGACATATCTCACCGCCGTAATATCTTGTACAAGGACACATCTTACCACCGTAATATCTTGTACAAGAACACATCTCCCCGCCGTAATATCTTGTACAAGGGCACATCTCACCGCCGTAATGTCTTGTACAAGGACACATCTCACCGCCGTAATATCTTGTACAAGGGCACATCTCACCGCCGTAATGTCTTGTACAAGGACACATCTCACCGCCGTAATATCTTGTACAAGGACACATCTCACCGCCGTAATATCTTGTACAAGGACACATCTCACCGCCGTAATATCTTGTACAAGGACACATCTCACCGCCGTAATATCTTGTACAAGGACTCGTCTTACCACCGTAATATCTTGTACAAGGACACATCTTACCACCGTAATATCTTGTACAAGGACACATCTCACCGCCGTAATATCTTGTACAAGGACACATCTCACCGCCGTAATGTCTTCTACAAGGACACATCTTACCACCGTAATATCTTGTACAAGGACACATCTCAACGCCGTAATGTCTTGTACAAGGACACATCTCACCGCCGTAATGTCTTGTACAAGGACACATCTCACCGCCGTAATATCTTGTACAAGGACACATCTCACCGCCGTAATATCTTGTACAAGGACACATCTCACCGCCGTAATGTCTTGTACAAGGACACATCTTATCACCGTAATATCTTGTACAAGGACATATCTCACCGCCCTAATGTCTTGTACAAGGACACATCTCACCGCCGTAATGTCTTGTACAAGGACACATCTTACCACCGTAATATCTTGTACAAGGACACATCTCACCGCCGTAATATCTTGTACAAGGACACATCTCACCGCCGTAATATCTTGTACAAGGACACATCTCACCGCCGTAATATCTTGTACAAGGACACATCTCACCGCCGTAATGTCTTGTACAAGGACACATCTCACCGCTGTAATGTCTTGTACAAGGACACATCTCACCGCCGTAATATCTTGTACAAGGACACATCTCACCGCCGTAATATCTTGTACAAGGACACATCTCACCGCTGTAATGTCTTGTACAAGGACACATCTCACCGCCGTAATATCTTCTACAAGGACACATCTCACCGCCGTAATGTCTTGTACAAGGACACATCTCACCGCCGTAATATCTTGTACAAGGACACATCTCACCGCCGTAATGTCTTGTACAAGTACACATCTTATCACCGTAATATCTTGTACAAGGACACACCTTACCACCGTAATATCTTGTACAAGGACACATCTCACCGCCGTAATATCTTGTACAAGGACACATCTCACCGCCGTAATGTCTTGTACAAGGACACATCTCACCGCCGTAATATCTTGTACAAGGACACATCTTACCACCGTAATATCTTGTACAAGGACACATCTTATCACCGTAATATCTTGTACAAGGACACACCTTACCACCGTAATATCTTGTACAAGGACACATCTCACCGCCGTAATATCTTGTACAAGGAAACATCTCACCGCCGTAATGTCTTGTACAAGGACACATCTCACCGCCGTAATATCTTGTACAAGGACACATCTTACCACCGTAATATCTTGTACAAGGACACATCTTATCACCGTAATATCTTGTACAAGGACACACCTTACCACCGTAATATCTTGTACAAGGACACATCTCACCGCCGTAATATCTTGTACAAGGACACATCTCACCGCCGTAATGTCTTGTACAAGGACACATCTCACCGCCGTAATATCTTGTACAAGGACATATCTCACCGCCGTAATATCTTGTACAAGGACACATCTTACCACCGTAATGTCTTGTACAAGGACACATCTCACCGCCCTAATATCTTGTACAAGGACACATCTCACCACCGTAATATCTTGTACAAGGACACATCTTACCACCGTAATATCTTGTACAAGGACACATCTCACCGCCGTAATATCTTGTACAAGGACACATCTCACCGCCGTAATATCTTGTACAAGGACACATCTTACCGCCGTAATATCTTGTACAAGGACACATCTCACCACCGTAATATCTTGTACAAGGACACATCTCACCGCCCTAATATCTTGTACAAGGACACATCTCACCGCCGTAATGTCTTGTACAAGGACACATCTCACCGCCGTAATATCTTGTACAAGGACACATCTCACCGCCGTAATATCTTGTACAAGGACACATCTTACCGCCGTAATATCTTGTACAAGGACACATCTCACCACCGTAATATCTTGTACAAGGACACATCTTACCACCGTAATATCTTGTACAAGGACACATCTCACCACCGTAATGTCTTGTACAAGGACACATCTCACCGCCCTAATATCTTGTACAAGGACACATCTCACCACCGTAATATCTTCTACAAGGACTCATCTTACCGCCGTAATATCTTGTACAAGGACACATCTTACCACCGTAATATCTTGTACAAGGACACATCTCACCGCCGTAATATCTTGTACAAGGACACATCTTATCACCGTAATATCTTGTACAAGGACACACCTTACCACCGTAATATCTTGTACAAGGACACATCTCACCGCCGTAATATCTTGTACAAGGACACATCTCACCACCGTAATATCTTGTACAAGGACTCATCTTACCGCCGTAATATCTTGTACAAGGACACATCTTACCACCGTAATATCTTGTACAAGGACACATCTCACCGCCGTAATATCTTGTACAAGGACACATCTCACAGCCGTAATATCTTGTACAAGGACACATCTTACCACCGTAATATCTTGTACAAGGACACATCTTACCACCGTAATATCTTGTACAAGGACACATCTCACCACCGTAATATCTTGTACAAGGACTCATTTTACCGCCGTAATATCTTGTACAAGGACACATCTTACCACCGTAATATCTTGTACAAGGACACATCTCACCGCCGTAATATCTTGTACAAGGACACATCTCACAGCCGTAATATCTTGTACAAGGACACATCTTACCACCGTAATATCTTGTACAAGGACACATCTTACCACCGTAATATCTTGTACAAGGACATATCTCACCGCCGTAATATCTTGTACAAGGACACATCTTACCACCGTAATATCTTGTACAAGAACACATCTCCCCGCCGTAATATCTTGTACAAGGGCACATCTCACCGCCGTAATGTCTTGTACAAGGACACATCTCACCGCCGTAATATCTTGTACAAGGGCACATCTCACCGCCGTAATGTCTTGTACAAGGACACATCTCACCGCCGTAATATCTTGTACAAGGACACATCTCACCGCCGTAATATCTTGTACAAGGACACATCTCACCGCCGTAATATCTTGTACAAGGACACATCTCACCGCCGTAATATCTTGTACAAGGACTCGTCTTACCACCGTAATATCTTGTACAAGGACACATCTTACCACCGTAATATCTTGTACAAGGACACATCTCACCGCCGTAATATCTTGTACAAGGACACATCTCACCGCCGTAATGTCTTCTACAAGGACACATCTTACCACCGTAATATCTTGTACAAGGACACATCTCAACGCCGTAATGTCTTGTACAAGGACACATCTCACCGCCGTAATGTCTTGTACAAGGACACATCTCACCGCCGTAATATCTTGTACAAGGACACATCTCACCGCCGTAATATCTTGTACAAGGACACATCTCACCGCCGTAATGTCTTGTACAAGGACACATCTTATCACCGTAATATCTTGTACAAGGACATATCTCACCGCCCTAATGTCTTGTACAAGGACACATCTCACCGCCGTAATGTCTTGTACAAGGACACATCTTACCACCGTAATATCTTGTACAAGGACACATCTCACCGCCGTAATATCTTGTACAAGGACACATCTCACCGCCGTAATATCTTGTACAAGGACACATCTCACCGCCGTAATATCTTGTACAAGGACACATCTCACCGCCGTAATGTCTTGTACAAGGACACATCTCACCGCTGTAATGTCTTGTACAAGGACACATCTCACCGCCGTAATATCTTGTACAAGGACACATCTCACCGCCGTAATATCTTGTACAAGGACACATCTCACCGCTGTAATGTCTTGTACAAGGACACATCTCACCGCCGTAATATCTTCTACAAGGACACATCTCACCGCCGTAATGTCTTGTACAAGGACACATCTCACCGCCGTAATATCTTGTACAAGGACACATCTCACCGCCGTAATGTCTTGTACAAGTACACATCTTATCACCGTAATATCTTGTACAAGGACACACCTTACCACCGTAATATCTTGTACAAGGACACATCTCACCGCCGTAATATCTTGTACAAGGACACATCTCACCGCCGTAATGTCTTGTACAAGGACACATCTCACCGCCGTAATATCTTGTACAAGGACACATCTTACCACCGTAATATCTTGTACAAGGACACATCTTATCACCGTAATATCTTGTACAAGGACACACCTTACCACCGTAATATCTTGTACAAGGACACATCTCACCGCCGTAATATCTTGTACAAGGAAACATCTCACCGCCGTAATGTCTTGTACAAGGACACATCTCACCGCCGTAATATCTTGTACAAGGACACATCTTACCACCGTAATATCTTGTACAAGGACACATCTTATCACCGTAATATCTTGTACAAGGACACACCTTACCACCGTAATATCTTGTACAAGGACACATCTCACCGCCGTAATATCTTGTACAAGGACACATCTCACCGCCGTAATGTTTTGTACAAGGACACATCTCACCGCCGTAATATCTTGTACAAGGACACATCTTACCACCGTAATATCTTGTACAAGGACACGTCTTACCACCGTAATATCTTGTACAAGGACACATCTTACCACCGTAATATCTTGTACAAGGACTCATCTTACCGCCGTAATATCTTGTACAAGGACACATCTTACCACCGTAATATCTTGTACAAGGACACATCTCACCGCCGTAATATCTTGTACAAGGACACATCTCACAGCCGTAATATCTTGTACAAGGACACATCTTACCACCGTAATATCTTGTACAAGGACACATCTTACCACCGTAATATCTTGTACAAGGACATATCTCACCGCCGTAATATCTTGTACAAGGACACATCTTACCACCGTAATATCTTGTACAAGAACACATCTCCCCGCCGTAATATCTTGTACAAGGGCACATCTCACCGCCGTAATGTCTTGTACAAGGACACATCTCCCCGCCGTAATATCTTCTACAAGGGCACATCTCACCGCCGTAATGTCTTGTACAAGGACACATCTCACCGCCGTAATATCTTGTACAAGGACACATCTCACCGCCGTAATATCTTGTACAAGGACACATCTCACCGCCGTAATATCTTGTACA
>OZ024741.1:13068254-13143254 GCA_964016885.1 Eledone cirrhosa | reverse complement strand
ATTGTTACAGTTATAAGGCGGTGGATTGGCAGTATCGGTAGAGCGTCATGCTCTGCAAGATAGAGTTATGGCCATTTACATTCTGAGTTCAAATCCCGCCGAGGTTAAATTTGCCTTTCATCCTTACGGAGTCGATAAAATAAAGCACTATTAATGCACTGGGATAATTGTTGGCCTTGTGCCAAAACAATTATTTTAGTTATCTGCGTTAGGACAACAACATATACAAATTTCAAAGTATACTGTTGTGCAGATTTAAGCATTTCATTTCGTAAAATTACGCCTACTTCCTTAGTAATATGGCTTCTTCATTTGGGCTAATGGTAAGATATGCTAACCGCTAAGAATTTTGAAAATATTTGTGAAAATCTAAATATGGACATGGATTTTCTAATAAATTGACAAAAAAGGATCGATCGATTTTCGTCAAATCGGACCGAGGAAACAATGTTTTCGTCGGCCTTTCCAGTTGCTAGTACTATCTATCGGTTGCAACTCCAGGTAGAAGGAGCAACGTGAAATAAAGTGTCTTTCTGAAGGACATAACGCATCACCTGGTCCAGGAATCGAACTCACAATCTCAAGATTCTAAATCCAATTAGGTAAACACTCAGCTACACGCCTTCATTGACAAATAGAAGGATAAAAATATTGCTTGACATTGGGACTACACTGAAGAAAATGACAATTTCCGGAAAGACAGGCAACCAAGAAGGTGACAAGGAAAGCAATATTTTGGTAACGTTGCGAACAAAAAATAATTTTTACTTGGTTCCGCTCACAAAACTGGACAAAAAAAAGTAATTAGGGAAAGGTATACCACAAAGAGTTCTCCCCGCTTGCTGCATGATATCGAATAAAAAGGATAAGTAGAAATACGACAAACATCTGCCTGTCGAAAAATGGAAGGGTTTTCAGTGAGACCTTAACAGAACTGTTAATCTGAGCCCTATGGAAATGTGTGATTTCTACTGACCAGAGCAGAGCATCTGGAAGTATACACTCTGTCTTGAAGGTCGAGGATGGATCAGAGTGACAGGTCGACCTGGTGTGACATATACCTGACTATATGTGGTCTAATATATATGACAGCAACAGGGTGACAGGTCGACCTGGTGTGACATATACCTGACTATATGTGGTCCAATATATATGACAGCAACAGAGTGACAGGTCGACCTGGTGTGACATATACCTGACTATATGTGGTCCAATATATATGACAGCAACAGGGTAACAGGTCGACCTGGTGTGACATATACCTGACTATATGTGGTCTAATATATATGACAGCAACAGGGTGACAGGTCGACCTGGTGTGACATATACCTGACTATATGTGGTCCAATATATATGACAGCAACAGGGTAACAGGTCGACCTGGTGTGACATATACCTGACTATATGTGGTCCAATATATATGACAGCAACAGGGTAACAGGTCGACCTGGTGTGACATATACCTGACTATATGTGGTCCAATATATATGACAGCAACAGAGTGACAAGTCGACCTGGTGTGACATATACCTGACTATATGTGGTCCAATATATATGACAGCAACAGAGTGACAGGTCGACCTGGTGTGACATATACCTGACTATATGTGGTCCAATATATATGACAGCAACAGGGTAACAGGTCGACCTGGTGTGACATATACCTGACTATATGTGGTCAAATATATATGACAGCAACAGGGTGACAGGTCGACCTGGTGTGACATATACCTGACTATATGTGGTCTAATATATATGACAGCAACAGGGTGACAGGTCGACCTGGTGTGACATATACCTGACTATATGTGGTCCAATATATATGACAGCAACAGGGTGACAGGTCGACCTGGTGTGACATATACCTGACTATATGTGGTCCAATATATATGACAGCAACAGAGTGACAGGTCGACCTGGTGTGACATATCTGACTATATGTGGTCCAATATATATGACAGCAACAGAGTGACAAGTCGACCTGGTGTGACATATACCTGACTATATGTGGTCATATATATGACAGCAACAGGGTAACAGGTCGACCTGGTGTGACATATACCTGACTATATGTGGTCATATATATGACAGCAAGACACAAAGGTCACATCAAAGAACATTGGCAGTGATATCCTTGATTTGTTGTCATCATTGTGACACAGTACAGACAGGTTGAGAACGCCGAAGGGAACAAATCCGACAGATGGTTCAATGTATTCTACGTGGATATACTGGTCTATGTGACTTCTGAAGACCATGGATACATCCCAAAGTCATGTAGACCTTCACTTTAGTATCGATTGAGATAACTCTCTGGGACCATAGTCGCTTTTCTAACTTTGTGAAGACATTACTAGATTTCCTGATGTTTTCTATTTCATTGTCAAGGCTGCACTATACACCTAATTTACTACCAAGATACACAAACCTGTCTACTATCCGGAGTTTCTGGTTCTACATATGGTTTCCCTGGTGCAGGCTGCTGCATGGGCACAGTCTTCTACAAGCGATTGTTAAACTAAACACAGAACACACCCTGCTGAAGGAGTCCATTATGTGCTGCATATCTTCCTGTGTGGGGGCAAAACATCCCAGTCACCTGCCTACAGAAATTCCCCCAACATTGAGTACACGACCTACGTACTGGCACCAAAGCGATATGTTGAAAAGTTGCCCAGATGTACGAAACCTGATGTATATTCCATGTCAAGAGTCTTTAAATGGCATTAAATATGCCACTGTAAAGAACAGTAAAAGCTGTGTTGAAGATGTTATGGCACCCTGTTTAACGCCATTGCTTACGGCAATATTCACCCAGGATTTCATGTCATATATATCTATATCTACACACACACACACACACACACACACACACACACACACACACACACACACACACACACACACACACACACATATATATATATATGTATATATATATATATATATATATATGTAAGGGCCCATGTGACCAATAAAATATGAGTATCATTATCATTATTCAACATTTCTTGTCTGACGAGGCAGTAGATCAATAACAAATATTGACAAATGGAATGAGTAGAATACTATAAATAAAGAACAGAATAGACGAATAAATGAATGAATGAATAGCCGAATGACTGAATGAATTATAGAATGAATGATTGATGGAATAAAGGAATAAATGAATAGAATATATAGTTAAGTAAATATCTCGTATTCTATGGCTGACGGTAAAGTGACGTTGACACCAGCACATACATACACATACACACACACACACACATATATATATATACATATACATGTATACACATATATATATATATATACATGTATACACACACACACACATACATATATATACATGTATACTCACTCACACACACATATATATATATTTATATATACACACATACATAAATACATACACAACTACATACATAATACATACATACATACGCATACATATATACATAAAAAATATACATATATGCATACATTACATTATATACATACATTTAATGGTTATGAAATAGAAAACATATATCTCTGTTGGTTATAGGAACAGAACGAAGCTACACTGGGACGAATCTCACCCAGGGCTAAATTATTTTACAGCCAAACAATTACGCCAACTTTTGTCGAACGTAAACAACAAACATTGTTCGAAACAATAATGAATTCTACTTTTGGCACAAGGCCAGCAATTACCCAGTACATTACTGGTACTTTATTTTATCGACTCCGTAAGGATGAAAGGCAAAGTTAACCTCGGCGGGATTTGAACTCAGAATAGCAAGGGCCGTAACTCTATGCGTCAAAGCATGGCGTCCGACCCTCTACCGATATTGCCAATCCACCGCCTAAAGCCAATCCAAACAATAATGAAAGTGTGAAACTTCTTGAAATAACAGTAAGTGAACAGTCTCCTAGATCGACATGTGCCACAACAGGCCGGCATGTTTTCTTGTAACCAGTCCGACCATCAAAAATAAACAACAGTAAGACGCAGTCTTGAAACAACCATACTGCGACAAATTTGACACCATGTTTTACAATTGACTTTACTTCGACTGCTTTACCTTACAGTCGCGTTAACTACCTTTATTAAAATACTGTCAATAATAATAAGTCTACAATTAACTTGGAAAAGGAAGAGAATGAGTAGTTAAAATAGACCCTTAGCGAAACCTTCCAAACAGATATTCGTGTAATAGACATAAAACAATGTTAAACAAGCAACCAAATAATTGTTTCTACTTTTGGAACAAGGCCAGCAATCACCCAGTCCATTACTGGTACTTTATTTTATCGACCCCGTAAGGATGAAAGGCAAAGTTAACCTCGGCGGGATTTGAACTCAGAATGGCAAGGGCCGTGACTCTATGCGTCAAAGCATGGCGTCCAACCCTCTACCGATATATGAAATTCCACCAAATAATGAAATTCCACTTGCTATCGACAAAATTGGAGGTGAATATTTACGACAAATTGAAGCCTTACAAGTTAACGCCTGTCTATATGACAGTGAAACATTTGTTTATGATAATAGAGATGTTAATAGAAACAAAACAACAAAAATGCCAAAAACAGGAAAACAAAGATCGCTGGCCTACGGAACACTATCGGCCATGTTATGTTTATCAGAAGTAAACAAAAACAAATAAGCTACACTCCTCCCCAACAAAGTGTGCAACAGCCCACACCTATGCAGGTTTAGCTGGCCTCCTCCAAGGTATATCTCGTTGGAGGTGTCTTGGGCGATTTAATGATAGGGACCCCAGTCCTATCATCTCATTTCTACAGCTGAGTAAACTGGAGCAACGTGAAATAAAGTGTCTTGCTCAAGGAAGCAACATATCACCCGGTCCTAGAATTAAACTCACAACCTTTTGATTGCAAGCCCAATGTTCTAACCACTAAGCCATGCGCCTTCACTCCCACAACAAAGAGTGAAAAGTAAAACAGAAACGATGTTTGAATGCAGTACAAGTAGAACTCTTCAATATAAGCTGATTACCTTCAAACAAGAATTGAGAGTTGTCCGCCAAAAACGTCGTTACCAGAAGAGAGTGGCTGAAAGGAAAATAATTAAAGATTCAGTCGAAACCAAACATCAGTCTATAGAGATAGGAAGGGCAAAGTAATAAATGTCACTGAGACCCCATCCCAGAAAGACATACATTTCTTCTGGAGAAAAATAAGGGGTGAAAATAAGAATTTCAATCAAGATGCAGTGTGGCTGAAAGAAATCCAAAAGAACTATTGCTCCTACACTGCAACAAAAACATACAGAATAAATGATGATACCCTTGAGACTGTGATAGGAAAATTCCAAGATAAGAAAGCACCAGGATGAGACTTGATTGTCGGCTACTGGTACAAAAAACTGATATTCTATCGGATGTATCTTATCGACCTCTACTAACAAGTTCTCAAGGGGGATGGATATATACAAAGCTGGCTGACATTAACAGAAACAATTTTGGTCTACAAAAACAAAGAAACCCACTTGGCAAAAAAACTACTCACCTATTGTATATTAGAAGCTAATGTCTACAGCTTGTCTGAACCTGTTTCTCCAAGATCACTGTCACAATAACAAAATCATCATAGATGAGTACGTAGCTGGGGAGAAAGGAGTTTGGGTGTGTTGAGAAACTCCTGGGGGTGATGTCGAAAAGAGTGCAAGCATTTTTGAAGAAGGAATTGTCTGTGTTTTGTCCTAAAGATATCTGGCCCTCTAGCTCGTTAGATTTGAATCGGTGTGATTTTTTGCTATGGGGTACAGTTAAAGTAATATCCAACGTAACTTCTCACAAATGTGTGTCTTCCATCTAGCGAGAATTCCATCTAGCGAGAATTCGGTAAAATGAAAAAGGAAGAAATAGTTAAGGCATGTGCATCATTTCGTAAACATTGAACTGGTAAAGAAAGCAAATGGTGGTCATATTGAACTGAAATAAGTGCTAAACACTTCATAATAAATTGGCATAAACATAACATTTGCAATATTTGATTTTTCCAGGTTATACCAATTATTATAAAGATTGGACGCCATGCTTTCCAGCATAGTTACGTCCCTTTACAGTCTGAGTTCAAATCCCGCCGAGGTTAACTTTGCCTTTCATCCTTATGGGGTCGATAAAATAAAGTACCAGTAATGTACTGGGTAATTGCTAGCCTTGTGCCTAAAAGTAGAAACAATTATAAAGATATTTAAATGGTCCGAATTTACCTGTTACACCCTGTACATGGAGCTCATCAAGATTTCATGAGCGTTATATGTCTGAAAGTGGATTACTCTAATTGAAAATGGACGCCAATTCATCACAAAATTTGTCCCCGGCTTCTAACGGAACTAATTGTCACCGGAGTGAACTGGATCTACGTGAAATGAAGTGCCTTGCTCAAGGACACACAAGGTCTCTGGCTTGGGAATCGAACACAAATTCATAATCGGGGGGCTAAATACTCTAACCACTAAGGCACGGATGTACACAGCATCATCATCGCTGTTGCCGTCTTCGTCAGCCTCCTCCTCCATCATCCATTCCCCTCTTCCTCCGCAGCATCATCATTATCATCATCATCGTCGTCACCATCATAATCCCCCCACCCCTCATCATCATCATCATCGTCATCGTCATCGTCATCATCATCATCATCATCATTTAACGTCTGTGCCCCCTGCTATCCAGGTTTGGACATATCACTGACTGGGTCAGTACTTTATAGAAGCTACTCACTTCTGAGAGACAGGCTCCCCCCCCCCCTACCCCCTCATAATTTCCAGTACTCTACAAAGTGTACCGGGTACATCTTCTCATGGCACCACCACTAAGAAGGTTGCTATGTCTTTAATACAACTCATCAGTCCTCGAGACCCTCAGTTTTTCTATGGCTGGTTACCTTTCCTTATTACTAATGATTTGACCGTATATGCTGCGGACGATTTATCGTGTCACCAACGCTAAAGAAGCTATCGTGCCCTTGACACAGCTAAACATTACGAACAACTATGTGTGATCCAATGAGACGTTATTCCACATATACCATAACTTCACCTGGTGGTGGTAACACCATACAAAACTCTCTGTCATGGCCTGGTCTAACGTATAGCAGACTCGGCAATGTTCCACCAATATTCTCCGTGTAGAGTTGTTTAAATGCATGTATGTACTCTTTTACTCTTTTACCTGTTCCAGCTGTCCGGCTGAGGCCAGGCTGGGCATGTTTGTATGTATGTTCTTTGTTGTGTTCAGCCATGCTGTTTGTAGCAAATCCTTGTAAAATGAATTATGTATTTAGTCGGATATCTCTACGAATTCGGATAAAAGGTGTCTTCACAAGATATAGTTAGAAGAATAACCAGTTATTCAACCTGACTGTAGTTGTGGCATTACTGTCGGAGATAGTATTCATCTTAAATTTAATAAATAGTCTCCCACGCCAAAATATGCGACTGATTGCGTTGACTGTCTAGTATGTATGTATGTATGTATGTATGTATGTATGTATGTATGTATGTATGTATGTATATCTCTTTCTCTTAATTTCGAGTATATATTTTTGACCGGCCACCTTCCTGGTGGCAAGGTTGTAAAAGAAAAAAAATTGTCATCCCTTGAATCGCAAGAATGTTTTGCAAATTTTGAAGGTGCCAGCTATCGCAGCCATTTGTAGACTATGTATGTATGTATGTATGTATGTATGTATGTAAGTATGTATGTATGTATCTTTCTAGGAGAGAGAAACTCTGAAAAAGAAAAAAACATGTGGCTTCAGAAGTATCCGATGATGTTGACCAGTTCCCCTTTTCGGGTAGTGTTTTTGATACTCAGAGTGGGATTGGTCGAGTTGAAGGCCTTTCCCCACTTAAAAAACCTTCAAAGCACAGACATTGCTTGTTCAGGTTATGTTACAGGTTTGTGTGGCTGACCGTAGCCTAAAAGTGCACCAACTCTGTAATCTGACAAGCGATTGCAGTACTTTTAGCAGAGTTTGCAGCCATCATGTATGTATCTATGTGTGTATGTGTGTGTGTATATATTTCTGTTTGTGTGTGTATGTGTGCATATGTATATAGGTTTTTGTTTACCGTCGTATATGCGTATGAGCGACTTTGTGTCTATGTACTGTATGTATGTATGAGTATACATATAATGAGAGAAAGAAAGAAAAAAGAGAGAGAGAGAAATATCCACACAGATGTATATATGTATATGTCTCTGCAGGCATGTGGGTGTGTATGTATATATAAACGTGTATATATTATGCAGTATTCACATTAGTAGAGAATAGATCAAGATATATGAGACCAATAAAGAAGTGTATGAAGTTGTGTATATATAATGTAGTGTGTATATAACGTAGTGTGTATAACGTAGTTTGTGTAACGTAGTGTATATAACGTAGTGTGTTTAACGTAGTTTGTGTAACGTAGTGTATATATAAAGCAGTATGTATATAGGGGTGTGTATATAAGACAGTTGCACATTGGTTGTTGAACAATGCTATCAATTATCATTTGATATCGACAATATAATAGAAGAACCAAACAATATATAAAGAAGAAAAATATAATTTTTATCTAACAGGAAATTGGCTATCTTTGTTTAATATTGGAGATTTTGGCAGTAGACACGATCGATCTGTTGACAGCAGATAAACAGCACGTAAATATATGTGGCTTTTTTTAATCGATCATAGGATGCGATAACATAAAAATAAGCGTGTCCATCATTTTCTTATTTTATTATAAATATACCGGGTCGGATGTTGTGGAGGAGGGTGGGTTTGACGTATTTGGGTGGTAGCTAATCTTTATGATACTACATGAAACACAGCTTTTACGATACAAAACTCTTTATTTCAACATTTTTATATCTAAAATGCTTTCATCGTAATTGTAAAGAAGAACCTTTGTATAAGTTGTGTTTCAAACACCAGCTTAATGTAGAGTAATTTAGTATATTACTAAATTAATCTAATTCTTGTTTTCAGCATTAATTGAAAATCCAGGGCAGTGATAGTCATTAGAAAGTAAGGTTAAAGAAAGGGTTAGACTTTCATTAAAAATACAGTAGCGATAATTGTTACCCTTCATTGAATATTTGGTAGTAAACAAATTAACTCTTTTTTCGTAATATGGTAACAAAATGGTTAACCCTTCGTTAGAACCGTGGTAGCAAAAGAGTTAATGCTCTCATATTCTCATGTGCTGGCTTTCTGGTGATACAGGCGTAATGGACGCAGGAAAGATTTTTTATGTGTTTTATTTGGTGGGGGGTGTCTAATAGGCCAGCAAATATATCCATGTCGTGATATCCATAAGAGTAGATCACTAATAAGTACTTGCTTAGCTCTTCAGTAATGTCCTGCAGAGCACACACACACACACACACACGTCTGGCAACTGACTTGGTAAACACCCACAAAATTATTAACCATCTAGCCAACAACAACCCTGAGTACCTTTTAGATTTCCATGTGTCTAACACACGTGGACATGCCTACAAAGTCAGAAAACAGTACAGCTCCCATGACTTTCGGAAACATTTTTTCACGCTCAGAGTTGCTGAAGCATGGAACAAACTACCTGGATCAGTTGTTAGCTGTCGAGACACTGCATCCTTTAAAACCTCCATGGAACAAACTACCTGCTTTAGATGTTAGCTGTCGGGACACTGCATCCTTTAAAACCTCCATGGAACAAACTACCTGCATCAGTTGTTAGCTGCCGGGACACTGCATCCTTTAAAACCTCCATGGAACAAACTACCTGCATCAGTTGTTAGCTGTCGAGACACTGCAACCTTTAAAACCTCCATGGAACAAACTACCTGGATCAGTTGTTAGCTGTCGAGACACTGCAACCTTTAAAACCTCCATGGAACAAACTACCTGCATCAGTTGTTAGCTGCCGGGACACTGCATCCTTTAAAACCTCCATGGAACAAACTACCTGCATCAGTTGTTAGCTGTCGAGACACTGCAACCTTTAAAACCTCCATGGAACAAACTACCTGGATCAGTTGTTAGCTGTCGAGACACTGCATCCTTTAAAATCTCCATGGAACAAACTACCTGCATCAGTTGTTAGCTGCTGGGACACTGCATCCTTTAAAATCTCCATGGAACAAACTACCTGCATCAGTTGTTAGCTGCTGGGACACTGCAACCTTTAAAACCTCCATGGAACAAACTACCTGCTTTAGATGTTAGCTGTCGGGACACTGCATCCTTTAAAACCTCCATGGAACAAACTATCTGCATCAGTTGTTAGCTGTCGAGACACTGCATCCTTTAAAACCTCCATGGAACAAACTATCTGCATCAGTTGTTAGCTACCGGGACACTGCATCCTTTAAAACCTCCATGGAACAAACTACCTGCATCAGTTGTTAGCTGCCGAGACACTGCAACCTTTAAAACCTCCATGGGACAAACTACTTGCATCAGTTGTTAGCTGTCGAGACACAGCATGCTTTAAAACATCCATGGAACAAACTACCTGCATCAGTTGTTAGCTGCCGGGACACTGCATCCTTTAAAACCTCCATGGAACAAACTACCTGCATCAGTTGTTAGCTGTCGGGACACTGCATCCTTTAAAACCTCCATGGAACAAACTACCTGCATCAGTTGTTAGCTGCCGGGACACTGCATCCTTTAAAACCTCCATGGGACAAACTACCTGCATCAGTTGTTAGCTGTCGAGACACAGCATCCTTTAAAACCTCCATGGAACAAACTACCTGCATCAGTTGTTAGCTGTCGAGACGCTGCATCCTTTAAAATCTCCATGGAACAAACTACCTGCATCAGTTGTTAGCTGCTGGGACACTGCAACCTTTAAAATCTCCATAGAACAAACTCCCTGCATCACTTGTTAGCTGCCGGGACACTGCATCCTTTAAAATCTCCATGGAACAAACTACCTGCATCAGTTGTTAGCTGTCGAGACACTGCATCCTTTAAAATCTCCATGGAACAAACTACCTGCATCAGTTGTTAGCTGTCGAGACACTGCATCCTTTAAAATCTGCATGGAACAAACTACCTGCATCAGTTGTTAGCTGTCGAGACACAGCATCCTTTAAAACCTCCATGGAACAAACTACCTGCATCAGTTGTTAGCTGTCGAGACGCTGCATCCTTTAAAATCTCCATGGAACAAACTACCTGCATCAGTTGTTAGCTGCTGGGACACTGCAACCTTTAAAATCTCCATGGAACAAACTCCCTGCATCACTTGTTAGCTGCCGGGACACTGCATCCTTTAAAATCTCCATGGAACAAACTACCTGCATCAGTTGTTAGCTGTCGAGACACTGCATCCTTTAAAATCTCCATGGAACAAACTACCTGCATCAGTTGTTAGCTGTCGAGACACTGCATCCTTTAAAATCTCCATGGAACAAACTACCTGCATCAGTTGTTAGGTGCTGGGACACTGCATCCTTTAAAATCTCCATGGAACAAACTACCTGCATCAGTTGTTAGCTGCCGGGACACTGCATCCTTTAAAATCTCCATGGAACAAACTACCTGCATCAGTTGTTAGGTGCTGGGACACTGCATCCTTTAAAATCTCCATGGAACAAACTACCTACATCAGTTGTTAGCTGCCGGGACACTGCATCCTTTAAAATCTCCATGGAACAAACTACCTGCATCAGTTGTTAGCTGTCGGGACACTGCATCCTTTAAAATCTCCATGGAACAAACTACCTGCATCAGTTGTTAGCTGTCGAGACACTGCATCCTTTAAAACCTCCATGGAACAAACTACCTGCATCAGTTGTTAGCTGTCGAGACACTGCATCCTTTAAAACCTCCATGGAACAAACTACCTGCATCAGTTGTTAGCTATCGATACACTGCATCCTTTAAAATCTCCATGCTTCCTGAAATTCGCCAACACTACACCTGATATCCCCCCCTTCCATACACACACACACATGTATACCACGAGTCATACACTGTTCATTTTCCTGATATTTGTGCATTATTCTATGTACTATAGGGCGGTAAATTTGCAGTATTGGTAGAGGGTCGGATGCCATGCTTCCCAGCAAAGAGTTACGCCGCTTTATGGTCTGAGTTCAAATCCCACCGAGGTTAACTTTGCCTTTCATCCTTACGGGGTCGATAAAATAAAGTAGCAGTAATATACTGGGATAATTGCTGGCCTTGTGCCAAAGTAGAAACAATATTATATATCTAAGTTGTAGTGGCCATAGGAAAATATCACTAATGAGTATTTGATTAGTTCTCCGGCAATGACCTGGAGATGTTTTCCCACTAATGACATCAGTAATTGCAGAAATCGTTGTTGATATAACTTCCTTACATTGGGAGTGTAGATATGTTGACTAGGAGGTTCACATACAAACTACCTGGTTACGGTTTCAATCCCACTACCATCGCCCCTGGTTAATCATTTTCTTCACTCATATATATATATATATATATATATATATATAAGTTAAAACAATGAAATAAAAAATCCAGTCATTAGGAATATACTTCACTGCTTTACGATCGTTTCTAGATGATAATAATACATTGTAGCTATACTCCGTTATTGATCTATGTAAGGTTAGTTACAAAATATCAGATAAAGAGAATATTTACTTACATGCATATCACCAGCTGTTTTCAAAAGCAATAATAATTTTATTCAGAATTAGTAGTATGTTAGTATCATGCCCTTGTTTGGAGAAGTTGAAGAACATATATATATATATCTGTGTGTGTGTGTGTATGTGTTTTTGTATGCGTGTATGTGTGTATGTGTGTATGTGCTCGTGTGTAGATATTTATACGAATGTTTTGTGAATGTAAATGGGTGATGTAGGTGATTGTAAATTGAGATAATTGGATAGACAAACAGGCAGACACAGATGAGGAGATAGATAAAGGAACATACACACACACTCAAAGACACTGACCACTCACAGATACACACACTCAAAGGCACTGACCACTCACAGATACACACACTCAAAGGCACTGACCACTCACAGATACACACACTCAAAGACACTGACCACTCTCAGATACACACATATGTAGGTATAATATATGTACTTTTTATGCATTTGTTTTGTTTCTGCTATTCTATCTATGTCCCTCTCTCTCTCTCTCTCTATATATATATATATATATATACACACACACGTACTTACATACATACATATACATAATATATATATATATATATACGAGTATATATATATATAAAGAGTGAGAGAGACAGAGACAGGTAGATGGATAATAGATAGATAAATTTCTTTATTAGCCACAAGGGCACAAAAGAAGGGGACAAATACAAATGGGGAGTATATGAAAATAAAACTATTAATAAAATAACAAATAACAATTGATATCCCCAATAGGGGGTAGGTGTTACACAGGGGTTGTACACACCCCGAAAAAATGTACAACCCTCATCTCCATGAGCACAGAGAGTGAGTTCTCCCTTCCTCTCTTCCTCTTTTTCCTCAACCTACAGGCTTATATAGAGAGAAGGGCCAACCACTCGGGCCATCTTTGCCACATTCACCCACCTTTTATAAAATTTGCTGGGGTACAGCACCTCTCTCTCCATCCTGATTCTTCTTCCAAAGTGATATTTGAAAAAACGAATCAGTTGCTCGCCGGAGAGAAAGGTGTCTGACCTCAGCCCTTTTAACCTCGTGCACCATATAACCTCTTTCAGCATAGCCATAACACATAGGAAAACCGCATCTCCCTCTTTTTTGAAGGAGGGTGGCGGTTTGATCATGACAATGGACTCGGTGGTCAACTGGATTGGTCCCACCCGCGACAATAGTCGGTAACGCCCGGGCAGTGTATGAATGCGTGCGCGACGGTTTCTTCGTCTCGCACGCATCTCGGACAGATCTTTTTCGAAGGGTCCCTACCCGGGCGCCCGTGTCTGTAGACCTTGTCTCGAACTGGTAGAGCTCCTCGGTAGCACTGCCAGGCCAGGGACTTTTGGAAGTTGTCCATTGGTCCCGGGCGGAAGGTCTTACCGAACAGACCGGCCAGTTCGTCCTCCTCTACGCCTAGAGTTTCTCCGAGCGTGTCGTCAGCACTTGCTACGGACCAACCCTCTATAGAATGTCGAAGTGGAGTCTCCACTGATCTCCGGGTCCGTTTGCCAGAGGACTGTGAGCGCCTGAGCACATTCGATGTGCCAGTCACCCATTTTCCTCGGTCTTTGCTTGACACAGGACTGCAGCTCGGTCAGCGAGACGAGTCGTGGGAAGGCTCGCCTCACGAACGGGGCCCACACCGGTTGTCTGGTGAGGAATACGTGGAGGTGCCGCAACCTGAGCGCGTGTTTGCGCATCGTTAGCCACGGCATCCCCAGCCCTCCGTCTGAAGAGTGTTGGCAGCAGATGGATCTTCTCACCAAAGGAGCCCATTTCTTCCAAAGGAATTGGAAGAGCGCGCGCTCCATTTTGGTGAGCATTTTGGCTGGACAAGGAACGACGGTCAAGCGGTAGTAGATGACGGACGCTATAAAAGTGTTCGCCACCTCCGCTCGACCTTTCAAGGATAGTTTGCACTCGGCCCACTTCTGGATGAGCGCAAACACCTTGGCCGTCACCTCGTTCCAGTTCTTCTCCACCTGGAGGTCCGGACCAAACCAGACCCCGAGCAGATTTACCGGTCCTTCCGTCCAGCGTCCGACGACGCCATTGGAAGGCATCGGTTTGCCTCTCCACGATCCGAGTTGCAAACCGACGGATTTATCTCGGTTCAGCTTCTCTCATGTGAACCCTTCGTATTCCTCCAGTAAGGTGCCGATCTCCCCGATTTGCGAGGTGCTCGACACCATTACTGTCACGTCGTCGGCGTAGGCAGACGCCGCTTTTCGCAGTCCCGGTTCCAAAGGGATGCCCTGTAATAGCTCCAATTTCCGCAGTAGTGGCTCGAGTGTCAGTACGTACAGAAGGGAGGAAAGAGGGCATCCCTGTCGGATGGATCGCGTGATATGGAACGGCTCCGAGAGGTAGCCGTTCACCTTGACCCTTGAGCAGATGTTGCTGCTGTGCATTGCAGCAATCCAGCCCCTGAACACGGGTCCGAAGCCTACCGCCTCGAGCACCGCATCCAGGTAACGATGGTCAACTCTATCGAAAACCTTAGACTGATCCAAGTTGATTAGGGCCCCACCGAAGCCGGGTTTACACCCTACCCTCTCTATGATGTATCGCGTGAGGTGGAGGTTGTCGTGTATGGACCTGGTCGGGATTGCGCATGTCTGCGCTTCTCCCACCAGGTTTTCGACGACAAGCGCCAGCCTCTTTGCCAACACCTTGGCCAAAATCTGTAACTCTGTGTTAAGCAGTGTTATGGGCCGGAAGTTGCCTATGTTATCCCCTTGTTCTCGTCCTTCCTGACTAATGTGATTACGCCCTTGGTCACAGAACTGGGAATTCTCCCGTTCTGCTGCCAGTTGCAGTAGACCGCTTCCAGGAGACCGGAGAACAAGTCCGGCATTATTACGTAAAATTCGTAGGGTAGACCGTCGAGACCTGGAGAATTGCGTTTGCCGCATTGGCTCAGCGCGTCCCCTATCTCAGCGGCCGAAATCGGCCTTTGGTAGAACTTCGCCTCGCTGTCCGAGAGTCGCGGTAGGCCGTCGACGTATGAACCGAAATCCATAGCCCCTTCCGGCGCGCCGCCCTGCCCGAACAGTTGAGCAAAGTGCCGCTGAAAGGCCGCGCACATTTGCTTCGGCTCATGTATCAGGCGCCCGTCTTGGTCCTTCAAAGACCGAATCGTGGACTTGTTGCCTTTTTTCGCCTCCTTCACTCTGGCCCAGCTAACAGTTTTGGCTTCCTCGTTTCCCAGAGCACGTATTTTGCTTCTGACAACTCAGCCTTCATGCTTTGCGTCGAAGAACTGGTCCAAGGCCGTTCTCGTCGCTAGCACGCTGGCTACGTTGCCACTCCTAAGTGCCTCTTCTACTTTATCTACCAGTTCCTTTTCGGTCTTATTTCTATCTAACACTAATTCTTTACTAAAACCTATCGAGTCTAATCTAACTGTCCTCTTGAGAGAGTACCACCATCTGTTTTTGACAATTTCCCCCGTCAAGTGCTGCTTAACTAAAGTGCTAATCCGTCTACTGTAGGCTTTGCATGTCGGTAACGACAAGTTCAGCTTCCAGTAGCCGGGTCCCTGTCTATGGATTTTGTCAAGGTTGACTAAGCAGGTCACTAATTTGTGATCTGAATAGGCAACCATGAACATTTGTGGACAGCTTAACATGTCCCTATCCTTCTTTCTAACTAGAACCCTATCTAGGTACGATCTAGATGTTCCGCTGAGATTAGTCCACGTCCACAGTGGCACAGTCGGAAAATCTAGTCGCGGAAAATTTAGTCGCGGAAAATCTAGACGCGGTTTTAGGGTTTGACGCAGGGGTTACCTACGTCGTTAGGATTTTTTCTTTTAACTGTTTATGTGTGTCCATGGAGCTCCTAATCATTTTAAGATTAGGATTCTCCGAAGAGTGTGTAAAAGTTTTCCCTTCGGTCTCCACCGAAGGGTTTTTATATATGGTGTCTGTTAAAGTTTTATTGTTAGTATTTATGTAGGTGTAACATTTTTGTTGTGTTGTGTTGCTTTTTTTCTGTGGTTCTTTGTGTGTGTTTTCGTTTTGTAGTAGGTGTATTGTTTTCAGGAGGGGGTGTTTTTGTTTGTGCTGTTTGCATCGCTTGTATTGGTGTTTGTGTGTTTGTTGCATTTTTGTTTGTTATGTCTTTTCTTTTTTCTTTTTACTGGTCGGAAAGGCTCTCCCTCATCGTCACTGGGTGACGATGATGAGGCCTCATCCGTGTTGTTGGGGAGGGGTACGTTTTGGGGAGGGAGCTGATATTTGTGTGGGTGTTTCTGGAGTTGTTTTAGGTGGGGAGGGGTTGGGTGGGACTGTGTTTGCAGTTTGGTTTGTTTTTGTGTGTTGTTGTTGTGGTGCTGGTGGTGGTTGTGTTGTTGTGTTGGGTGTCGGCAGTAGTGCCTTTTTTTTAATACAGTTAATTGTGGACTGGAAGCCCTCAGGTGACCACTGCTTAAACAGTGGTGACATGAAGGCCGCCTACTCTCAACAGAAATGTTTATGTAGGAATTTCCATCCAGAGGCACACGTTGTGGTATTCTAGCTATCCGTTCTGGTCTCATTTGGACCAGAACTTCTAAGCTTGTACCGTTGAATATGCCCCTGGAGGACTTTCCTACCGAAATTACTGTATCTTCATCAAAATTGATGAAACCAGCTAATATCCACCAGATGTTTACATTTGGTGTGATATTTGTTACTTTTATTTTTGGGTCCTTTTTCCCATGTATGTGGGGAAAAAGGTGTAGAGGGGGGACACAATTGGCGACACAGAATATTTCTGTGCCGTCAATTGGTCTTTCATTATTATTGATAAACTCCCGAATAGTTTCCCTTCTGTATGAAGGCAATGTCCTTCATGGGGTTTCTTAGAACCAGCTCAATTTCGTTTTGAGTTGGTTTTCTGGTGGTATTTGAGATTGTCCTAAAAACTGGTTTTCAGGACAGTGTCTCTACGCAATTCTTGGGGAGAAGTGATGCTAAAAGCGCCATTCTCCCCAAAAGGTATATATTGCTTGGCATCTCTTAGCAATTCTCCGGCATTAGAGATGTCAATCTGTGTATATAGTTCTGTCTTTTGGACAGTTTGTGCAAACGAAACCTTTTTTTCCTTGTTTGTGGAGTTGTTCTTGTTGGTGTTGTTGTCATTATTGTTGCTGCTGTTGGTGTTGTTGTCATCATTGTTGTTGTTGTTGTCATTGTTGTCGTTGTTGTTGTGGTTGTTGTTGTTTTTGTAGTTCTCAATTGCTTGATCTGTGGTTGCGGATTCATTTATGAAGTTGTGTTTTCGTTCATAGCATTGTTGTTATTGTTGTTGCTGGGGCCGCTGGTTGTGTTGTTTTGGTTTGTTGCCATGGCAACGTCAAGCTGTCGGTCAGCAGGTGGAGAAAATCCTTCCTCTGGCTGACCTTTGTCTTTGACATCTGCTACTATGACAGTGGCAGGGGGAAGCTGTAAGCATATCTTTCCCTCTCCTCATTCGAATGTTGGTGAAGAAGCTTCAGCCATTTAAAAAGAATGTTAGCTCTTCCCCCAAAAATGTTTATCGACTATTTAGCCTAAAGGCGTAGAATATTTTGAGAGACTGACCAGATCAAAATTTGACCTGGCAGTCCCTCTACAAATTGGTATAAAAATGAAGGTTCACAGTTAAGAATTTCTATAGACATTTAGGCAGAACTTACCCAGCAAGTTTCATGCGTGTGTCCATCCCAGAGTTTGCCACCAGGGCATCAAAGATTGGGACAAATACAAGAGGGGAAGTTTACATACATTTCAAGGGACGTGTAAAAATATATAACAAATAAATTCAACAATCGAAGTCCTCAATAGGGAGGGGGCGTTGACGTGGTCCCCCCCCGAAAAGATGTACAACCCACCTCCTCAGGATCACAGAGGGCGGGTGCTCCCTTCCTCTCCTCCTTCTCTCTCACCTACAGGCTGATATAGAGAGAAGGCCCAACCACTCGGACCATTCTCGCCACTTTCACCCACCTTTCATAAAACTTGCTGGGGTACAGCACCTCTCTCTCCATCCTGATTCTTCTTCCAAAGTGGTATTTGAAAAAAAGAATCAGTTGTTGGCCGGAGAGAAAGGTGTCTGACCTCAGCCCTTTTAACCTCGTCCACCATACATCTTTAGCCATACCTATCACACAGAGGAAAACCGCCTCTCCTTCGTTTTTGAAAGGGGCAGGTGATTTGATCGTGACAATGTACTCGGTGGTCAACCGGATTGGTCCCACCCGCGACATTAGTCGTTCCACATAGCCCACAGGTCAGCAACGCCCGAGCAGTGTACGAATGCGTGCACGACGGTTTCCTCGTCACGCACGAATCTCGGACAGATCCTTTTCGAGGGGTCCCTACCCGGGCGCCCGTGTCTGTAGAGCTTGTCCCGAACGGATAGAGCTCCTCGGTAGCACTGCCAAGCCAGGGACTTTTGGAAGTTGTCCATCGGTCCCGGGCCAAACGTCCTACCGAACAGACTGGCTAGTTCGTTTTCCTCCATGCCCAGAGCTTCTCCGAGAGCGTCGTCGCACTTGCTGCACACCAACCCTCTATAGAATGTCGAGGTGGAGTCTCCTCTGATCGCGGGATCCGCTTGCCAGAGGACCGTGAGCGCTTGGGCACATTCAATGTGCCAGTCGCCCACTTTTCTCGGTCTTTGCTTGACCCAGGATTGCAGCTCGGTGAGCGAGACGAGTCTCGGAAAGGCTCGCCTCACAAAAGGGGCCCACTCCGGTTGACCGGTGAGGAATACCTGGAGGTGCCGTAGCCTTAATACGTGTTTACTCATCATCAGCCATGGCTTCCCCAGCCCTCCGTTCGAAGGGTGTTGACAGCAGATGGATCTTCTCACCAAAGGGGCTCGCTTCTTCCAAAGGAATTGGAAGAGCCCGCGTTCCATTTTGGTGAGCGTTTCCCTTGGGCAAGGCACGACAGTCAAGCGGTAGTCGATGACGGACGCTATATAAGTGTTCGCCACCTCCGCTCGACCTTTCAGGGATAGTTTGCACTCGGCCCACTTCTGGGTGAGTGCAAACACCCTGCCCGTTACCTTGTCCCAGTTCTTCTCCACCTGGAGGTCTGGTCGGAACCAGACCCCGAGCAGCTTCACCGGTCCCTTCGTCCAGCGTCCGACGACGCCGTCGGAGGGCATCGGTTTGCTTCTCCACGTTCCGAGTTGCAAACCGACGGACTTGTCCCGGTTTAGCTTGGCTCCTGTAAACCTTTCGTATTCCTCCAGTAAGGTGCCGATCTCCCCGATTTCCGAGGCGCACGACACCATTACTGTCACGTCATCGGCGTAGGCCGACACCGCTTTCCGCAATCCCGGTTCCAAGGGGATGCTCTGTAACAGCTCCAACTTCCGCAGTAGTGGCTCGATAACCAGTACATACAGAAGGTAGCCGTTCACCTTGACCCTCGAACAGCTGTTGCTGCTGTGCATTGCAGCAATCCAGCTCCTGAAAACGGGTCCGAAGTCTGCCGCCGCGAGCACCGCATCCAGGTACCGATGGTCGACCCTATCGAACGCCTTAGATTGATCCAAGTTGATCAGGGCCACACCAAAGCAGGGTTCATTCCCTACCCTCTCTACGATGTATCGCATGAGGTGGAGGTTGTCGTGTATGGACTTGGACGGGATTACGCATCTCTGCGCTTCTCCCACCAGGTTCCCGACGACAAGTGCCAACCTCTTCGCTAAGACCTTGGCCAAAATCTTTCACTCTGTATTTAGCAGAGTTATGGGCCTGAAGTTATCTATGTCATCCCCCTTGTTCTCGTCCTTCCTCACTAGTATGACTACGCCCTTGGTCACATAACTGGGAATTCTCCCGTTCTGTTGCCAGTTGCAGTAGAGCGCATCGAGGAGATCGGAGAACAAGTGCGGCATCGCTGCATAAAGTTCGTATGGTAGACCATCGAGACCCGGAGATATGCGTTTGCCGCATCGGCTCAGCGCTTCCCCTATTTCAGCGGCTGAAATCGGCCTTTCGTAGGACTTCGGCTCCTCATCCGAGAGCCGTGGCATACCGTCGAGGTATGGACCGAAATCCATGGTCTCACCCGGCCCGCCGCCCCCCCGAACAGCCGTGCAAAGTGCTGCTGAAAAACCGCGGCCACCGCTCAGGTTCAAGGATCACACGTCCATCCTGGTCCTTCAAGGACCGAATCATGGACTTGTTTCCACTTTTTGCCTCTGTCACTCGGGCTCAGCTAACAGCTTTGGCTCCCTCGTTACCTAGAGCACGTATTTTACTCCTGACAACGCAGCCCTCGTGCTTCGCGTCAAAGAACTGGTCTAGGGCCGTTCTTGACGCCAGCACGCCGGCCACGTTGCCACTCCTAATCGCCTCATCTACTCTATCTATCAATTCCCTTTCAGTTCTATTCCTATCTAACGCTAATTCCTGACTAAAACCTATCGATTCTATTCTAATTGCCCTCTTGAGAGAGTACCACCACCTGCTGTTGACAATTGCCCCCGTCAACCGCTGCTTAACTAAAGTACTAATCCGTTTACTGTAAGCTTTGTTTGTCAGTAAGGACAAGTTTAGCTTCCAGTAACAGGGTCCCTGTCTATGGGTTCTATTAGGTTGACTACGCAGGTCATTAATTTGTGATCCGAATAGTCAACCATGAAATTCGTGGACAGCTTAATATGTCCCTATCCTTATTTTTAACTAGGAACCTATCTAGGTACGACCTAGATGTTCCGATGCGATTAGTCCGCGTCCACAGTGGCACAGTCAGAAAATCTAGTCGATATCTATCGGCCAGGTCAAATTGGCCAATTAACTGTTTGAGGCTGTTACACCCCCCTCTATCGGGACATACCCTACATAGTCCCAACGTGCATCCAGGATACCATTCCAGTCTCCCACTAAAAGCAAGGAGCGGGACGTTCCCAGAAAAGTCTCTAGACGTTGGAAGAAGTCTGGCCGCGGTGTCCCAGATGGGGCATACGTTGCCACCAGCCTGAAGGCTACACCTTCACTACTGCCGACGTCCAGAACCACCAGTCGACTCTCCGGGTCCAGGTGTACCTTCCGTGTTGCGAGGCCCAGGTGTTTTCGCAGCAGAACGACAACCCCCACCCCCACCTCCCGGCTGACAGAGAGATGCATAGATCTCAAAGTCGTCGAAGATGGGGGCCAGTTGGTGCTCGCTGCTGATCCTGGGCTTGCAAATAGCTACTACATCCATTCTGTGCGACCTGAGGTCATTTAAGAGTTTGCCCTGCTTCCAGGACATCACCAGGCCGCGCACATTTAAACATCCAACTCTTATAACAGCCATGTTGGTGGTGAAGAGTTAAAGTGGAGAAGAAGAAAAGACACCTACCTCTCCATCTCCTGGGGACCAGGCTGCACAATTTCCATGGGGGTGTTGTAGGGGTTGTTTGCTGGGGTGGTGGTTTGGGTGTGGTGGAGACATCAGTGTGTGGTGGGGGTGTCTGGGGTGGTGGTGGGGAAACATTTCAAAAGGACGCGGTTGGAAGGTCTAGTACAGGGTCCCCCCGCCCTCGGGAAAGTTTTGTTTGAGCATTGCGTAGGTGTCCCTTGGGACCCTAATCATTTTTAAATGCGGTTTGTTCGCCGCGTTGGTGAACATTTTCCTTTCGGTTTCCACCGAAGGGTCGTTGTCTATTGTTTGTACAAGTGTTTTGTTGATGTATGTATAATGTTTTTGTTGTGTTGTGTTTGTTTTTGTTTGTTGTTCTTGTGTGTGTTTGCGTTATGTTTTGTAGTATGTGTTATGTTTTCGGGAGTGGTGGTTTTTGTTTGTGATGTTTGTTCTGTTTGTGCTGGTGGTTGTGTGTTTGTTGCATTTTTGTTAATGTGGTGCCTTCTTTTCTTTCTTTTTACTGGTTGAAAGGGCTCTCCCTCGTCGTCGCTGGGTGACGTTGATAAGGGGTCCTCATCCGTGTTGTTGGGGAGGGGTATATTTTGGGGTTCTGTTGTGGTTGCGCGTGCTTTTGTATTTGTTTTAGGTGGGGAAGAGGTGGGTGGGACAGAGTCTTGTGTTGTTGTGGTTGTTGTTGTTGTTGTGGTGGTGGTGGTGGTGGTTGTGTTGTGTGTGAGGTGGGCAGAAGCGTCTTTTTTTTTGGGGGGGGGGTATTTAAACGAGGACAGGAAGCCCTCAGGTGACCATTGCTTGAACAGTGGTAGCATGAAGGCCGCCTGCCCTCAACAGAAATGTTTATGAAAGCGACTCCATCCAGGGACACACGCTGCGGTATTCTTGCTATCCGTTCTGGTCTCATTTGGACCAGAACTTCAAGGCTATTGCCGCCGAATACGCCCCTGGTGGATTCGCCTATCGAAAGGATTGTGTCCTCATCTTCTAAGAATCCCGTTAGCACCCACCAAATGCTCGCATTTGGCCTGATGCCCGAGAATATTATCTTCTGTGTTCTTTTCTCCATATATGTAGGGAAAAAGGTGTATAACTTGGAGGTAATTTGCGACACAGAATATTTCTGTGCCGTCAATTGATCTTTCATTAAAACAGATATACTTTCATATAGTTTCCCTTTCTGTATGAAAGAGATATCGTTCCAGGCACTATTTAGGACCAGCTCAATTTCGCTTTGGGATAATTGAGCCGGTTTCCTAGTTGTGTTGGAAATTGTCCTGAAGGTTATGGTCCTCAGGACTGTGTCTCTTCTAATTTCTTGGGAGGAGGTAATTGCAAATTCGCCACCTTCCCCGAAAGTTACATAGTTTCTTGCTTCTTTTAGCAATTCCTTGGCCTTTGAGATATCCAGTGGCTTGTATGTTTGCGTTTCTCGGACCGCCTGTGCGAAAGAGACTCCAGTTGTGGGTCCGTTTTCTTTGGTGTTGTTGTTATCATTGTTGTTGTTATTCGTGTTGACTTCTTTTTTTTCTTTGTTGGTGTTGTCATTATTGCTGTTGTTGGTTGTGTTGTTATTGTCATTGTTGTTCTTGTTTGCGTAATTGTAACTTTTGGGGTTTGCACCCATTTCCACCAATTTTTCCGTTAATTCAGTGTTTATGGTGTCTTTTACGGGAGTGGGGAGGGAAGGCTTAGCGCGTTGTGCTGCTACCTTCTCTCTATCACTTTCCTTGGGGGGCGTGGCATATGTCGTATGCGATGTATTAATGGAATCCATTATCGCCAAACAACTTTTCGTAAACAAATTATAAATATTAAATTTCGCCCCATAAAGGGCGAAAATTATTTAACCCAACGTCTGCAGGCCCAGGCAAGGGGTTAAACAAAACAAATAACAAATTATTTAACAACTTACAGTTTCTCGTAATAAATATCCAACAAAATGTAGGAGCGAAGCAACAATACGTCTATCGTCTCCGTAGATAGATAGATAAGAGAAACTAAAGTAAACCCAACAATGTTCAAAAGTACACAACAATCTGTAAACTATATTCCCTGATAATAATAATTAAAATGAAATATTCAAAAGTAAAACCGATAATTCGAATAAAATATTCATCAATAACTTCAACTGTTGTCCATGTTGGAAATGTAGTCGACACAACATAGATGACTATAATAATTGTTTCTACATTTGGCACAAGGCCAGCAATTATCCCAGTGTATTACTGGTACTTTATTTTATCGACCCCGTAAGAATGAAAGGCAAAGTTAACCTCGGCGGGATTTGAACTCAGACCATAAAAGGCGTCAGACTCTCTACCGATACTGCCAATCCACCATAATAATTGTCTCTACTTTTGGCACAAGGCCAACAATTATCACAGTACATTACTGGTACTTTATTTTATCGACCCCGTAAGGATAAAAGCAAAGGTAACCTTGTATATGCGTGTGTGTGTTACAGCTCACACCTATGCAGGTTTAGCTGGCCTCCTCCAAGGTATATCTAGTTGGAGGTGTCTTGGGTGGTTTTAATGATAGGTACCCCAGTCTTATCATCTCATTTCTACAGCAGAGTAAACTGGAACAACGTGAAATAAAGTGTCTTGCTCAAGGAAACAACTCACCTCCCGGTCCAAGAATTGAACTCACAACCTTTCGATTGCAAGCCCAATGCTCTAACCACCAAGCCATGCACCTTCACCCCGTAAGGATGAAAGGCAAAGTTAACCTTGGCGGGATTTGAACTCAGAATGGAAAGGGCCGTAACTCTATGCGGTAACGCAATGGCGTCCGACCCATTACCGATATTGCCAATCACTTGCTAATCCATAATAATTGTTTCTACTTTTGGCACAAGGCCAGAAATTATCCCAGTGTATTACTGGTACTTTATTTTATCGACCCCGTAAGGATGAAAGGCAAAGTTAACCTCGGCGTCCAACCCCCTACCGATATTGCCAACCCACCGCTAATCCATAATAACAGTTGGTTGTTAGTAATAGTTGAACACCATCAGCTATCTCTAGAGATGGAAAAGAAATATCGACAGAGGCGCCTGCGAGGAATCGAAACCCTCATCTCTTGAATACGAAGCCATAGGCCATTATAGCAGTGAGCTAGCAGTTGTAGTCGCTTAGTAGAGATGTTAGTCTTTAGTGTAAACATCTGCTTGATTTGAGAAACGTAGGAATAATTTGTATTTAAAGGATTATTACTTTGTTCTTTGTTTATTTATGTTTAATGTTTCAAAAGGTTTATTGAAATATTGAACATAGAAGATAAAGACAGTTGTCAGTACATAAGGTGGGGGAGAGTGAATAGTCGTCTTTTGTGGTGGTGGTAACAGATAGGGTAACGACTGATGGGTCACAGGAGAATAGGGAAGGGCAGGGTGATGGACTCTAGGGTCACAGAAGAATGGGGAAGGGAGGGTGATGGGCTAGGGCGCGTTGGTATTGAGGCTGCGCCCCGAATACTGAATTGGCAGTATCGGTAGAAGGTTCAACGCCATGCTTCGCGGCATAGAGTTACGGCCCTTTACGGTCTGAGTTCAAATCCTGCCGAGGTAAACTTTACTTTTCATCCTTACAGGGGTCGATAAAATAAAGTACCAGTAATACACTGGGATAATTGTGCCAAAAGTAGAATCAATTATTATCACCTACGTTGGGACGACTACGTATTTGAAATGTTTTCAATGCTTCTTAAGTCAACCAAAGATTCTCTACAGTCCCAAAATGTCTGCTGTTTGGCAGCAAGTCTTACCAACAGAACTGAAGAATAAAGAATTAGAAAGAAAAAGAAGAATTGAGGTAGGATTACAAACTACCAACATCTAAATTACAGGCGTTGTCTGAATATATAGTATATACACACACAGACATACATACAGACATAGACACACTCACACACAATGAGATATATTTATCCTGATCGTAAATCTTTCACAATGTTTGTTTTTGTTTATTTTTTGTTAATTTGTTTTTTATGGAGGGGGGGGGGTCATTGTTATGATTGGTGTCGATGTTGTTGTTGTTGCTGTATCGTGTGTGTATGTGTGTGTGCATGTGTGTGCATGTGTGTGTGTATTTGTGTGTGTGCATGTGTGTGTATATGTGTGTATAGGTGTGTGTAAGTATGGATCTGTATGTATGCGTATGGTATGTATATGTGTGTATGTATTTGTATGTGTGTGTGTGTATGTGTATCTATGTGTGTGTGTATCTGAATGTGTGTGTGTCTGTATATGTGTGTGTGTATGTATGTGTTTCTGTGTGTGTATGTGTGTATGTGTATTTGTGTGTATGTGTGTCTTTATATATGTGTGTGTATGTATGTGTCTGTGTGCGTGTGTGTTTCTGTGTGTGTGGTTGTATATATGTGTGCGTGTGTGTGTCTGTCTGTCTGTATATATATGTGTGTGTGAACCATCTCTCTCTTCTCTTACTGCCACTCTCCGTAGCTACTTCTACGTATCTGGACTCTCGAAATTATATTATTTGGGGTCAAAGTTTGGAAGTTGTGGCCTGAATTAATTCCCTCTTAACAGTTAACACCTACTAGACTTGCTTGGAGCTCACCTCTGGTTCTACAACAAATATTCACACTGGACAGTGGTCTAATATGTTAGTTTAATGCGCATGTCTATATATGACCTCCAAGTTGACCATTTTATCGAACATATCTCTTTTAACTACCTTTCTACTCTCGTCTATTGGCGAAAGATCACCCTCCGATACATTGAAAACACTTATTTTTCTCTTTCTTCAAACATGAGCCTGATAACAATTTATACAATATATCTTAAGAACTACACTAACAGCCGAAGTGTTTGATAAAGTTATATCTGTATGAATACAGAGTGTGTAACCGAGACTGCACGAACGTGTTTGTATATATATATACATATCTAATATGTAGGCATGTAAACACGCTAGAAAATACAAATTTCTCTGAAAATTGAAAAAAATGATAATCATGGAACTTTTGGTTCATATTTGATGAAACACTAGAAATAATTTGGAAAACTTCGAAATGGTAAGAAGTCATATTTATCACCTATAATCTGTGAAGAAGAAATTGTTCTGTTGAAGGCAAAATGTTAAGACTTATATGCGGCAGAAATTAAAACTGCCAAGTACCAGAGTTGATAGCCCCTCTCCATCAAAATAGTTTAAAATAATAACATGGTTTTGATATGCAAAGTTTAGATATTTTGTATGCTAATGATAGTTCTAAATATATGTCGAAATGAGAAGCAAGTCTCTAAAATTGTCAAGAAGGCCGAGGGTGTCTTAACATCACTCAGCAAGACCTTTGTCAGCCGCTCTCCAGCTGTCTATTTAAAGCTGTATATAGCTATGGTGCGGCCACACTTAGAATTTGCCTTACCAGTCTTGAACCCCTATCTGGCTCAGAACATTGACCGCCTGGAAACTGTTCAGAGACGTGCAACCAAGCGAATACCCTACATCAGGCATCTACCATACTCTGAATGCCTTGCTTCCCTGGGCCTGGATACATTGAAGCTCCGACGTCTGGCAACTGAATAGGTAAACACCCACAAAATTATTAACCATCTTGCCGACAACAACCCTGAGAACCTTTTTTTATTTCGATGTGTCTAACACTTGTGGGCATACCTACAAAGTCAGAAAACAGCACAGCTCCCATGACTTTCGGAAACATTTTTTCACATTCAGAGTTGCTGAAACATGGAACAAACTACCTGCATCAGTTGTTAGCTGCCGAGACACTGCATCCTTTAAAACCTCCATGGAACAAACTACCTTCATCAGTTGTTAGCTGCCGAGACACTGCATCCTTTAAAGTCTCCATGGAACAAACTACCTTCATCAGTTGTTAGCTGCCGAGACACTGCATCCTTTAAAGTCTCCATGGAACAAACTACCTTCATCAGTTGTTAGCTGCCGAGACACTGCATCCTTTAAAACCTCCATGGAACAAATTACTTCCATCAGTTGATAGCTGCCGAGACACTGCATCCTTTAAAACCTCCATGGAACAAACTACCTGCATCAGTTGTTAGCTGCCGAGACACTGCATCCTTTAAAACCTCCATGGAACAAACTACCTCCATCAGTTGTTAGCTGCCGAGACACTGCATCCTTTAAAGTCTCCATGGAACAAACTACCTTCATCAGTTGTTAGCTGCCGAGACACTGCATCCTTTAAAACCTCCATGGAACAAACTACTTCCATCAGTTGTTAGCTGCCGAGACACTGCATCCTTTAAAACCTCCATGGAACAAACTACCTGCATCAGTTGTTAGCTGCCGAGACACTGCATCCTTTAAAACCTCCATGGAACAAACTACCTCCATCAGTTGTTAGCTGCCGAGACACTGCATCCTTTAAAACCTCCATGGAACAAACTACCTCCATCAGTTGTTAGCTGCCGAGACACTGCATCCTTTAAAACCTCCATGGAACAAACTACCTCCATCAGTTGTTAGCTGCCGAGACACTACATCTTTTAAAACCTCCATGGAACAAACTACCTGCATCAGTTGTTAGCTTCCGAGATACTGCATCCTTTAAAACCTCCATGGAACAAACTACCTGCATCAGTTGTTAGCTGCCGAGACACTGCATCCTTTAAAGTCTCCATGGAACAAACTACCTGCATCAGTTGTTAGCTTCCGAGATACTGCATCATTTAAAACTTCCATGCTTCCTGAAATTCGCCAACACTACACCTGATATCCCCCTCTATACACACGCACACATGTATAACATGACTCATACACTGTTCATTTTCCTGACATTTGTATATTATTCTATGTACTATACATGCACCTTTGATGAGTTGTAGTGCACCTGAGCACTGTACACAATAATTTTATCATTATTATTATATGACAGAAGGTACTATATGTCATCAATACGATATAGTTTCAGTAGATTTGACAAGACCTGGCTCTTGATGGTCAGTTTATAGTTATTGTGCAATATGTTGTTTCTAGGAAGACGGTAGAAAAGTATTTGATTTTTCTGCAGGCTGGTTCTCACTAGGCTGAAGTATTCGTTATTTATCTGCTATAATTTTTCAAAGATGATAGAATTGATTTTGAAGACTGCAGAGTGTAGTCCTATGACATTGTCAGTAATATCTCTGGTCACTATGCAAGAATACAACCCAGTCTTTTGCTATTAACACATTGAATCTAGTTGAACAGATTACTGTGTCATGCTGTTGTGAAACTCGCAATTATTTTGGCTCCATGCATATGTTATACGCCTGTTTTTCCTTCATTAACAGGCAGATGGGAAAATCTAATGAAATCTTTGGAAGGTTTGAAAAGAGCACTAATTGTGAAGTAAATGTGAAACACATATTGGTAGGCAAGAACCGAAGCCCTGCAGATGGGTGTGATTACAGTTAAAATATAGTCGGCGATATTGCAAGTGACTTGGAATAAACACCTGAAGCAAGATATGAAGTACAGAGGTTGGCAGACAAAGTGGCAGACAACTCTGATGGACAAGATCGGGAATTCAATTTGAGTACAATTCAACAGCACAGACAAAGATTTTCAAGGATTTGAAGTTGACCTGAATAGAGTGATTGATCTTGTTGATTCTCTAGAAAACACTCTAAAATCTTTATGGGGTATGTATCAAGTGTTAAAACTGAAAAACAAGAACTTCTGAGATATCGCCAACTACAAAGCAGCAAGAAGTTTCCCAGGAGAGAAACTCAAATGCAGGACTTTTAATGCATTAATATCATTTTAGAGTTGTGTGCTGCCTTACAAAAATACAGGTTAACGTATGAATTGGTGCATAAGTCCGTAGCCATAGTTATGTGGTGATGGAAGAAATTGTCCATTTTGAAGCCTTTCCCAAGCTCAAGTCATGCATGGGGCCATCTCAACAGGTAGAGTTACTCCATGATGAATGAAGTGTTGATATCTTCCCAGGTGTTGATGTAGATCTTATAATATATTGGAGTCTTATAGTAAGTAAGATCATTCAGCAAATTAGGACTCATAAATATTTAGCCGAGAATCATGATGACTCACAAAGTACTAAGTGCTCTCTGCCTACAAATGTAGAGGTGTTGTGAAGATGATGTTGTTTCATGAGTTAATTCAAGAGGTAGGTATTATAGTGATACATATCCCTATAAGTTGGTATAACTTACTCTACTTAGTCTAGTTTAATGGAAATGTTTAGTTCCATTTAATCTTTATATACGTATCTCTATTTCCATATTACATTCCACAGACATATCTATGCTTAACCTAATTCTCAGGGAGATTCAGCGTAACCCATGTATGACAAGTTAGGTCCATTGAATGACAGGTACAGACAATCTGATGGGCTTCCAAATAGTCTGCGTCTACCCAATTCCCCTCACAGGGCATGGGTCAACACGACGCTATAGTACACTTGCGTCTACCCAATTTCCCTCACAAGGCATGGGTCAACACGACGCTATAGTACACTTGCGTCTACCCAATTTCCCTCACAAGGCATGGGTCAACACGACGCTATAGTACACTTGCCCAAGAACCATGCTGTGGAATCGAACCTGGGTACTCATGATTATCAAGGGAACTCATTAACCTTTTGGTCAATAACGCGTACACACTCGATAGGTTTACAAATACCGAACACCAGCGGACACAAGCGAGAGGGAGGCTTGCTGTACAGCTGCATTTATTGGTCGATTGTTTTAACATGTGACGTCTTTGTTGCAACGTTTCGAAGCGAATATAAAGCAATCGAATGCGAGCCTGAAACGTAGCTGTGAAAGTTATGAGGATATGTTACTAGGTATCATCAGTGTGTTTCTGTGTCTATATGTGTATACATATATGTGGTTTCTTGCGTGAGTCTACATACTATATGTACACATCAACACGCGAATACGTTTGTTTTTCCAGTTACACATTCAATGTAGTCATCGGTTGTTTTATATGTAAAATAATAATCTGTATTAATGATAAATATTTGCTCTACCGGTTTATATATAATTATATATATATATATATATATATATATATATCACTTTTGAGCTGACTTTTGGGAGGCTCCCGTACAGTTCTGAGTTCTTCATCCTCAGTGTATACTGATTAATGTTCAGAGCCATCTTCAGCATTCTCGTGTAGCACCCATTCACCATCTGAGTGAGTTTCTTGGTCAGTGTCCAAGTCTCAGACTCGTACAGCAGCACAGGCTCCACTACAGCAACAGAGAGGCGGATCTTCAGGTATTTACGAAGGTCCGACTTCCACACCGATCTCAAGCTGTGACACGCCTCCCGGGCTTTGCTCTTCCTCTCGACCACATCATCTTCCGTATTCCCAATCTTTGATCCCAAATACAGGAAGTCCTCAACCAATTCTAGAGGCTTTCCACCTACATTAGTAATCTTCTCTGGCTTCTTAATATTCTCTACCAGATATTTATCTTAATCTCACTCATTCTCAGCCCCACACTCATCGACACAGTCTGCACCTCCTGCATGGACACACTGGAAGAGGAAGACCGAAGTTAACATATGTTGATGCCCTAAGGACAGACACTGGTCTGTTGGAGACGCAGGACACGGCAGCGATAATGAGGGACAGAGACCGCCTCGTCCACGAACCTCGGGAATTTTATCCGCCTTATATATATATATATATATATATATATATATATATATATATATATATATATAGTAATAAATATGAAGACTAACATCCAAAGAGGGCTCGATAAGGATAAATATATATATCAAATATATAAGAACCCTAGAGCAAATATTTATTAAGATAACAGATTAAATTTAAGCAAAGAATCGCTGCTTTCACCCTTAAGGGGATCTTCTGAAACTAAAAAAAATCAATCTGTAAACGCAGAAGTAAATATTTCGAAAACAGGAACACGATACTTTGTCATTTTCGTTCAACTAATTTATTTACATTATCCTTAACTCTGAAGCCGAGAATCATTCGGTTTCCTAAATAGAATATTAGTCTACGACTCCATTTATACCATAAACGTGGTTTTGTCTTTGCCTGTATTTGTTCTCATCGATCCACATAACGACGTATTATCTTCGCTTTTTTCCGTTCATTGCCAGAGAACGTCTTCACGAACCAAAGTATCGTCTTCCTGTTTTCCTTCGGTTGCAACGTTTTTCGAAATATTTACTTCTGCGTTTACAGATTGATTTTTTTTTAGTTTCAGAAGATCCCGTTAAGGGTGAAAGCAGCGATTCTTTGTTTAAACTTTAATCTGTTATCTTAATATATATATATATATATTTTTTCTCACTTCCATCCGATCACTCTCTATCCTTCTCTGGAAGAAATATTCTGTATTCGGACATGGAGAGGAGATGGGATCCGTGCCCTAGAAACGCCGTATTTCAATATGGCGCCCCAACGACTCTTTCGGGAGTTCCGTGACAATGCATGCATATATATACAACCCTTATCGAGGATTTTGGTCTTTGTATTTATTATTATTACTAGACCACCCGTGATTCGTTGAGTCACGATCGCTTGAAAGTATTTTTTAAAAATCATGTTCACTTAAAAATAATTTTAACATATACACAGACATGTATATAATGTAAAGTGAAATTGGAAGGCCCATATATATGTGTGTGTGTGAGTGTGTGTGTGTGTGGGGGGGGGGAGCTGTGACCTTTATACACTGGTCACAGGCATACACACACACACACATATATATATATACATATACGCACACACACACACACACACTTAGAAACCCTTCCTCTTTTGCAGGAAATATTCGCTACACAATCCTGTCTTAACACAAGTTATATGATACATATGACTTTTTTTATATATATATATATGAATCAATCGATACGATTCCAAACCTCATTCGGACACCGGGTGAGATGGACCTTGTCAAATCAAACCAAGGAAATTGTTCCATTGATCTTTCCATTCCTGTTACTATCTATCGGTTGCTGAAGTGACTAACGCATCACATGGTCTGGGAATTGAACTCGCAATATCACGATTGTGAATGCAATTCTTTAACAACTAAACCACACGCCTTCACTTTTAAAGAATTATAGATAGACATAAATATATATGTAAATAAGCTATTTTATACCATCTTCGCGCATGAGTACATCACCTTTTATATTAACTTTATCTTCTCAGCGCTTCGTAAAAGTCTGAGAGATTGGCTACGTATATATATATATATATATATATATATATATATATATATATATATATATATATATATATATATATATATATATATATAGTTTAATGGATTGTAAGTTTACGGTACTGTTGGTTCAACAACTTGTGCACTCGTTGATACTTTGACACCTGGTACCTACTTTTTATTAATTATATATATATAAATATATATATATATATATACAAATAGATGTGGCATATTACTAAGGTTGACTATTGGATTAGTGCCATCAATGAGGACAATAACGTTGAATGTATTTAACTTCTGGAATCCAGGATTGGTAGGCCATATATACCAAGATTATAAGTGTGGGTGTGTCTGTACCGCACAAACCGTACAGTTGGGTTTCAATAAATTTCTGGTTTGTATAAGATAAACCTTATTGAGTTAATGATGATTATTGTGATGTCTGACACGTTGAAAGGATTAAAGATAAAAATGATATTCTAATAAGTTATTTATTGGATTTAATGAAATATTTAGAATGTACAAATAACATAGAGGATTAAATGTATTAGTAAGTTTGGAGAAATAACTATTTACAGGGACAAATGTAGAGTTAGGACCAAGATATATATATATATATATATTTATATATATATATATATATATATATATATATATATATATATATATATATATATATATATATATATATATATATAGTGATGAAACATAAGTCACTTGCATGAACTCATAATCCTTTATTTACTGCTATATATATTTCGATGAGAGCCATTGAATGGCTATGACCTCATCAGCCAGTTAGTCAGTTCTTATATATGCCAGCTCTGTGTTTATAGTGTTGATGGTATCAGAGCCTTGGGACATATATGGTGGCTGCCAACTCGTTTTCGAGTACGGCCACTACTTTATATCCATGTAGGAGACCCCTACCGATACGCTGAACGAGTGTGACTTTTTAGTCCAGCCAGCGACTAGAAACCTCTGGTACAAACACTACACTTGTGACAATTATTGACACATAGTGCTGGGCCCATGGTACCATGTGATGACAAGTGCAGAGAGATCTCCAGATATAAAGCAATGCCTGTGCCGTGAAGCTTTTATAATGAGCAAAGGCACTGCACAAAGCCAGTCCCACTCTCTTAACCAAGATGATATTTACCAAAAAGAAGAACAAGTCAACATCATTGGATACCATCAGGGTTGCAGGTGTTATATCAGAGTTTTCCTTCTCCTAGAATTCTGCCTTGACAAAGGCTAAGGGGTCATCTCTCCCGGTGATTTTGGATGGCCATTGACTCTTAAGAGCTCCTTTGCCCTTTGACAGGTTTTGTTTTTAGTCCTGCAGGATGTCCAAAGTCACCCTCCTCACCAAGAAACCTTGGTGGGGTTGCCAGTTTAGTCGCCAACGACCCGACCATGAGACAGGTTGTACTGGGATACATGTTACCACTACCAACGATGGTAGATTACACCACAAATGTTATATATCATTCAACCTGAATCATATGGGATTTTACAAGATTTCTTACAAGATTTCTCATACATACCATATCAATAACCATATTAATATTATAATGCTCAGTATTTATACTTTGAGCTTGTTAATTGCAGGGTATCTATATGAGTTATTAACTCTATATTTTATTTGTATATATATATATATATATATATATATATTAGTCGAGAGCTTTATTCGGTTTGTGGAATGGAATTTATTCCTTTGTTCACAATTTGAATTCGACTGACAAAAACCGGGGATTACCCCCCCCCCCCTTTGGGAAAAACCACGTGACCACCAGCAGTTTACAGAGATTCACACCCGCTCGCGGGCGGTACAGAATGGAAGCCTGTTGATAAAGTGAATCCACTGTTCGATCATCCAAAACCCAAAACTTGCATACTACGCAAGTGGAATTGTTGATTTTGATTTCATAGAAACCTATCGGAGATATTGCATAATATCGATGAGATGGTCCAGGTCAGGTCTGTCAATTACCTGAGTTGGTTTTCTCGTTGCTTTGGTTCATGTGGCTGGGTCACCGGTCGCAGTCTCCAATTTGTCAAGCTCTCTAACGTATGTTATTACTACTCTAAGGTGACACAACCTTATCGAGTGCTTTGCTGCACATTCCTGATTGTATATCGTTATCTTGGCCACAGCCAAAACTTCGATTTTACTGAACTTCCATTTATATATATATATATATATTAACAGAGAGTCAGGGACCGACAGCTGAGCGATTTCCGTTTCGACAGCAAATTTCAGACAGTTTGGAATTTGCTGTCGAAATATGAAGAGCTCATCCGTGACCCTCTAATGTATTTATTTACTCTCAACTATCCCAAATGTCGAGTACTCTGCTGAATAATGGTTTTACCAGTTTAAAACTGCTATAATCTTGATAACTCTTTCAACACCAACAAAGCTAATTTCACCCAGTCTGACATAGTGGACTTCTACCAATCGATCTCGATGACCATGTTGGATAAAGCGTTATTACTTAGACATCAACCTAGACCTTCGCACACACACATTCAGACCTTTCCACAAACTTAGTGAAAAATTGACTTATATACACAATGGCTCATGCCACCCACCTATGGTCTTTACAAACTTCGTCAAAAACTTCAGGACTATATATAAGCTCACAGAGGAGATGAGGAAGGACCGTGACAAGTGGAAAGATGCTGTGCTGAATAGGACCCGTCTCACCCTTGCAGGCAGTGAAAAGCGGACGTAAAATAATGATGATGATGATTATATATATATATATAACCTGATTAGTTTCTTCGTTGTTTTTGGTATTGTGTGCCTAGGTGTGCCTGCCACAATTTTCAATTTGTCAAGCTGTCTAAACGTATGTTATTACCTTATTGAGTGCTTTGCTGCTCCTTCCTAATTTTAGGTCGTTAGCTTGGCCACAGCCAAAGCTTCGATTTTACTAAGGCACACAATACAAAAAACAACGAAGAAACTAATCAGGTTAGATATATATATAATCATCATCATCATCATCATCATCATCATTTTACGTCCGCTTTTCCCTGCCTGCAAGGGTGGGACGGGTCCTATTCAGCACAGCCTCTCTCCATTTGTCACGGTCCTTCGTCATCTCCTCCGTGAGCTTCAGCGATCTGAGGTCTGTTCTCACCACCTTTGCCCATGTTTTTCGTGGTCTTCCTCTACTCTGTCTTCCTTCTACTAGGATTTCTTGCCACTTCTTTACCCAGCGGTCATCCTCCATGCGCATCACATGGCCATACCATCTCAGCCTTCTCTCCTGCACACCACAACTTATCCCTCTTATACCCAGTTTCTCTCTCAACTCATCTATGCTCGGTCGTTCACACACATTGACATTGCACATCCAGCGGAGCATGCTTGCATCATTTCTCTCCAGCCGTTGCATATCCCCTGCAGTTGCTGCCCATGTCTCACTACCATGCAGCATCGCGCATCTCACACAGGCATCATATAATGGCCTTTCGTACGCAGGGAGAAATCCTTCTTTGCAACAGAGGAAGCAGCTCCCTAAACTTCTTTCAATCCGTCCTTATTCTAGATACTATGGCCTCAGAACACCCCTTCCCATGCTAATCTGATCAGCTAGGTAGCGGAAGCTATCAACCTCTTCTATAGAACCCGCCTGCATTTGAAAAATGTGTCTATCACTGCGAATTCTACTGTCAAATTTCCCTGTACATCTACTGCATACGTAGTTTTCCCTACCTATCAGTTTGCCTGCTATCCCACTACATCTCTTGTGTACCCATACATACATACATACATATATACACTCAAACACGAACGCATATATATATATATATAGCCGGCAGTTCCCTCCTACCACCCAACTCCCCTCCTGGATCCCACCCTTGCTCCCGATTCCGCTACAACACATTCACCTTCTTCACCCACACCACTACCCTCATCAGACCTAACTGCCGTATCTTTCATGTTAAAGACTCTTTCAGTTCCACTTTCACAAGCTTCGTCCACGAGCTCCGGTTCACGCCATGCGAGGCCATATACATTGGACATACTGGCCGTCGACTGGCCGACAGATTCGCTGAAAATCTGCTGGACATTCGGATCGGTTGCAATCCATCCTCAGTGTCTCGATATTTCCGCAATGCCTATCATTCCACACCTTTCTATGTTCGGACTCGCTTCCTGCACCGGAATCCCAGACACGTGGTCCCAGAGGAAACAGAGACTTTAAAAAAAAATACATCTAATCCCTATAGTCTTAGTGCTCCGCCCTTCTTCCTCTAATCTGCTCTTCCCACTGCATCCACAACCATCCCTCATCTACGCGCCAACAGAGGAGCCAAGTTCATTGTTACAGAGCCACTTCCCTGTGATGTATGCGGCAAACAGCAAGAGCTTCCCTGGAGTCACAAGACACTTAAAGACTCAAAGATCTTCCAATTGAGAGGTCTATTCATCAAGTTGTAAATATAGATTGGGATTTAGCTTGTAGACATTGTAGCAACCTCTGTAAGTGTCTTTATGACTTTAAAAGTTAGTGCTGAGCTCCCGTTTGTAGCAACAACCAACAATGGTCAAGCTCGTCTGATGAGTGGACAGCGATCATGTATGTATGTATGTATGTATGTATGTATGTATGTATGTATGTATGTATGTATGTATGTATGTATGTATGCTTGTCAGGTCACCACTTGGTGCTACTGGTAACATGTATCCCAGTACAACCTGTCTCATGGTCGGGTCGTTGGCGACTAAACTGGCAACCCCACCAAGGTTTCTTGGTGAGGAGGGTGACTTTGGACATCCTGCAGGACTAAAAACAAAACCTGTCAAAGGGCAAAGGAGCTCTTAAGAGTCAATGGCCATCCAAAATCACCGGGAGAGATGACCCCTTAGCCTTTGTCAAGGCAGAATTCTAGGAGAAGGAAAACTCTGATATAACACCTGCAACCCTGATGGTATCCAATGATGTTGACTTGTTCTTCTTTTTGGTAAATATCATCTTGGTTAAGAGAGTGGGACTGGCTTTGTGCAGTGCCTTTGCTCACTATAAAAGCTTCACGGCACAGGCATTGCTTTGTATCTGGAGATCTCTCTGCACTTGTCGTCACATGGTACCAAAGGCAAAGCACTATGTGTCAATAATTGTCACAAGTGTAGTGTTTGTACCAGAGTTTTCAAGTCGCTGGCTGGACTAAAAAGTCACACTCGTTCAGCGCATCGGTAGGGTTCTCCTACACGGATATAAAGTAGTGGCCGTACTCGAAAACGAGTTGGCAGCCACCATGTATGTATGTATGTATGTATGTATGTATGTTAGAAATAGTCGGGCTGGATACCCGATCGCGCGGTTAAACCACTGGGAGTGAAGGACCCCTAGCCTTTGTCAGGGCATTTTTCTGGGAGAAGGCAACTCAGGAAACTGGGATAACTCCGATATAAAACCTGTGGCTCAGTAGTTACCGATGATGTTGATCTTTTCTTCTTTCGGGTTATAGCTACTGTCGCTCAGAGAGTGGGATTGGCTCAGTGCACAGTCTTTCCTCACTTTAAAAAATATCTTCATGCACAGGCATTGCACGATAGAATTAACTAATAATTATTAATAATGGTATATCGTGCAATGGCCATACTCGATAACGATGGGACAGATATCATGTATGTATGTATGTATGTATGTATGTATGTATGTATGTATGTATGTATGTATGTATGTATGTATGTATGTATGTATGTATATATGTATGTATATATATATGTATGTATATATGTGTGTGTCTGTATGTATGTATGTATGTATATATATATATATATATGTGTGTGTTTATATATATATGTGTGTGTGTGTTTATATATATATGTGTGTATATATGTATGTATGTTTATATATATGGGTATGTATGTATGTATGTATATATATATGTATGTATATATATATGTATGTATATATATATGTATGTATATATGTATGTATATGTGTATGTATGTATATATATATGTATGTATATATATATGTATGTATATATATATGTATGTATATATGTATGTATATGTATATATATGTATGTATATATGTATGTATATATATATGTATGTATATATATATGTATGTATATATATATGTATGTATATATATATGTATGTATATATATATATGTTTGTATATGTATATGTTAGGGCATTTAGTCTTGGCTGCTGGAACGTACGGACGCTGCTTGACAGGGATTCTTTGGAGCGTCCTGAACGAAGGACCGCTCTTGTTGCGAAGGAGCTTCGACGTTACGATCTTGACATCGTGGCTTTGTCTGAGACGAGGTTAGCTGGAGATGGTCATCTTACGGAATTTTGTGGAGAATATACATTCTTCTGGAAAGGAAGAGATGAAGGAACCAGAAGAGAGGCTGGGGTGGGATTTGCTGTTAAGACTGTACTGGTGAATAAATTGGAAGAATTCCCAGTGGGGATTAGTGAGCGTCTTATGTCCATGAGAGTTCCGCTGGACAAGGGAAGATATGCTACCCTGGTGAGTGTGTATGCTCCAACTATGAATTCTGTCGATGAAGAAAAACTGTCCTTTTACCATGCCTTGAAAGGTGTTTTAAGAAATATCCCTCAGGCAGACAAAGTCATCGTGCTTGGTGACTTTAATGCTAGAGTGGGTAGGGATTTTAACACATGGAATGTAATCGGAAGGCATGGGGTGGGAAAGTGTAACAGCAATGGTATGCTCTTGCTGCAGATGTGTGAGGAGCTGGATCTGTGTGTTACCAACACCATGTTCCAACAAAAGAACAAATTCAAGACCACATGGATGCATCCTGCATCTAAGGAATGGCATCTTTTGGACTACGTCCTAGTCAGGATGCGTGACAGACAGGATGTGCGGTGTGTTCGTGTTCTTCGTGGAGCTGAGTGCTGGACGGACCACCGCCTGGTACGCGCAAAAGTGAATCTAATCACCAAACGTAAAATCCGGGCTCCTGGTGTTGCCCTGCCCAAAAGATTGAATGCTGCTCGTCTTAAGGATAAAAATGTGAAGAGGACATTGGAAGAAGAGATGCAGGCTGCAGATCTTGGTGAGGATTGGCCGACCCTTAAAAAGTCGGTTTATGATGTAGGCAGACGTGTTCTGGGATTGGTGCAGAGAAAACATCAGGACTGGTTTAATGAGAAAGATGTGCATATAGATGACTTGTTGGCTGATAGGAGGCGCGCTCTGTCACGCTACTTGACGGCAAGACCACAGGAGAGGAATACGTTGCATGAGGAGCTCAGGGATGTAAAATCACGTGTTAGGCGGAGTCTTTCTCAGATGAAGGATCAGTGGTGGAGTGAGAAGGCTGGTGAGATACAAACTGCGTCTGATTGCAATAACACAAAGCTGTTGTACAGTCTCTTGCGTGAGGTTTATGGACCGTCTTCTTCTCTGGTGACACCGATTCGCAGCAAGGATGGCAAAGAACTTCTTCGTGACTCACAGGGAATTCTACGAAGGTGGCGGGAGCACTTTGATGATCTTTTGAATCAGCCGTCTGTCGTCAGTGAAGATTTCCTCAATCTCATTCCGGAAAGTCCTGTGAAAGTAGCTCTCGCAGAGCCTCCGACACTTGTGGAGGTTGCAGTGGCTATTTCGAAGCTGAACAGTGGAAGATCTCCAGGTATGGATGGCATACATGCTGAGCTCCTACAATATGGTGGTGAGAGACTCCTGCAACATCTTCACTCTCTGTTTGGAGGGATATGGGCTAATGAATCCGTGCCTGAGGACTGGAGAGATGCAGTAATGGTGGTCTTGTACAAGGGAAAGGGTAACAGGAATGATTGTGGGAACTACAGAGGTATATCATTGCTTTCTGTCGTGGGGAAAGTTTTATGTAGGGTGCTTCTGGACCGTCTGCTGACACACATTGCAGATTGTGTCCTTCCTGAAAGTCAATCTGGTTTTCGTGTTGGACGCGGCACTACTGATATGATCTTCTCAGCTAGACAGCTCCAGGAGAAGTGCATTGAACAGGGCTTGGATCTGTATCAGGTTTTTGTCGATCTGACAAAGGCTTTCGATACTGTCAACAGAGATGCATTATGGAAGGTTCTCCAGAAACTTGGTTGCCCTGATAAGTTCCTTGCTTTAGTTAGGTCTTTCCATGACGACATGAAGGCTTGGGTTAATGTCGGAGGTAACATGTCGGAGCCTATCTCAGTAAAAAATGGAGTGAAACAGGGGGATATTCCAGCACCGACCCTGTTTGCCATATACTTTGCAATGGTTTTCTGTATTGCATTCAGGAATTGCGAGCATGGTGTTTACATCCGATATCGAACCTCAGGCAGCATATTTAACATCAGGCGCTTTGCTGCGAAGACAAAAGTATTTACATCAGTCATAAGAGACCTCTTGTATGCAGATGATTGCGATCTTGTAGCGCACACAGAGAGTGATATGCAGCACATTTTGAATGTATTTTCTGACGCTTGCACTGCCCTGGGTTTGACTGTCAGTCTCAAGAAAACCGTCGTCATGTACCAACCTGCACCTGGTAGGCAGTACACTGAACCAAACATCTATGTGTATGGCAGACGACTTGGAGTGGTTGATCAGTTTGTCTACCTGGGAAGCACTGTCAATCGATACGGCAACCTTGACAGTGAAATCTCACTTAGGATTAGGAAAGCAAGTGATGCTTTCGGAAAGCTAGAAAGGCGACTCTGGGGTCGGCGAGACATATGCAGGAGGACAAAGGTAAGGGTGTACAGGGCATGTGTACTCTCTTGTCTTCTTTATGCCTGCGAGACCTGGGTCACATATCGACGCCACCTTAAGCAATTGGAGCGTTTCCATCAGATGTGTCTCAGACGGATACATGGCGTTCGCTGGAGGGACCACATCAGTGATGTCGAGATTTTGGAAAGCTCTATGTGTGACAGTATAGAAGCTCTTGTGCTTAAGCAGCGACTCCGTTGGAGTGGTCACCTTGCCAGGATGAAGGATTCTAGAATACCAAAACAACTCTTCTATGGAGAGTTGGTTAAAGGAAAACGACCGCCACATAAACCAAAAAAGAGGTATAAGGATTCCTTGAAGGCCTCTCTGAAAGACGCTAACATCTCTGCTGATACATGGGAAAATATTGCTGCTGATCGTAATAAATGGAGAAAGACTGTATATGAGGGAAAAGTTGCCTTTGAGGCATCTCGAATCGCACACGAGAAAGTAAAGCGGGACGTGAGGAAGGGTATTGCTGTTGCACTTCCAGACGGCGAGGGTCCTCCTATGTTTCTGACATGCAGCGTCTGTGCGAGACTCTGCCTAAGCAAAGCTGGACTCGAAAGTCATCTTCGCAGTCATAAAGTAAGACCAGTGGTTGACTACCAGGCTGCTGTTGGAGATGCTACTCATCATGCTTGCCAAACATGTGGTAGAGAATGTAAATCAGCAGGAGGACTCAAGCGACATGCAAAAGTACACGAACTCCAACCACAGCCGACTATTCCCAGTAAATGTTTTGGTTGCCGACTCTGTGCAAGACATTTTGGATCATTGGCTGGGCTAAAAAGCCACATTCGATCGCAGCACTGTTAGTTGCTATCGTGTGTTTGTGTGTGTGTGTGTGTGTGTGTGTGTAGATATGCTTATGTGCGTGCGTGTGTGTGTATATATATATGAATATGTATATTATTATTGTTGTTGTCGTTATTATTATTATTGCTATTATTATTATTATTATTGTTATTGTTATTCCTTGAATCTCAGTCATTGATGTTGGTTAACTGGAAAGTCCGTTGGATTGAATATCAAGCCACTACCTGCAGCCTCAGATATTCAGGACGTATCGGAGGGTTCTTGCCGTTCCAAGCAAGCATGCCTTTTGAAGCGTTCCAAAAAGCGTGAAGGGGCCGATTTTCTTTAACCATCCCTGGAAACCTTTGGAGATAGTCCCCAGTGCGCCTATGACAATCGGGATCACTTTGACTTCATGGCAGTTCCAAATCCTTTTCACCTCCCACTTTAGGTCCTGGTATCGGTCAATTTTCTCCCTCTCCTTCTCTTGCACTCTCGTGTCGAACGGGCAGGCCACATCCACAATCAGGCACGATCTTTTTTCTTTGTCCACAACCACCAGGTCAGGTCTATTGTGTTCCAGTTTTTTGTCCGTCTGTATCCTAAAATCCCACAGCACCTTCACCTGATTGTTCTCCATCACCGCCTCTGGCCTATGCTCATACCATTTCTCAGAATGTGGTAGATTGTTTACTTTGCACAGGTGCCAGTGGATCACCCTGCCCATCACATCGTGTCTCCAGCCCTTATAGTGGGTCTGGGCTAGGTGTTTACACTCGGACACAATGTGAGCCACAGTCTCCTCTCTCTCTCCACAGATCCTGCACAGTGGGCTAGCCTCCTCCTTGTAGATATGGTGCTTCAACCACTTCGTTTTGAGGGCCTGCTCCTGCGCAGCCATTAGCATTCCTTCTGTAGCCTTTTTGAGGTCTCCTCTTCTCAACCAGTTCCATGTCTGTGGATCTCTAAATTCAGTTTTCTCAAAGAAGGTACTATGAAGGGATTTTCCCTTAAGGCTGCTCTTCCTCCTTGATGTTATTTCCTCCTTGGGTATCCCCTGGCCTACTGTCCCCTCCTTCAGTACAGCTCTGAGCATTGGCTCCTTACTATAGGTCACGTATTTGTATAGGTTGTTTTTCTCCATCTGAACACAGTCCTCTATGCTGATAAGACCTCTTCCACCCTCAGATCTCCTTAGGTAGAGTCTATCGACATCACTCCTCTTGTGGAACATGTTGTAGATAGTCAATAGCTTCCTAGTCTTCCTATCCATTTCTTTTTGTTCAGCAACATTCCATCTCAGAATTCCCGCACTGTACCTAATAATAGACACAGCTCGGGAATTTACTGCGCTTATGGCATTTCTGCTGTTCAGATGTGACTTCAATACGCTCCTTACTCTCCGAATGTATTCAGTTCTTAACAATTCCTTCATTTTTTTGTTCTTTATGCCATCAGCCTCCAGAACGCCCAAATACTTGTATCCTTCCTCAGAGTCAATTTCCTTTATCATCTCACCTGTTGGTATCTGGATCCCGTTACTTCTGCTCAACCTACCCCTCCTCATCACAATGACTCCACATTTACCAATACCAAACTGCATACATATATCACTGCTGAAAATACGGACAGTGTCAACAAGCACATCCAACTCCTTCTCACTTTTCCCGAAGAGCTTAAGGTCGTCCATGAAGAGGAGGTGATTGATGGTAAGCTCTCCCCTTCCCAACTTGTATCCTGCTCTCACTTTTCGCAGCATAATGGTCAAGGGCATCAGGGCAAGGACAAACAACAGAGGGGACAGGCTATCTCCCTGGAAGATACCTCTCTTGATCTTCACGCTTCCCAAGGATACTCCAGTTGATGTCAACTCTGTCTCCCAGGACCCCATACTCCTGCCCAGCAACTGTCTGATGTTATCTGCCACCCTGAAGATCTCCAGGCTTTTGGTGATCCAGGAATGAGGCACCATGTCAAATGCCTTTCTGTAGTCTATCCATCCCATGGCAAGATCAGTGTGTCTCCTCCTGCAATTCCCCATTACCATCTTATCAATAAGCAACTGGTCCTTTGTACCACGTGACTTCTTTCGGCATCCTTTCTGTTCGTCCGGCAACAAGTTGTTTGTGTGGAGGTGATGGTAGATTTCCTCAGACACAATGCTCGTCAACAGTTTCCACATTACGGGCAGACATGTGATAGGTCTATAGTTGGTGACATCATTACCCTTGATTTGGTCTTTCATTATCAGAACTGTGGTACCTTTTGTCAACCACTCTGGCACCTCACCCGACACCAAGCAGTCATTGAACATGGCCGTCAGCTTCGGGTGGAGGGATGTTAAATGTTTAATCCAATACCCCTGCACACCATCTGGGCCTGGTGATTTCCAGTTGGTTAGTTTTTTGGCTTGCCCCTTAAGAGTTTCAACTGTGATACTCAAATCAGTCTGTTGCTGTGCCTGCTCACCGATCTCCCTCTGTACTGTCTCAATCCACCCTGCCTGGGCATTGTGTCTAACATCCTGCTCCCATATTCCTCTCCAGAATGTTTTAGCTTGTTCCGCCCCAGGGATCAAGTCGGTGCCTCTTTCTTTCCCCTCAAGCTGTCCAAACAGCATCTTCTGGTTGTTGTCGAACATGCGGTTCTGTTTATACTGACTGACTCTGTTCTCGTATCGCCTGATTTTGGCACTCTTTGCTACAATGCGTTGCTTCAATTCCTCTATGATAATATTTAGCTTTTTACTCCTAGTTTTGTATTTTATTTCCAGTCTATTTTTAGTGCCTATGTTTTTTAGTGTCCCATTCAGTAGTGACTCAAGCTTTCCTATGTCATTTCTCATTTCCCCGATTTGCCCACTCAGTCGCTTCTTCCACCACGGCTCTGCTCTTTCTTGTCTGTTGTTTCCTCTCGCTTTTATACCAAGTAGTTTCCTCACCGTATTTGCTGTTGCTTTGAGGATATTGTTGCACTGGTGAAGACTCCTCGCCTCAAGGTATGGGATGACTTTGTTTACCTTAGCTGTTGTTTCTTTTAACTTTTTCCTGTCTACAAATCTTAGGTTCATAGGTCTCCCACTATCATTGTTCAACTCATCTACCACTAAATTTAGGATGTCAACCGAATCTTGTCCTAGCCCGTCAGCATTCATCTCCTCAGTGGCCGCATCTCTGTTCCAGGTATTATTTATCTCAGTATTCAGATCATTGTCTGCTTCGGGTGGTTCCTTCGCTCTCAGGACCTCCTCACCTTCATTTCCCGCCGGCTCGCTTGTCTGGCATACTACACCCGCCATCTCCAAGCCATTCTCTCTGCTCAGTTCCTCCAGTTCCAGCTCGCTTATCCACCCATTAGTTCTTATTACCCGAGCCTGCCCGGCCAATTTTTGTTCATCTAATTTAAATAAACCAATCTCGTTCCAGATGTTATGCATCCGTCTCCTGTAGCCCCTCTCCTTGGGGTTACTTTTCAGGTAGCATTGCATAACAGTTCTATTCAATTCTTTCGTCCAGTTGGTTCTGGCCCCTTTCCTTCTTCTTCTTCCTCCAACATCAGCAGTATTTCGTTGACAGTCAGGTTCCTGCTGCTGAGCCAGGGGGCACCTGTTGGGTGAGAGTCTGTCACATGACGTTCTAGTCTCCATTTCACCGTTATTCGAACTGTTTATGTTCGATATTTAAACACTCTTATCGAGGATTGGCGAATGTATGTTTACATAGCCATCTGTGGATCCGCCATCCCACTTGGCCCTTGTGTGGCATTATCACCACGCTGTATACGGACACACATAAACAAACAAACACACGGGCAGAAAGGGCCCCAAAAATGAATAAGCATAAGTTTCATTGTAATGTAGTATTCGAATGTCCGACTTAGTTTTTGTTTTTTAAGTTTTACTTTTCCCCCCCTCTTCTCTGTCCGTCCGCCTGCTTCTCTCTTCATTCTTATTTTCTTTACGTTTTTGGGGTTTCTTTTTTTGTTTTTGTTTTTCTCTGTTTTTCTCGTTTTTTACTGTTGTTGCTGTGCTGCTTTTGTTGTTTGTTTTTTCTTTTTTCTTTTGAGTCTATCTATATATTTTGATGCCTTCCTCTTTGTTAGTAGTAGGAATTCTATAATGTGGAAGTGGTAGCCAGCAGAGACTAGCGGCGTTGGCGATACTGAGACAGTGGTGGCGGTGATGTCGATACCGAGGCAGCGGTGGCGGTGATGCGACCGTATTACTGTAGTGATGGTGCTGTAGCGGTGGCAGCAGCAGTGAAGGAGTCAGGGGGTGGTGGCGGCGGTGATGGGACAGCGGTGGCAATGATGGCCGTAGTGAGCGGTGGCGGTGAAGGTGAAAATGCTGTTGTGTTTAGTGTACACAGATGATGGGGTGGGTGGTGTATCTAGTTTCTGGTGTTGGTGAGTTTCGCTGTCCTATATAGTGTAGCCAGAGGAGAGGAGGGGGGGTGGGTTCTTCTTCTTCCATTTATAGCCATTTTATTTTATTTATTTATTTTTTTTTTTTTTTTTTGGATATACAGTGTACAATACAAAGTTGAATATTTGAATATTTGAGCCGTATTACTGTAGTGATGGTGCTGTAGCGGTGGCAGCAGCAGTGAAGGAGTCAGGGGGTGGTGGCGGCGGTGATGGGACAGCGGTGGCAATGATGGCCGTAGTGAGCGGTGGCGGTGAAGGTGAAAATGCTGTTGTGTTTAGTGTACACAGATGATGGGGTGGGCGGTGTATCTAGTTTCTGGTGTTGGTGAGTTTAGCTGTCCTATATAGTGTAGCCAGAGGAGAGGAGGGGGGGGGGGGGGGTTCTTCTTCTTCCATTTATAGCCATTTTTTTTTTTGGATATACAGTGTACAATACAAAGTTGAACATTTGAATATTTGAGCCTTATAACAATATATTTTGGGTCCGAATTTTTTGGGGCTCAAGCCGGGTGCTTTACGTAGCATTTGTACTAAAAGTTGTTATTTCACAAATGATTTAAATATGTTAAAAATTCAAAACTTACGGGAGCGATTTCATGACCTCCATTATTATTATTATTATTATTATTATTATTATTATTATTATTATTATTATTTTTTTTTTTTTTTTTTTTTTTTTTTTTATTGTGCAATGGCCATACTCGATAACGAGGGGGCAGCCATCATGTATATATATATGTATGTATATATATATGTATGTATATATATATGTATGTATATATATATATGTTTGTATATGTATATGTTTTCTCTTTCTCTTAATTTCGAGTATATTTTTTTGACCGGCCACCTTCCTGGTGGCAAGGTTGTAAAAGAAAAGAAATTGTCATTCCTTGAATCGCAAGAATGTTTTGCATATTTTGAAGGTGCCAGCTATCGCAGCCATTTGTAGACTATGAATTAGGGAGCTGCGCTTTTTGTCCGCAAATCCAAGTTCGGTCATACTTTGGTCCAAGCGGGTTGGTATATAACCCGTAGCACCAATAATGATGGGTATGAAGCTAAAGGTGTATCTTGGATACTGGATTTGTAAGCTCCTCATCAATGGTCCGTAGATGTCCTCCTTCTCCTGTATTTTTCTGACAACGTTTACATCAAGTGGGCAGCTGATCTCCACAACAGAACACGTTTTCAATGTGTGGTCCCAAACTACAATATCAGGCCGGTTGTGCTTTAATTTGGTGGCAGTTTTTATTTTCAGGTTCCACCAGTATTCCTTAGTGCCATCTGTCTCAATATATTCTTCCTCGTTTGTTGTTAATTTTGTTTTCCGAAGTGCGTTCCAGATAGTTCTAGCTATCCCATCGTGTCTCATGGGGAGGTAGTAGCGAGATGACATTCTTTCGCAGCTGGCAACAATGTGGCTTACATCCTCGATCTTTGTTTTACAAAGCCTACATTTATTGTCAACTGCTGGCCCTCCTCTTTTGTGCAGCAGATATTTGGTAGGGAGTTCTTGTTCCTGTATTGCATAGAGATATCCCTCAAGGTGTGATGTGATAAACTTGTCGGAACTCCATGCCAGGCTTTTTGAGTGGTTTATCCCCTCTATGGTCTGTGTTTTACGCCTCAAGTATCCATGCACAACTTTCTCTGTAAATTGGTCAATTTTTTTTTCTTGTTTGAACATTGAATAGGATCTTCCGATTTCTCTGGGTGAGAGATTTATATCAGGCTTTATTCCATATCTCTCCTCCAGATCAGTCGCTATTCTAATTATATTTCTTTTTTCATGCTCATAAACCTGGGCAAGATGGTTGCCAACCTCTTTCCTCTGTTGAAGATGTTGCTTCAGTGTTACTATGTATGTATATATATATGTATGTATGTATATATGTATGTATGTATATATGTATGTATATATATATGTATGTATATATGTATGTATGTATATATGTATGTATGTATATATGTATGTATATATATATGTATGTATATATATATGTATGTTTATATATATGTATATATGTATATATGTATGTATGTATGTATATATGTATGCATCTATGTATGTATATATGTATGCATATATGTATGTATGTATGTATATATGTATGTATATGGGAGAGATGACCCCTTAGCCTTTGTCAAGGCAGAATTCTAGGAGAAGGAAAACTCTGATATAACACCTGCAACTCTGATGGTATCCAATGATGTTGACTTGTTCTTCTTTTTGGTAAATATCATCTTGGTTAAGAGAGTGGGACTGGCTTTGTGCAGTGCCTTTGCTCACTATAAAAGCTTCACGGCACAGGCATTGCTTTATATCTGGAGATCTCCCTGCACTTGTCGTCACATGATACCATGGGCCCAGCACTATGTGTCAATAATTGTCACAAGTGTAGTGTTTGTACCAGAGGTTTCAAGTCGCTGGCTGGACTAAAAAGTCACACTCGTTCAGCGCATCGGTAGGGGTTCTCCTACATGGATATAAAGTAGTGGCCGTACTCGAAAACGAGTTGGCAGCCACCATGTATGTATGTATGTATGTATATATGTATGTATGTATGTATGTATGTATGTATGTATGTATGTATGTATGTATGTATGTATGTATGTATTTAATTATGTATGTATATATGTTATGTGTGCAGTGCCTTTTCTCACTATAAAAGCTTCACGGCACAGGCATTGCTTTATATCTGGAGATCTCTCTGCACTTGTCGTCACATGGTACCATGGGCCCAGAACTATGTGTCAATAATTGTCACAGGTGTAGTGTTTGTACCAGAGTTTTCAAGTCGCTGGCTGGACTAAAAAGTCACACTCGTTCAGCGCATCGGTAGGGGTTCTCCTACATGGATATAAAGCAGTGGCCGTACTCGAAAACGAGTTGGTAGCCACCATGTGTATATATATGTGTGTATGTATGTATGTATGTATGTATGTATGTATGTATGTATATATATATCCGGATGAGATGACCCCCTTAGCCTTTGTCAAGACAGAATTCTAGGAGAAAGAAAACTCTGATATAACACCTGCAACTCTGATGGTATCCAATGATGTTGACTTGTTCTTCTTTTTGGTAAATATCATCTTGGTTAAGAGAGTGGGACTGGCTTTGTGCAGTGCCTTTGCTCACTATAAAAGCTTCACTGCACAGGCATTGCTTTATATCTGGAGATCTCTCTGCACTTGTCGTCACATGGTGCCATGGGCCCAGCACTATGTGTCAATAATTGTCACTGGTGTAGTGTTTGTACCAGAGTTTTCAAGTCGCTGGCTGGACTAAAAAGTCACACTTGTTTAGCGCATCGGTAGGGGTTCTCCTACATGGATATAAAGTAGTGGCCGTACTCGAAAACGAGTTGGCAGCCACCATGTATGTATGTACGTATGTATGTATGTGGGTATGTATGTGTGTGTGTATGTATGTATGTGTGTATGTATGTGTGTGTATGTTTATATGTTTGTGTATGTGAGTATGTATATGTGTGTGTGTGTATGTATGTATGTATGAATGAATGTATGTATGTATGTGTATGTATGTATCTTTATGTATGTGTGTATGTATGAATGAATGTTTGTATGTATGTGTGTGTGTGTGTGTGTGTGTAGTAGACGTGAATGGAATCACAACAGCTGACTTATCTGACTATGTCTACGCAGAGAACATCTATTGTTTTACTGGGGTGCACAAGACATTTAATGGACACTTTACAATAAACCCAAGGTACATATATGTGCTGAATATGACTGTGCGGTGGCTTGTATGTGTCTACTTTATATATGGCTGCAATAGGAGAGATAAGCTAGGGTTAAACAACGAACCACTCGCATGTGAAATAAAAGTGTCTGTCACACTTTGTCGTCCATGGCTACTGGTTTAATATTGTAATGTTGTGGAATCCATGGCGACTACACCTACAAATGGCGATAATGACTGAAACAATACAGAACCAAAAATGTATAAATACCAATCTCGATTATAACATCTGACTGATAAAAAGACAAGTCAGTCAATCATATTGGTGGCCTCCCCACAGCCCCGACGGACAGAATAGAGAAGGCGTTTCCCCGGTGGACGGCAAGGGAGACGCGCTGGAAAAGCCACTCCAACTCGCTAGGCTCACACCTGCGGTTGGCCAGCTCAGCGGCTATGGTGGTGAGTAGGGAGGTAGCCCTAGGGCCGAGGACACCAGAAGTCTCCACTGCAAAGGGTACGACCGCAAACTTGTCGAAGAGCGACCGGTATTTGAGGAGTTTGGCCTCCTCATCCCGACGTGCAGCATTACCTGGGTTAGTCGCAGACTGCACCAGGTTGCCGCTGGAGAAAGTGTCACTGCAAATGTCATCCCAGACGAGGGGTTTGCTACCGCGGAAAGGGAAGTTGGTCATGCCGTCCCCTCGGTCCAGCCGCACCGGCTCGAGCTGGGAAGGGAAGCCTGCAGCGTCCAAGCCATGCTTTATGACCTCGTTGAGGGCAGCATGGCGTGGAATGCGGCCGGCACTGTGGTGACAGGGAAGTTGGTGGAAACCGAAAGAGCAATGACTGAAACTAAAGCTTCTTCAACAGAAAAATACTGCTCAAAAGAAAATAGTAAGAATAAGATATAAATATGTTACAGGGGAGATAATAAGTGAATTTTACTGACAAACATGAGAGTTATTCTTCTTGGTACTAAAGAAATAATTGTTTCTACTTTTGGCACAAGGCCAGTAATTACCCAGTACATTACTGGTACTTTATTTTATCGACCCCATAAGGATGAAAGGCAAAGTTAACCTCGGCGGGATTTGAACTTAGACCATAAAGGGCCGTAACTCTTTGCTGCAAAGCATGGCGTCCGACCCTTTACCGATACTGCCAATCCTATGAGGAAAAGAACAAGCGAAGTAACTGATTAATTCTATGATATGAAAAATTGAGAAATCCATAGGCACTGAGCTGAAAGTTCTCTGGAAGAGAGCAAACAACTGATCTTCTTCGACGCCCAGGATCTCTCCGAGAACGTCGTCGCTCTTCCCCTCCACTAGTCCTCTAAAGAACGCCGCGCTGGATGTTCCACCGATACTGGTGCCCAGCTGGCAGAGGGCAGTGAGCGCCTGGAGACATTCCAGTTTCCAAGCGCTATCCCTCGGTTTTTCCCTGACCCAGGACTGCAGCTCCGTCAAGGAGACGAGCTGTGGGAAAACGTGCCTGGCGAACGGCGACCACACCTGTTCACCGTCAAGGAAGCACCAGAGATGTTGCAGCCTCAGCGCATGTTTGCACATCATCAGCCATGGAATGCCCAGTCCTTCACGCAACGGGTGTTGACAGCAGATGGATCGTCTGACCATGGGAGCGCGTCCCTTCAACAAAAAGCGGAAGAGGAGGCGCTCCATTTTGGTGAGAGTTGGGCCGGGGCAAGGGACGACGATGAGGCGGTAGCAGATTACGGATGCGATGTACGCATTCACCACCTCCGCCCGGCCTTTCAGGGACATCTTCCTCTCGGCCCATTTCTGGGTGAGGGAGGCCACCCTGCTCGTCACCTCGTTCCAGTTTTTCTCCATCTGGAGTTCCGGTCCGAATCAGACCCCGAGCAATTTAACCGTTCCGTCCGTCCAACGCCCCACGACGCTGTCGGACGGCATGGACTTGCCTTTCCAGGTGCTGAGCTGCAAGCCCACCGACTTTTCCTGGTTTATCTTTTCTCCTGTCACCACTTCGTATTCCTTGAGAGCGTAAGCCGACTCAGATTTCCCGCATCCTAGTTCGCGTGGGACGCCCCTCATCACCCCCAGTTTGTGCAGTAACGGCTCGAGAGCCAATACGTACAAGAGGGATGAGAGGGGACAACCCTGGCGGACCGAGCGCATGATGCTGAACGGCTGCGACAGGTGACCGTTCACCCTCACAACTGAACAGATGTCGCTATACATCGCAGCGATCCAACCCCTGAAAACGGGCCCGAAACCGGCTGCTTCGAGGACCGCCGCCAGTTAGCGATGGTCGACTTTATCGAATGCTTTGGATTGATCCAAGTTGATCAGGGCCCCACCCGTGCCAGGTTCCTTAACCACCCTCTCTATGATGTATCGCATGAGGTGGAGGTTGTCGTGTATGGATCTGTCTGGAATGGCGCATGTCTGCGCCTCTCTCACCAGACCCTTGACGACAAGCGCCAACCTCGTTGCTAACACCTTGGCCAAAATCTTGAACTCTGCGTTTAGCAGGGTTATGGGCCTGAAATTATCGATAACATCCCCCTTGTTCGGGTCTTTTCTCAGCAGCACCACCGCTCCCCGGATCACAAAACTGGGAATGCTCCCATTCTACTGCCAGTTGCAGTAGACGACTGCCAAGAGGTCACCGAACAAGTCTGGCATAAAGCTCGTAGGGCAGACCATCCAAACCTGGCGATTTACCCCTCGTGCAGTTAGCCATCGCTTCCCGTATTTCACCAGCTGTTATTGGCTTTTCGCAACACTGTGCTGCGGTTGTCGAGAGCCGAGGCAGTCCGTCGAGGTACGCACTGAAGTCCATGCCCCGATCCGGGCCGCCGCTGCTCCCGAACAGTTCAGCAAAGTGCTGTTGAAAAGCTTCACACATCTGCTCAGCAATACGCACCCGTTTTGGTCAGACAAAGACCGAATTGTGGCTTTGTTGCCACGTCGCACCTCTGCCACCCGGGCCCATTGGACGGCTTTTGTCCCCTCGTGTTTCAGAGCACGCGCTCTAGCTCTGACAACGCAGCCTTCGTGTTTTGCGTTGAAGAATTGGTCGAGTGCCAATCTCGCCGCAAGCACGTCGGTTGCGATGCCTGTCCTAAACGCCTCTTCTAACTTTCTGATTAGCTCTCCCTCTACTCTATTTTCCTCTATCACTACTCCTTTGCTAAACCTAATCTACTCTACTTTAATTGCCCTTTTCAGGGCGAACCACCACCTCTTGTTGACGACCGCTCCCGTCAACGCCCGCTTAACTAATACGCTAATCCGGTCTCTGTACGCTTTGCGCGCCGGGAAAGACGCGTTCAGCTTCCAGTAACCGGGCCCTTGTCTATGAAGTCTGTCTATGTCGATCTCACAGATCACAAATTTGTGGTCTGTGTAGTCGACTAATTTAAATTGTGGACAACTTATACTAGCCTTATCTAGTTCTCTGCAGAATACCCTATCGAGATACGATCTGGATGACCCGATGCGGTTTGTCCATGTCTACATTGGCACATTCGGGTTATCCAGTCGATACCTGTCAGACAGTTCAAAACGTCTGAGCAGGTTGGTGAGGTTCTTGCACCCTCCTCCCCTATCCACTAGCCCCACACAATCCCAGCGTGCATCCAAGATACCGTTCCAGTCGCCCACTAACTCTAAAGAGCGGGACGTTCCAAGAGAGGTCTCTAGACGTCTGAAGAAATCTGGCCGTCCTGTCCCTGTCGGGACATAGACGGCTACTAGCCTGAAAGCGTTGCCTTCGGTGCCGCTTACGTCCAGCACCACCGACTTACCTTTTGGGTCCAGGAAGATGGTCCGTATGGCGAGACCCAAGCCTTTCCGAAACAACACAGCCACTCCCCCCCCCCGCTCCCCGACTGCTCCGAGATGCGTACACCTCGTAACCGTCGAAGATCGGTGCGAAGGCTTGCGTTTCGGAGATTCTCGTCTCGCTGATGGCCACCACATCTATGTTTAGTGACCTGAGGTCGTTAAGCAGGTGACCCTGCTTCCAAACCGAGCTCAAGCCACGCACGTTCACACTTCCGATCCTGAATACGGCCATGTTGAGTGAGGAACGGGGCAAGTGAAAAAGGATCACTTACCTTGATCGTCTGGTGAAGGGACCGTTGAATCGTCCCTTCGGCTGGTGGTCGGCTCTTCTGTGAGTATATCCGAGTATACTCTCCGGTTGAGTGTCCGTCCTATGTATTGTTTCTGTGATATTCTTACCAGTCTTATGTTCGTTGGTGTTTTGATTGGTGCTGGTATTATGTAGTCGTGCTGTGAAATGTCTGTGTGTTCAATTATGTAAGTCATTAGTTTCTTGTTGTGTGTATTTATTGCAGTGCATTTCTTTTTCTGGGGGTGAGGTGTGGTTCTGCTATTTTCTTGTCGTTGCTGGCTGTGTGTGTTTTGTTGTTGTGTTTGCGATGTTGGTGCTTGTGGTGGTGGTGTTGAAGGTGTTGTTTTTGTTGGCGGTGGGGTTTCCGCCGGTGGTGATGGTAGTGCTAGTGTGGGTGGTGATGGTGTTGGTGGTGTTGCTGCTGTGAGTCTCTTTGCAGTAGCCTTTACCCTTTTTTCATTTCTTCCCTCCCTTTTCGAAGGCGACGATGCGCTGCTTCTGCGTTTGAGTCTTCTTGCGACCTTTTGCCATCCCTCTCCTACCTCACACTCCATGTCCGAATCTGTGAGGTCGGGGAGGGGTACCAGCTACACTCTTTCACTTGTTCTTGTTGGTGATGGTTGCAGTGGAGTCTCTGTTGCAGTTGCAGTTGGTATTACTGTTGTTGTTGTTAATACTTCCACTGTTGCTGCTATTCTTCATTTCCGTGGCGTGGGTATGGGTGCCACGGACCTATCCTACCTGCTTGCCGCCTGTCCTGTTGCTGGTAGCAGTGGAGCCAGTTTCGGAAGGAGGGGGGTTTTCTCCTTTTTCAGGCTCTTTTCATTGCAGAAGGCCCTGAGGTAAGACTTCGGCCCACAGCGAATGCATTTCGGGCGTTTGCCCTCAACACTTATGGGAAGTTGAGTGCCGTTATCGAAGTCAATCACATCCGGGATAGCTTCGATGCACTCCTGGTTGGTTTGAATTAACATCTCAATGGAGATGCCGACCCAATCTTCTCGTACTTTTTTCTGTACTTGCAGTACGGTTGTTTTGTCCTCGATTCCGACGAGGACAGACGCGGCCAGCCAAGAAGGGGCCATCCCGGGAGGGGGGGGGGGGCACTGGGGTCAGTTTGACCCTCACAATTCTTTGCCCGCAGTAAGAGGGCACCAACACCATTTCCTCGCTCCTTAGGGTCACTAAGGATTGAGCCTTTGCTTCCTGGGGTGTGGCAAAAAGCACATACACGGTGGCATATTTCTTACCTCTGGTGATATGCCTTTTCCGCTGCCACACAGACCCTAAGGCTTTTTGTATTTGAGCCTCTGCGGCTCTTTCAACCCTACGTGATTTTGTGCTTACTGTACGGTACGTGACCGTACAGTGCTGTTGGGTTTCGAAACATTTTTCGGCTGCCTTGCAGATTGCTCGGTGTCCGGTTTTCGTCACCATCTTCTTTGCTTCCTGTAATTCCTCATTTGTTATAAGGATGGTTTCCAGGCTCTTTGCGATACCTGCAAACGAGATTGGTTTTTCTTTCTTGTTGTTGTTGTTGTTGTCGTCAGAGCTGCTGTTACTTTTGTTGTTGCTGCTGGTACTACGACTGTCGCTGCCGCTGTTGCTGTGGTTGTTGTTGTTGTTGCTGCTGCTGTTGTTGTTGCTGTTGCTGCTGTTGTTGTTTATACTGCTGCTGATGTTGTTGCGGCTGCTACTAATATTTTCCTCGCCACTGTTGCTGCTGCTGCTATTCTTCATGACGTCAGACGAATGAAATGGCTTTCCGTATTTACCGCACACATCTTTCGTCGTTGTCGTCGTCGTGGAGAAATGTTCCACGGTACACGCATTCTCTTGATGAAGAACGCTACGAGAAACTACATTTTTCTTTTTCTTTAATAGTGTCGCTTGCGAAAGAGGCGACAGAGGCGACACCACATTTAGAGAAGGGAGGGTGAGAGGCAATCTTTTCTCTGACGTAATGACGATTGAGGAAGAAGAAGACGGAATGAGTGGGAGTGACTTGTGAAAATTATGTTTTGTAGCCATGTTTTTTTTTACGGTTTAAAATGAATATTAGGCACAAAACCCCAATAACTGGTTATTTAACCCCGAAGGGCCAAATAACGGACAGAAAGACCCCTCTCACGAGGAGGATGGTGTCTTTATTTACAATTCGGTTCAAGTTTTAAACAATTTACAATTGTTATAACGGTTAAAAATTACTATACCTTACAGAGCCGAACCTCCGTCAACCATGGCATTCAATAATAATAATAATAATAATAATAATAATAATAATAATAATAATAATAATAATAATGTTTTCTTTATTAACCACAAGGGTTCACATAAAGTAGACATTAAGGACAGTACAGGACAATACAGGACGGTACAAATGGGCATTTCTGCGCGTAAAAAAACAGAGGTTGAAATAAAATAACAAAGAAAAATTCCCCAATAGGGGGAGACTTCCAAGGGACATTTGTGGAGAAAGCCCATTAAAAGACCACAGTGGCCCTGACCACCAGGGCAAGTGCCCTCTCCCAGTTTTCCACCTTTAATTTACAGACACATACTCAGAGAAGGCCCATTCATTCGGGCCATACTTGCTTCTCTCACCCATCTTTCAACAAAATGCTGGGAAGAGAGCACTTCCCTCTCTACCCTGATTTTCCTTTTCAAATGAAATTTGAAAAAGTTAATCAGGGCATCACCGAAGAGGTAAGTGCTCGTCTTCAGCACTTTCAAACGTGTCCACCATACTATCTCTTTCGCCATGGCCACCAGACAGATAAAAACTGCCTGCCCTTCCCGGCTAAAGGAAGGGGGCGGGGCAATCCTCACGATGGACTCAGCTGATAGCTGGATCCGTCCTACACGTGACAGCAGGTGTTCGACATAAACCCACAAGTCAGCAATGCTCGGACACTGGACGAGTGCGTGCAGGACGGTTTCGTCGCCCTGCGCGCATCTCGGACATGCCCGGCTGACGGCACCTCCATGCCTGTAGAGTTTATCCCGAACTGGCAAAGCTCCTCGGTAGCACTGCCAGACAAGGGATTTCTGGAAGTTGTCCATAGGCCCTGGCCCGAAAGTTCTTCCGAAGAGATTGGCTAGTTGATTTTCGTCGACGCCTAGAGTTTCTCCAAGTACGTCGTCGCTCTTCCCCTCCACTAATCCCCTATAGAACGCCAAGGTGGAGTTTCCACCGATCACATTGCCCGATTGGTCGAGGGCTGTGAGCGCCTGAAGACATTCCAGTCTCCAAGCGCTCCCTCTCGATCTTCGCTTGACCCAGGACTGCAGCTCCGTCAAGGAGACGAGCTGGGGAAAAACGTGTCTAGCAAACGGCGACCACACCTGATAACCGTCGAGGAAGAGGTGGAGATGTCGTAGCCTGAGCGCGTGTCTGCGCATCATCAGCCACGGCATGCCCAGCCCTCCACGTAGCGGGTGTTGACAGCAGATGGACCGCCTGACCATTGGAGCGCGTCCCTTCCACAAGAAGCGAAAGAGCAAACGCTCCAGCGCAGTCAGGCGGGGCTTAGGACAAGGTACGACGGTCAGGCGGTAGTAGATGACGGATGCGATGTACGCATTCGCCACCTCCGCTCGACCTTTCAGGGATAGCTTCCTCTCGGCCCATTTCTGGGTGAGAAAAGCCACCCTGCTCGTCACCTCGTCCCAGTGTTTGTCCGTCTGGAGGTCTGGACCGAACCAGACCCCTAGCAATTTAACCGGTCCGTCCGTCCAGCGCCCGACGACGCTGTTGGACGGCATGGACCTTCCTCTCCAGGTGCCGAGCTGCAGGCCCACTGACTTTTCCTGGTTGATCATTGCTCCTGTCACCGCTTCGTATTCTCTTAGTGTAGTGCCGATCGCCTCGATGTGTTTGGCGTTCGACACCACTACGGTGACATCGTCGGCATATGCTGACACGGATCTTCCGCATCCTAGTTCGCGCGGGACCCCCCTCAACGTCTCCAGTTTGTGTAGTAATGGCTCGAGAGTCAATACGTACAATAGGGACGAGAGGGGACATCCTTGGCGGACCGAGCGCATGATGTTGAACGGTTCCGAAAGATGACCGTTCACTCTCACTTCAGAGCAGATGTCGCTGTGCATGGCAGCGATCCAGCCTCTGAAGACGGGCCCAAAGCCAGCCGCCCTCAGGACTGCCGCTAGGTAACGATGGTCGACCCTATCGAAGGCTTTCGACTGATCTAAATTGATCAAAGACCCACCCGTGCCAGGTTCCCTAGCTACCCTCTCTACGATGTATCGCATGAGGTGGAGGTTGTCGTGGATGGATCTGTCGGGAATGGCGCATGTCTGTGCCTCTCCCACCAGACCACCAACGACAAGCGCCAACCTCTTTGCTAGCACCTTGGCCAAAATCTTGAACTCTGTGTTTAGCAGAGTTATAGGCCTAAAATTATCTATGTTATCCCCCTTGTTCGGATCCTTTCTCAGCAGCGCCACCGCTCCTCGGCTCACAGAGCTGGGAAATCTCCCGTTCTGTTGCCAGTTGCAGTAGACGTCCGCCAAGAGGCCTCCGAACAAGTTTGGCATTTGTACGTAAAGTTCATAGGGCAGACCATCCAAACCAGGCAATTTACCCCTTGTGCAACTAGTCATTGCATCCCGTACTTCAGCGGTTGTTATCGGCTTTTCGCAACACTCCGCCTCAGTGGCCGAAAGCCGCGGCAGTCCGTCGAGGTAGACACTAAAGTCCATCCCTCGATCCGGCCCGCCACTGCCCCCGAACAGTTGAGCGAATTGTCGCTGAAAAGCTTCACACATTTGCCCGGGATCGAGTAGCATGCGCCCGTCGTGGTCCACCAAAGCCCGGATCGTGGCTTTGTTGCCACGACGCGCCTCCGCCACTCGGGCCCATTGAACGGCTTTCGTCCCCTCGTGTCTGAGAGCACGCACCCTAGCTCTGACAACGCAGCCTTCGTGCTTTGCATTGAAGAATTGGTCAAGGGCCAATTTCGCCGCAAGTACGTCGGTCGCGATTCCTTTGCTAAGCGCCTCATCTAATTTTCTAACTAATTCTCCCTCTGCTCTATTTTTCTCTATTGCTAAAGTCTTACTAAACCTAATGGACTCTATTCTAATTGCTCTTTTCAGAGCAAACCACCACTTGTTGTTGACGATGGCCCCCGTCAACGCCCGCTTAACTAGTTCGCTAATCCGGTCTCTGTAGGCCTTGCGCGCTGGTAAGGACGCGTTTAGCTTCCAGTAGCCGGGTCCTCGTCTATGAAGCCTATCTAAGTCAAGCACACAGATCACGAATTTGTGGTCCGTGTAGCTGACTATCTTGAATTGTGGACAGCCTATGCTAGACCTATCTATTTCCCTACAAAATACTCTATCTAGATATGATCTGGATGACCCTATGCGATTTGTCCAAGTCCACATTGGTACATTCGGGAAATCCATTCGGTACCTGTCAGACAGTTCAAAACGTCTGAGCAGGTTGGTGAGACTATTGCACCCTCCTTCCCTATACACTAATCCCACACAATCCCAGCGTGCATCTAAGATCCCGTTCCAGTCGCCCACTAACACTAAAGAGCGGGACGTTCCAAGAAAGGTCTCCAGACGCCGGAAGAAATCAGGCAGCCCTGCTCCTGTCGGGGCATAGACGGCCACTAACCTGAAAGCTTGCCCGTCTCCGCTGGTCACGTCCAGCACCACCAACTTACCTTCTGGGTCCAGGAAGATGGCCCGTATGGCAAGATCCAAACCTCTCCTAAAAAGCACAGGAACTCCTCCCCCCGATCCCGGACGGCTGGGCGATGCGTACACATCGTAGCCGCCGAAGATCGGTGCGAAAGCCTGTGCTTCGGAGATTCTGGTCTCGCTGATGGCCACTACATCTATGTTTAGTGACCTGAGGTCGTTGAGCAGGTGGCCCTGCTTCCATGACGACCCCAAGCCACGCGCATTTATGCTGCCTATTCTGAGTGAGGTCATGTTGAAAAGGAGTGGAAAAGATGGGAAAGACCACTTACCTTACTTCTCGTAGGGGAAGGACGGTTTTTCCATCCTTTTCACTGTTTGTGGCCTCCTCAGGAAGGATGTCCTTATAAATCCTCCTGGAGAGTGCTTGTCGGAAGTCTCCGATGTCTTTGGGGAATTTTTTGTTTTAGTGTCATGTGCGTTTTCTGTGTGATGCGAGTGATTTGTATGTGTGGAGGTGGTGTGAATTTTGGGGTTGTTGTGTAGTCTTTTTCTGTGATGCTGGTGTTGTGTTGGATGTAGTGTAATAATTGCTTGTTGTTCAAATTTAATGCTGTGTAGTGTGTATCGTTTTGGTTGTTTTGTTTTGTTTGCGTTTGTTGTGGGTTTGTTTCTGTTTCGCATTTTGGTGACTTTTGTGGTGTAGGTGATGGTGGTGTTGGAGTTAATGATGGTGATGGTGTTGGTGTTTGGGTTGATGGGGTTGGTGATGCTGGTGTGGATGGTGGCATATCTGTCCTAACTTTTTTGTTTCTTAGTTTATTTGTTTCCCTCTGTATTTTGTTTTTGGAGGGGGAAGGAAGAGAATTTTTTCTTTTTTGGTTTCTTTTTTTTTTTCCGGATACCGTTTCCCACTCCTCGTCGTCACAATCTGTCTCCAGTTGTGATAGGCCAGGGAGTGGAAAATTCTCCACAGCCGTTAGTTTTGGTTGTGGTGTGGTGGATGGTGTAGGCGCTGGTGCTAGTTCTGAAGCGTTGGGTGGTGGTGGTGTTGGTTTTGCTACTGTTGCTAGGGTTGTTGCTGTTATAGTTTCTTCTGTTATTGCTGATACAGTTGTTGCTGCCATCTCTGCTACTGGTGGTGTTGATGGTTGTGTCACTGGGGTGGGTAGGAGAGGTGGCCTCAACCTTTTAGCCTGAGGGCAGAAAGCCCTTAGGTGGGTTCCTTCACCACAAACGACACACCTAGGTCTTCTGCCCTCGACAATTACCGTGAGGTGGCTGCCGTCAGTGGGGTCTATTACCTCTGGGATCTCCTCAATGCTTTTTTGGTCCGCTTGGATCAGGAGCTCCATCCCAGATCCGGACCAGTTTTCCTGCTTTTCTTTTGCTATTGCTATTATTTTCGTGTTGGCTTCGATGCCGGCGAGGACAGCCGCTATTAGCCAGGGAATTTCGATGGCCGGTGGAACGTGGGTCACCCTGATCTTTACGAGTCTCTGGCCACAATAGCTTGGGATGAGTGTGAAGTCGTCACTTTTTAATGGGGCCATGGAGTGTTCTCTAGCCTCCTCTGGTGTTTCAAAGAACATATCCACGGTTCCATACTTTTGCCCACGTCTGATGTGGGTTTTTCTTGCCCACACATGTCCCAAAGCTTTTTGGATTTGGGACTCGGATGCCCGTTCCACTCGGCGCGATTTTACATTTATTGTTCTATACGACACGGTGCATAGGCGCCGATGCTCCATTTTATTAGGTGGGGGTGGGGGTGGGGGGTGAGGCTGACCCTGTACCCATCTTTCTTTACCATTTGTTTGGCATTTTCTAAATCCTCTTGAGTTACCGTGAATGCTTCGAATTGTTTTGCTACTATGGCGAAACTGAGGGTCGGTTTTATAATGTCATTGTTGTTGTTGTTGCTATCGTTATTTGTGTTAATATTAATTTTAGTTTCAGTTGTGGTGGTGGTGACGTCAGTCGTCTTTGGTGCGGAAGAGTTCATTTTGCTTGATTTCATTTCGACATCACGAGTTAATTTATTTTTCTCTTCTTTTGTTTCTGTTGTCTCGGTGGTGGTGGGGGTGGTGGTTGTCGCGGTGGTGGTGGTGGTGGAGGCTTTAACACCTGCAGTCATTGGTAATGGCGGGAAATGAATGTCTGCCTGAGACAAATTTAAAATATTGCTACTGCTTATATTTTTTTTTGTGTTGGCAAACGTAGTAACATTTACAATGGTGGTGTCGGTGTGAGGTGTTATTTTGTGAGGAAGGCTTTCAGCTGCTTCGTGCAGAGGGGAATTAGCCATTTTTCTTCAAAGAAATTTTTGGATAATAATAAAAGTTAAAATTTTGGGCACAAGGCCCCAATCTTTTTGGGTGTCCTTTTCGGAAAACAATGTATGCGTGCTTATAAACTGTTAACAATAAAATTTTCCATAAATGGCAATTTTTAACAAACGGAAATAACAAACCTTTGCGGAGCTCACGATGATACGATTTACTACGTAGGTCGCCAATAATAATAATAATAATAATAATAATAATAATTGTTTCTACTATTGGCACAAGGCCAGCAATTACCCAGTACATTACTGGTACTTTATTTTATCGACCCCGTAAGGATGAAAGGCAAAGTTAACCTCGGCGGGATTTGAATTCAGACCGTAAAGGGACGTAATTATGCTAGAAAGCATGGCGTCCAACCCTCTACCGATACTGCCAATTCACAATAACCAGTTACTTTATTGATAAAATGGTAATGAGGAATTGAAAGAGGAGACACACTGGTCTTGCCATGGGATGGATAGATTACAAAAAGGCATTCGACATGGTACTTCATTCTTGGATAACCAAAAGCTTAGAGATCTTCAAGGTGGCAGATAACATCAGACAGTTGTTGAACAAAAGTATGAAGTCCTGGGAAATAGAGTTAACATCGGGTGGAGAATCCTTGGGAGGCGTGAAGATCAAGAGAAGTATCTTCCAGGGAGATAGTTTGTCCCCTCTGTTATTTGTCCTTGCCCTGATGCCCCCGACCATTATACTGCGAAAAGTGAGATTGATACAAGTTTGGAAAAGGAGAGCTTACCATCAACTCTTCATGGACGATCTTAAACTCTTTGGGAAGAGTGAGAAGGAGTTGGGTGTACTTGTTGACACTGTACGTATTTTCAACAATGATATATGTATGGAATTTGGTGTTAATAAGTGTGGAGTCCTAGTGATGAAGAGGGGTAAACTGAGCAGAAGCAACGGAATCCAGGTACCAACAGGTGAGATGATAAAGGAAATTGACACTGAAGAAGGATACAAATATTTAGGTGTTCTAGAGGCAGATGACATCAAGAACAAAAAAATGAAGGAATTGATAAGATCTGAGTACATTCGGAGAGTAAGGAGCGTATTAAAATCACATCTAAATAGTAGGAATGTCATAAGTGCAGTGAATTCCCGAGCTGTGTCTATTATTAGGTACAGTGCGGGAATTCTGAGATGGAATGTTCCTGAACAAAAAGAAATGGATAGGAAGACTAGGAAGCTATTGACTATCTACAACATGTTCCACAAGAGGAGTGATGTCGATAGACTCTACTTAAGGAGATCTGAAGGTGGAAGAGGTCTTACCAGCATAAAGGACTGTGTTCAGATGGAGAAAAACAACCTGCACAAATAATGACTGACAGTAGGGAGCCAATGCTCCGAATTGTACTGAAGGAGAGGACAATAGACCAGGGGATGCCCAAGGAGGAAACAACAGCAAGGAGGAAGAGCAACCTTCATGAAAAATCCCTTCATTTTACCTTCTTTGAGAAAACTGAATTTAGAGATCCACAGACCTGGAACTGGTTAAAAAGAGGAGACCTTAAAAAGGCTACAGAAGGAATGCTAATGGCTGCGCAAGAGCAGGCCCTCAGAACGAAGTGGGTGAAACACCATATTTACAAGGAGGAGGTTAGCCCACTGTGTAGGATCTGTGGAGAGAGAGAGAGAGGAGACTGTGGCCCACATTGTATCCGAGTGTAAACACCTAGCCCAGACTCACTATAAAGGCTGGAGATATGATGTGATGGACAGGGTGATCCACTGGCACCTATGCAAAGTAAACAATTTACCACATTCTGAGAAGTGGTATGAGCATAAGCCAAAGTCGGTGATAGAAAACGATCAGGTGAAGGTGCTGTGGGATTTTAGGATACAGACGGACAAGAAACTGGAACACAATAGGCCTGACCTGGTGGTTTTGGACAAGGAAAAAAGATCGTGCCTGATTGTGGATGTAGCCTGCCCATTTGACACGAGAGTGCAAGAAAAGGAGAGGGAGAAAATTAACCGATACCAGGACTTAAAGTGGGAGTTAACAAGTATTTGGAACTGCCATGAAATCAAGATCGTCCCGATTGTCATAGGCGCACTAGGTACTATCTGAAAGAGTTTCCAAGGATGGTTAAAGAAAATGAGTCCAGCCCCGCTTTTTGGAACACTTCAAAAGGCATGCTTGCTGGAAACAGCAAGAACCCTCCGATACGTCCTGAATATCTGAGGCTGCAGGTAGCGGCTTGATATTCATTTCAACAAACTTTCCAGTTAAATAACATCAATGACTGAGACTCAAAGAATAATAATAATGAAATTATTGTGTACAGTGCTCAGGTGCACTACAACTCATCAAAGGTGCATGTATAGTACATAGAATAATATACAAAGTGAATAGTGTACGAGTCATGATATACACGTGTGCGTGTGTATGGAGAAGGAATATTAGGTGTAGTGTTGCCGAATCTCAGGAAGCATGGAGGTTTTAAAGGTAGTTTGTTCCATGGAGGTTTTAAAGGATGCAGTGTCTCGACAGCTAACAACTGATGCAGGTAGTTTGTTCCATGCCTCAGCAACTCTGAGCGTGAAAAAATGTTTCCGAAAGTCATGGGAGCTGTGCTGCTTTCTGATATATATATATTCTCAGCGCTTCAAGGCCAAACATTCGGCTTCGTACATTATTAGTACACACGCGCGCGCGCACACACACACACACACACACACACACACACACACACACACACACACACACACACATATATATATATATAAGATACATTTAGTATTCAATATAAAGGGGAAATAATTCGTACGATTCCCATGCAAGGGGTATAACTCTTGATGGATGTAGCTAAAGATTATGGAACTTTTTAAGACACACATACTGATATGAGATAAGTTTGATAACTTTGATAGGTTTCGTCCAGTATTGGCACCACTTAATAGCCCCATATGGTGGATTGGCAGTATCGGTAGAGGGTTGGACGCCATGCTTTGACGGATAGAGTTACGGCCCTTGCCATTCTGAGTTCAAATCCCGCTGAGGTTAACTTTGCCTTTCACTCTTACGGGGTCGATATAATAAAGTACCAGTAATGCACTGGGTAATTGCTGGCCTTGTGCCATATATAGCAATTATATATTCTATTCGGAGCCATAATTTTGATAATTTCAGGGGATGAATATACTCTTGAATAATCGTCCCCCCACATTTTTTTCACCCCACCCGATTTTATCCCAGCCCTTTCGCTTATTAAATTTTGCTAATCTATCTCCGGCGAAATTTTATTGTAAATGATTCATATCGATACAGAAGCTGGAGAATCTAATGATAATTTTATTTTACATTAAAAAACATTATATATGACAAAAAAGAGAACATTGCAAGAAATCCCACATTTACGAATGTACACTATAAAATTACCAATTTGCCGCCGTTTATTTCACCCCACCCCTCTGCTAATGAGAATTCCAGAAAATGTTCAACCCTCCACTTATTCCAACACCTCTATTATTTGTAAACTATATCTGTAAACTTCAACCAGCTCTCAATTTTATGTTAAACCCATTGTATTGTAGTAATCTATAGGTAGTCTCCCACATTTATATATTGTAAAAGATACTGATACATTATTAACAAGTTATATTAAGTTATTCAATATAATAGATTATCTTATCTCACCTTACTCCTTTAGGTTTGAACTAAATAAATTATATATCTCTTTACCAGCGCATCTCCCTTACCATCCTCCGGGGAAACGCCTTCTCTATTCTGTCCACCGGGGCTGTGGGGCGGCCAGCACGTGCGATCCCATTTGCTCACTATATAGAGAGATGGGGAGGGCGAAAGAGATGGGGTCGATGACGGTGGGAATTCAGCTCTTCCGTGTTCGGACACATTGCACCTGTCAACTTGTAAGTTAAGTAGCAACAACAACAGCATAGCTCGAAAATTATGGTCGTTTTTATTATAATGTATTAATTCACTTAACTACCTCACACACACATATCTCTTTGCCATATATAAAATATTCTTTAGATAAGTGTAAATGTAAACATATATTACTTCAAATATATGTCCTTAGCAATATTTAGATAATGTAAAATTACCCCCCTTTCACCCCTAAAATAATTGTTTCTACTTTAGGCACAAGGCCAGCAATTACCCAGTACATTACTGGTACTTTATTTTATCGACCCCGTAAGGATGAAAGGCAAAGTTAACCTCGGCGGGATTTGAACTCAGACTGTAAAAGCACGTAACTATGCTAGAAAGCATGGCGTCCGACCCTCTACCGATACTGCCAATCCACCACCCTAGCATGGCGTCCGACCCTCTACCGATACTGCCAATCCACCACCCTAGCATGGCGTCCGACCCTCTACCGATACTGCCAATCCACCACCCTAACATGGCGTCCGACCCTCTACCGATACTGCCAATCCACCCTGAAATAATATCCCGAAATACGTAAAGATTTATTGATTTTCATATTAATTGTTTCTACTTTTGGCACAAGGCCAGCAATTACCCCAGTGTGTTACTGGTACTTTATTTTATCGACCCCGTAAGGATGAAGGGAAAGTTAACCTCGGCGGGATTTGAACTTAGACCATAAAGGGCCGTAACTCTTTGGTGTAAAGCATGGCGTCCGACCCTCTACTGATACTGCCAATCCCCCATTAATATACTCTTCTTATATATAGCTAAATATTATTGATTATTTTATAATTAGTATAGTCGTTATAACATCTCTGAAACAACTTAAAATTTAATATATATATATATATCACTCCGTATAACTCTATGTTAGGTCTGCAGTAAATATCTTTCAACTTTAACCCTGTTAAACTCGATGAATTATTCTTAAAGTTATTCTTACAAACTATGACTATTGTTTTGATAAAACTATAAATTCCAATTCATTATTGGAAAGTTACTAGTCTTCCAAATAACTTTTAAGTATTTTAATACAACTGACACCATATTATTTAGTTTAATTAGATAAATGATATATGTTATATGTCATCCTTGAATGATTTGTATTGATATTTCATTAATCATTTTGGATTTTAATTAAACTCTGATGACCCCTATGGTTTATGCTAACTAATAGTAAATTGTAAAATAAAATATTTTTCTGTCTGTGGTAACTTTGCCTTTCATCCTCACGGGGTTGATAAAATAAAGTACCAGTAATGCACTGGGTAATTGCTGGCCTTGTGTCAAAAGTAAAAACGATTATTATGGGAAGAAACAATTGTTAGAGATTAAATGTCTTGAACTTTTAATTTGTGGTTTATAATCACATATACTGGCTCTGTTTGATTCTGTCATAGCATTGAGCTAAAATACACCTAGTAAAGGAGTAACATTTATTCTCATTAATGTTATATATATATATCTTTGAGCTATTTAATTGTAAGAGCCTATTTTGAGTTTCTAACTCAATATATACCTTTGATATATGTATGTATATATATATATATATATATATATATATATATATATATGATACTGAATACTGAAGCGAAACTGTCGAATAGGACTGGTACACCTTTGGTAGTTTTCCCACTCACACAATAATTAAATTAAATTAGTATCATTAAGACACCAAACGAAGGAAATTAGAGTGGATATTTATACGTTAAATAGTAAGAAAAACGATTTCAAGTGGATAGAAACTTCGTTTGCGAGTTATTTCCTCTTTGAATTAAAATTGATATGAAATGTAGCAATCTGGGAGATATTCTACAATATTAACCCCTCTTTTACAGATAAAGAATGACAGCCTATTCTCTTTCAGTTCACTACATTTCTCTCCTTTATATCACCTGTTCTATTGTCACTGTCAACGTTCTCTGTATTATATCAGCATTACTAGTTACTAACACACAGACACACACAGACACACATATACACACACACAGATACACACAGATACACACACAGAGACAAACACGGACACACACACAGACACACACAGACACACACAAATACACACATACACACACACACACACACACACACAGACACACACAGGCACACACAGAGACAAACACAGATACACACACAGATACACACGGACACACACAGAGACACACACAAACAAACACGGACATACACACAGACACACACAGATACACACGGACACACACAGAGACACACACAGACAAACACGGACACACACAGACACACACAGATACACACGGACACACACACAGACACACACAGACAAACACGGACACACACAGATACACACGGACACACACACAGACACACAGAGACAAACACGGACATATATATATATATATATATATACGTATATATATATATATAGGAAGTTTTATATAAACACGAGGAAAACGCTCAATATCAAATTAGAGAATACTAGCAGATTTACCCGGCGTTGCCCGGGGTTTGAAATGCAACAAAGAATAAACAAGAAACAAACGATAATATTAGTGATTTATCTTCAAATGAATCTGATGTTTATATTTCTGTCAATAAAGTTGGTTATCGCCCTTTTTTTTATAAGGATTGTCAATAAAGTTGGTTATCTCCCTTACATCAATTTTGCTACCGATAATTTTGATATCGATTTTTTTTATTGCTCAACGTGGATCGATTTGAAAGATTTTTGCGATGTGACCCTCTTAGTGACCTGTACAACGTGCACAGAAAATTTGGTCAAATTCGGTTGGTAATTGTAAAAGCCTTAGGTATCCAAAGTTGTACACAGACACACACACATCCTCGCTTTTATATATATAGAAGATTATATACTAGCTGAGGTAAGGTTAACAAATGATAAGAGAAGACCGGCAGAAGAGAAAACGTCTGTATTGAATGCATTGTCTTGTTTACAGTGTGTGTGTGTATTGTGTGTGTGTGTGTATGTTTGTGTGTGTTTATGTATATATATATATATATATATATATATATATATATATATATGTCTGTATGTGTGTGTGTGTGTGTGTGTGTCTGTGCCAGTGTTCGTGTGCGTGTATGTGTGTAAACCACGGTTCAAATCGGAGACATACGCCGCGAAACGCGATCATCACTGACAACGAACTTGAGAGAGAATCCCTTATGGTTGATTCCCAACTTGCTAGAAATAGCAGTCAGGTTGGTTAGCATACGTGGAATGTCTTTCTTCTTCTTTTGTGTTATAAAATTAGTATCAATAAACTTTCCTGGATATACTCTTATCCCAATCCTGTACATACTTTCCGATTGTCACTTTTCGTTTCTTTTCGTGTGATACGCGAAGGAACCAACCAACAAACATCGCTCTTTTATATCTCTTTTATTTGTTCATTCAAAATATTTTTCAGCTAATTCTGTCGTACAATATACATCAACAATCGTTATCTAATGTTTAAAACATATGAATAGCTGCGATATATGCACCATATCAATAAAAAATGATATGAGAATTGAATACCATACTAAAGCGCCAGTAAGCTTGCTAAGAATCTGGAGATAGAAATGTTAATAAATACAACATTTGGCTTGAGTAAACTTTAAGATCTTCTTTCATTGTAGGTTTCTTTTCTCCTTCTCTCCTTCCTCTTCCTTAGCTCACCCTAGAGCATCCTACATACAATTGACCATGGTTTTCTCAGATGAAGGCCAGCCACTTTTAAGGTTTGACCCTAAGCTTTGTTGATGGTAATCGCGAAGCTTAGTCTCTCTGTTGCTCTAGTAACATTTTTTCTTCTGGAAAATCTGATCTTGCGGCCAGGCAAGGACTTTTTGGGAGGCATATCGGCAGTAACAATGACAATAAGCCGTTTGTGATTTCGTGAAATAAATACGTTTGTTTATATTTTGTTTTTGTGTAAGCAAAAATATCTGTACACGAATATATAATTATATATATATATTAAAATAACAGATTAAAGTTTAAGCAAAGAATCGCCGCTTTCACCCTTAATGGGATCTTCTGAAACTAAAAAAATCAATGCATGAACGCAGAAGTAAATATTTCGAAAAACGTTGCAACCGAAAGAAAACAGTAAGATGATACTTTGGTTCGCGAAGACGTTAGGAATATCGTATAACCGGAAGTGTTGACATTTGAAATTTTAAAGAAGTGAATATTTAAATAATGTCTTTAATCTTTTAACAAAATTCAGCAGACAAAAATAGCCTCACTTTCTTGGAAAAAGTTACATCTATGGTGCAAATTTGGTATTGTTTGGTCCAGCCGCTTGGCGGAAAGTTTGTTACATACGGCCGTCAGCTTTATAGTATAGATTTATTATATTGCTCTCTGCTGCTAACACGAGACTCAGAGTCTTCTCAGTAATATTATCTATCTATCTATCTTGATAGAGTGAGACACGCTTCACATCGGCTCTGCTATTCTATCGGAATTTACCCTTACTATAGTAAGTACCAGTGAATTTTTTCAGTGCAACACATTTGGAACACTTACCCCTGTTATTTAGGGAAACATTTTTACATTTACCCCCTTTTTAAGGGGTAAAATAAATAACTATTTTTCTGTAAAACTTCTTTCTTGGACGCATGGCGGGAAAGATGGCAGACATGTCTGCCATTAGCTCTGCCACGCGCCCCAAGTCTGAAGAACAAAAAATGGATACAACAAAACTAGACAACGAAACAAACAAGGAAAATGAAAAAACAAATGTTACGGAAAATGAGCAAACGAAAAACAAACAAACAGAAAATAAGAATACAAAAAACAAGGCGACTTTCGCCCAGACAACAAAAAAATTTATAATATATACACCTATTGACTTGACTGCCGCCAGAGAAAAACTGGCAGAAGCAAAAAAGCACAGAGTCTTGGGGGAGAACGGAATGTTTTCCATTAATTCCCCCCCAGAATTCAAGAAAACAAGACTAGAAAACACTGTTCTGTTTAGAACAATTCTAAACCACACGAGAAAGCCATCACATCCCAGCCAAATGGAGATAGAGTTGGTCCTAAAAGACTATATGAAGAATATTCCCTTCATACGAAAGGACCGACTCTATGGCAGCATTTCTGTTTTAACAAAAGACAAGGAAACACCACAGAGGCTTTCCCTAAGCCCACTCTCATCAACAGCATACAGTTTCTATCCCTCCTACATGGGTAGAAGAACTCAGAGAGTCAAAATACAGACAATGCTGCCCACAATGGACTTCTGGTGGGCTATTGCTGGCTTCATAGACATGGGCGAGGACACAGTGCTGTCAATGGGGAAGGCATCTGGAGATGCGTTCCTGGGAATGGGCCTCGACCTACTAGTCCAAATGAGGCCCGAAAGAATAGCGCAAATCCCGGATCGCATCTGGCTGGATGACCTCACCCCAATATATATAATTGTAGAGGGGAGAAGACTAGCATGCTATTCATGCATAGAAAGGGGACACGTTAGGGCTAACTGCCCGAATCGTATCCCCCAAAAAGGACTATTGCCTACACCCACCACAAACAGTACACCAACACCACCCACCTCCAAAAATACACTAATACCACACACAGCAAACAAAATACAGACACCACCAACCACAAGCACAACACAAACATCACCACCACCAGCACCAAACACAAACACGACACAAAAATCACCACCACCACCATCACCAACCACAACACAAACATCACCACCACCATCACCAACCACAAGCACGACACAAACATCACCACCACCACCACAAAACACATTCCAAACTAATAATAAAAAAACAGCAACAAATCTACCCCTCCCGCAAAAAAAAACAACCAGACACCACGTCCCTCCCACCTAGCGCTGAAGAGTTTCCCCCAACTTCTGAGGAAGAAGGAGGAGAAGCCTTCAGACAAGTTAAAAGAAAAAAACGAAAGCACACACCCAGCACACCACAACAACAAATAACCCACACACAAACACCAACTCCAATCAAAAACACCCACCCTCGACAAACAAAAATAAATCTGCGCCTCCCCTCTTCGAAACATTGACAGCATCACAAAAAAAGACTTTGCAATACACATATATAAATAAAGAAAACAAAAAACTGTTTATGTTGGGGATTGCACATACTCCCGAAAAGTGTGCAACCCTTTTCGCGGGGGAAGCCCAGAGAGGAGGCGCTCCTCCTTTCCTCTTCACTTCTTCACCTTCAGAACAATGTAGAGAGAAGGCCCATTTACACGAGCCATTCTCGCTTCTTTCACCCACCTTTCATAAAACTGTCTGGGGCCAAGCACTTCTCTCTCCATCCTGATCCTTCTTCCGAAGTGGTATCGGAAGAAGTAAACCAGGTGTTGGCCGGAGAGAAAGTCACCCGACCTCAGACCTTTCAGGCGCGTCCACCACACGACCTCTTTCATCATGGCTATTACGCACAGATAGACCGCCTCTGCTTCATTTCTGAAGGAAGGAGGCGGCTTGATGTTCACCACAGACTCGGCGGCCAATCGAATCGGCGCCACACGCGACAGCTGTCGTTCGACGTAACCCCACAGATCGGCAACGCCCGGGCAGTGTACTAGTGCGTGCGCAACGGTTTCCTCGTCGCGCACGCATCTGGGACAGATCTTTTTCGCGGGATGCCTGCCCGGGCGCCCGTGTCTGTAGAGCTTTTCTCGAACGAGCAGAGCCCCCCGGTAGCACTGCCAGGCTAGGGACCTCTGGAAGTTGTCCATGGGTCCCGGGCCGAAAGTTCTACCGAACAGGCTGGCCAGTTCGTCCTCCTCCATGCCTAGCGACTCTCCAAGGGTGTCGTCGCCCTTGCTAGCCACCAGCCCTCTATAGAATGTCGAGGTGGATTCTCCACTGATAGTCGGGTCCGCTTGCCAGAGAGCTGTGAGCGCCTGGGCACACTCGGTGTGCCAGTTGCCCAGTTTTATCGGTCTTTGCTTCACCCAGGATTGCAGCTCGGTGAGCGAGACGAGCTGTGGGAAGGCTCGCCTCACAAACGGGGCCCACACCGGCTGACCGGTGAGGAATACCTGTAGATGCCGTAGCCTCTATATATATATACAAATAAAATATAGAGTTAATAACTCATATAGATACCCTGCAATTAACAAGCTCAAAGTATAAATACTGAGCATTATAATATTAATATGGTTATTGATATGGTATGTATGAGAAATCTTGTAAGAAATCTTGTAAAATCCCATATGATTCAGGTTGAATGATATATAACATTTGTGGTGTAATCTACCATCGTTGGTAGTGGTAACATGTATCCCAGTACAACCTGTCTCATGGTTTCTTGGTGAGGAGGGTGACTTTGGACATCCTGCAGGACTAAAAACAAAACCTGTCAAAGGGCAAAGGAGCTCTTAAGAGTCAATGGCCATCCAAAATCACCTGGAGAGATGACCCCTTAGCCTTTGTCAAGGCAGAATTCTAGGAGAAGGAAAACTCTGATATAACACCCGCAACTCTGATGGTATCCAATGATGTTGACTTGTTCTTCTTTTTGGTAAATATCATCTTGGTTAAGAGAGTGGGACTGGCTTTGTGCAGTGCCTTTGCTCACTATAAAAGCTTCACGGCACAGGCATTGCTTTATATCTGGAGATCTCTCTGCACTTGTCGTCACATGGTACCATGGGCCTAGCACTATGTGTCAATAATTGTCACAAGTGCAGTGTTTGTACCAGAGTTTTCAAGTCGCTGGCTGGACTAAAAAGTCACACTCGTTCAGCGCATCAGTAGGGGTTCTTCTACATGGATATGAAGTAGTGGCCGTACTCGAAAACGAGTTGGCAGCCACCATATATATATATATATATATATATATATATGAATAAATTTAGCCCTTCATCAGTGATCTGCCAACCTTCATTGGTATTTAATCGCTTTAAAGACCATATACCTCCGGTTGGTGCGAGCAACGGCTAAAGAAAGTCGTTGGGACACGTAAATAAGGGGAACGAGCGAGGCTGTAAACAATCAAAGCTGGTAAGGCAACGAAAAGTGAGGAAAAAGGAGTCAAGTCCCTGAAATCGATGAACATAAGTTTTGTGAAATCGTGGACGAGAGAGAATAAAGACCATCAAACCTGGT
>OZ024741.1:12955754-13043254 GCA_964016885.1 Eledone cirrhosa | reverse complement strand
CAAAGACAGGACAAGTTATTTCTTTAGGCGAATTACACAGATATAGATGAAAAAGTATCCCAAGTGCGTCAACCATATATATATATATAGTTGACGCACTTGGGATATTATATATATATATATATATATATATATATATATATATATATATATATATATATATATATATATATATATATATACAATATATTACTAAATGGAAGCTATATTTATAAAACCATAATTATTTTATTATATATATTTCAAGGGCGACCAAGGTAAATTATGGTGCGCTTTCATCAGATAAAATACAGATTTGTTATATAAATAAATATTGACATACCCAGAAAAAAGACAACCTCAACGGTTGAAATTCGCTGAATATGCAGCGAATTCCAACCGTTGAGGTTCTTTTGTAGATCCACACAATGATCGCGTCTCCAGCTGTCCACCGGGGAAACAATTGTAACACAATAATTTGAGTTCAGATGCATCACTGATTTTTCGTTTTATATTATATCATACTCTGGTCTGTAAGAACATAGAGTGCTCAACCCGCATACCGCCTATGGAAGCATCTTAGCTACCATCCGACACACACACACGCACACGCACACACACACACACACACACACACACACACACACACACACACACACACACACACACACACACACACACACACACACACACACACACACACACACACACACACACACATATATATGTGTGTGTGTATATATATATATATTATATATGTATATATATATATATATATATATATATATATATATATATATATATATATATATATATGAGAGACGTAAAATAAGAAAATTATAAAATTAACTTACTAAAATTTCACTCCCAACTAATTAGTTTCTGAAAGGGAATAAACATACTTTCCGAAGAGGCGTACAGAGAAGCCTTTCGTCATCAGGGAAGTCTATTCTCAGCTAAGTTTCCAGGCAATACGTGGACACAGGGAACTTATACAAAAATAATTCAGTGGATGGATAAAAGCAAAGCGTGGACTAAATTCCAAGCCATTGAGAAAATCACTGCCTACTGCGTCGGTGGCAAATTCAAAAGAATCAATCACGTGACATCGAAGTCAATCAGTGGAGAGTGGTTTGTTAAGAAGACAGCAGCCGCACTGTTACTATAGCAGCAGTTTTGGCCAATTTTTGCTCGACAAATAATTTGGAGATAATTATAAAGAATTAGTATATCAAGTAACATATATATACACAGATGCATACTTATGCTAGCAAATATATAGGTTTTGTCTTAGGGACTGCGTACGGTTTATAATTTTTTATCCCATTAGTAAAATAAGTTGGATTACTTTGAATAAATAATGTATGACTATTACATAATTTATCTACTAAATTTCGTGGCTGTTCATTAAATATATTTTATTATTTATTTAAAGATTCACTTCTTTAAAATTTTCAAATGTCAACACTTCCGGTTAGCGATCGCTTAAATAAACATTCATATATTTCCGTCACTAATTTTCTCCTAATGCAGTTAATATATAATAGCGTCTTGTTTTAATGTATCATGGATTACGTTACTGATTACATAAGACAATGTAACGCAGTCTTCGTTCAATTTCTGTGGATATTGTCAATTACAATTTTATTTGATGTATCATATCTACATGTATATATAATTGCGTATAATATCAATATACACACTACACATGCTAGCGGAAAACCACCAGAAGGGTGGTTTTTCTGCTAGTATATCTAATTGGTGTGGGATGCTTAAAGCGTCCGTAAGCGGTAGGCCGTTTGAGCACTCGATGCTCTTACAGAGCAGACTATTATATCACATAAGAAACGGAGAATCAGTGGTGCTACGAATAAGATGTATTAGACATATTACAATCGTTTCTCTGGCGACCAGCTTCGAAGAATCGAGACGTATCTGAGGATCTTGCGATTTCAGAGTCAGGTTCGATCATTGAATCGATCGTGCCTCGAGCTGGTCGCCAGAGAAACGATTGTAATATGTATAATACATTTTAATTCGTCGCACCACTGATTCTCCCTTTCTTATGTGATAAGGCTTCTACATGACTAGAACTGTTTCATTCGGGAGAAGATTCATGGTGATTTCTCCTGAATGAAAATTCTAGTGCTGTAGAAGGCTTTCTATATTAAACATTTATACTCTGCTTTGTATTGAGTACCTTACTATAATATATATATATATATATATATATTTATTTAGAGAATTGTTTGATAACCGCTTGCTCCGCTATTTTTATATTGTTCTGGTAACTCGAATTAGTACCATTGAACCACAAATATTATAAACACCTTGCATATTTCTACAAGTACATAGTACCTGTTGAGGTATTCATCCACTTTAATATATATATATATATATATATTATCATAACATGGGGTTAATCGACCAGGGATGTGAAAACCACATTTTACTTGGTCAGCTGTGATGTAGATGAAATGAAGCGCTCAATAACATGTTTAAATGGTACAAGCCGGAGCATCATAGGGTATTAAATAAATCACAGGGCATATGTAGTTGTATTTGGGTTTATTTTTATCTCTATGATACATATTTCAATGAGGTCTACGGCTAGATAGTTTTCTTCCTACCCAGTCCGATAGCCTCAGCTCATCAGGTGGTATAAAAAACCTTTAAGATAATTTCACAAAACTTGAAAATATTTGTTGATGTTTCTGTACTAACACACGTGGACATGCCTACAAAGTCAGAAAGCAGCACAGCTCCCATGACTTTGGGAAACATTTTTTCACGCTCAGAGTTGGTGACGCCTGGAACAAACTACGGCAATCAGTTATTAGCTGTCGAGACACTGCATCCTTTAAAACCTCAATGGAACAAACTACCTGCATCAGTTGTTAGCTGTCGGGACACTGCATCCGTTAAAACCTCCATGGAACAAACTACCTGCATCAGTTGTTAGCTGTCGAGACACAGCATCCTTTAAAACCTCCATGGAACAAACTAGCTGCATTAGTTGTTAGCTGTCGGGACATTGCATCCTTTAAAACCTCCATGGAACAAACTACCAATATTAGTTGTTAGTTGTCGGGACACTGCATCCTTTAAAACCTCCATGGAACAAACTACCTGCATCAGTTGTTAGCTGTCGCAACACTGCATCCTTTAAAACCTCCATGGAACAAACTACCTACATCAGTTGTTAACTGTCGAGACACTGCATCCTTTAAAACCTCCATGAAACAAACTACCTACATCAGTTGTTAACTGTCGAGACACTGCATCCTTTAAAACCTCCATGAAACAAACTACCTACATCAGATGTTAGTTGTCGAGACACTGCATCCTTTAAAACCTCCATGGAACAAACTACCTGCTTCAGTTGTTAGCTGTCGGGACACTGCATCCTTTAAAACCTCCATGAAACAAACTACCTACATTAGTTGTTAGCTGTCAAGACACTGCATCCTTTAAAACCGCCATGGAACAAACTACCTGCATCAGTTGTTAGCTGTCGAGACACTGCATTCTTTAAAACCTCCATGGAACAAACTATCTGCATCAGTTGTTAGCTGTCGAGACACTGCATCCTTTAAAACCTCCATGGAACAAACTACCTACATCAGATGTTAGCTGTCGGGACACTGCATCCTTTAAAACCTCCATGGAACAAACTACCTACATTAGTTGTTAGCTGTCGAGACACTGCATCCTTTAAAACCTCCATGGAACAAACTACCTACATTAGTTGTTAGCTGTCGAGACACAGCATCCTTTAAAACTTCCATGGAACAAACTACCTCATCAGTTGTTAGATGTCGAGACACTGCATCCTTTAAAACCCCCATGGAACAAACTATCTGCATCAGTTGTTAGCTGTCGAGACACTGCATCCTTTAAAACCTCCATGGAACAAACTACTTACATCAGTTGTTAGCTGTTGAGACACTGCATCCTTTAAAACATCAATGGAACAAACTACCTGCATCAGTTGTTAGCTGTCGAGACACTGCATCCTTTAAAACCTCCATGGAACAAACTACCTGCATCAGTTGTTAGCTGTCGAGACACTGCATCCTTTAAAACCTCCATAGAACAAACTACCTGCATCAGTTGTTAGCTGTCGAGACACTGCATCCTTTAAAACCTCCATGGAACAAACTATCTGCATCAGTTGTTAGCTGTCGGGACACTGCATCCTTTAAAACCTCCATGGCACAAACTACCTGCATTAGTTGTTAGCTGTCGGGACATTGCATCCTTTAAAACCTCCATGGAACAAACTACCTGCATCAGTTGTTAACTGTCGGAACACTGCATCCTTTAAAACCTCCATGGAACAAACTACCTACATCAGTTGTTAGCTGTCGAGACACTGCATCCTTTAAAACCTCCACGAAACAAACTACCTACATCAGATGTTAGTTGTCGAGACACAGCATCCTTTAAAACTTCCATGGAACAAACTACCTCATCAGTTGTTAGATGTCGAGACACTGCATCCTTTAAAACCCCCATGGAACAAACTATCTGCATCAGTTGTTAGCTGTCGAGACACTGCATCCTTTAAAACCTCCATGGAACAAACTACTTACATCAGTTGTTAGCTGTTGAGACACTGCATCCTTTAAAACATCAATGGAACAAACTACCTGCATCAGTTGTTAGCTGTCGAGACACTGCATCCTTTAAAACCTCCATGGAACAAACTACCTGCATCAGTTGTTAGCTGTCGAGACACTGCATTCTTTAAAACCTCCATGAAACAAACTATCTGCATCAGTTGTTAGCTGTCGAGACACTGCATCCTTTAAAACCTCCATGGAACAAACTACCTACATCAGATGTGGGCTGTCGGGACACTGCATCCTTTAAAACCTCCATGGAACAAACTACCTACATTAGTTGTTAGCTGTCGAGACACTGCATCCTTTAAAACCTCAATGGAACAAACTACCTGCATCAGTTGTTAGCTGTCGGGACACTGCATCTTTAAAAAACCTGCATCAGTTATTAGCTGTCGAGACACTGCATCCGTTAAAACCTCCATGGAACAAACTACCTGCATCAGTTATTAGCTGTCGAGATACAGCATCCTTTAAAACCTATATGGAACAAACTACATGCATCAGTTGTTAGCTGTCGAGACACAGCATCCTTTAAAACCTCCATGGAACAAACTAGCTGCATTAGTTGTTAGCTGTCGGGACATTGCATCCTTTAAAACCTCCATGGAACAAACTACCAACATTAGTTGTTAGTTGTCGGGACACTGCATCCTTTAAAACCTCCATGGAACAAACTACCTGCTTCAGTTGTTAGCTGGCGGGACATTGCATCCTTTAAAACCTCCAAGGAACAAACTACCAACATTAGTTGTTAGTTGTCGGGACACTGCATTCTTTAAAACCTCCATGGAACAAACTATCTGCATCAGTTGTTAACTGTCGAGACACTGCATCCTTTAAAACCTCCATGAAACAAACTACCTACATCAGATGTTAGTTGTCGAGACACTGCATCCTTTAAAATCTCCATGGAACAAACTACCTGCTTCAGTTGTTAGCTGTCGGGACACTGCATCCTTTAAAACCTCCATGAAACAAACTACCTACATTAGTTGTTAGCTGTCAAGACACTGCATCCTTTAAAACCGCCATGGAACAAACTACCTGCATCAGTTGTTAGCTGTCGAGACACTGCATTCTTTAAAACCTCCATGGAACAAACTATCTGCATCAGTTGTTAGCTGTCGAGACACTGCATTCTTTAAAACCTCCATGGAACAAACTGCCTGCATCAGTTGTTAGCTGTCGAGACACTGCATTCTTTAAAACCTCCATGGAACAAACTATCTGCATCAGTTGTTAGCTGTCGGGACACTGCATCCTTTAAAACCTCCATGGAACAAACTACCTACATCAGATGTTAGCTGTCGGGACACTGCATCCTTTAAAACCTCCATGGAACAAACTACCTACATTAGTTGTTAGCTGTCGAGACACTGCATCCTTTAAAACCTCCATGGAACAAACTACCTGCATCAGTTGTTAGCTGTCGGGACACTGCATCCGTTAAAACCTCCATGGAACAAACTACCTGCATCAGTTGTTAGCTGTCGAGACACAGCATCCTTTAAAACCTCCATGGAACAAACTAGCTGCATTAGTTGTTAGCTGTCGGGACATTGCATCCTTTAAAACCTCCATGGAACAAACTACCAATATTAGTTGTTAGTTGTCGGGACACTGCATCCTTTAAAACCTCCATGGAACAAACTACCTGCATCAGTTGTTAGCTGTCGCAACACTGCATCCTTTAAAACCTCCATGGAACAAACTACCTACATCAGTTGTTAACTGTCGAGACACTGCATCCTTTAAAACCTCCATGAAACAAACTACCTACATCAGTTGTTAACTGTCGAGACACTGCATCCTTTAAAACCTCCATGAAACAAACTACCTACATCAGATGTTAGTTGTCGAGACACTGCATCCTTTAAAACCTCCATGGAACAAACTACCTGCTTCAGTTGTTAGCTGTCGGGACACTGCATCCTTTAAAACCTCCATGAAACAAACTACCTACATTAGTTGTTAGCTGTCAAGACACTGCATCCTTTAAAACCGCCATGGAACAAACTACCTGCATCAGTTGTTAGCTGTCGAGACACTGCATTCTTTAAAACCTCCATGGAACAAACTATCTGCATCAGTTGTTAGCTGTCGAGACACTGCATCCTTTAAAACCTCCATGGAACAAACTACCTACATCAGATGTTAGCTGTCGAGACACTGCATCCTTTAAAACCTCCATGGAACAAACTACCTACATTAGTTGTTAGCTGTCGAGACACAGCATCCTTTAAAACTTCCATGGAACAAACTACCTCATCAGTTGTTAGATGTCGAGACACTGCATCCTTTAAAACCCCCATGGAACAAACTATCTGCATCAGTTGTTAGCTGTCGAGACACTGCATCCTTTAAAACCTCCATGGAACAAACTACTTACATCAGTTGTTAGCTGTTGAGACACTGCATCCTTTAAAACATCAATGGAAAAAACTACCTGCATCAGTTGTTAGCTGTCGAGACACTGCATCCTTTAAAACCTCCATGGGACAAACTACCTGCATCAGTTGTTAGCTGTCGAGACACTGCATCCTTTAAAACCTCCATAGAACAAACTACCTGCATCAGTTGTTAGCTGTCGAGACACTGCATCCTTTAAAACCTCCATGGAACAAACTATCTGCATCAGTTGTTAGCTGTCGGGACACTGCATCCTTTAAAACCTCCATGGCACAAACTACCTGCATTAGTTGTTAGCTGTCGGGACATTGCATCCTTTAAAACCTCCATGGAACAAACTACCTGCATCAGTTGTTAACTGTCGGAACACTGCATCCTTTAAAACCTCCATGGAACAAACTACCTACATCAGTTGTTAGCTGTCGAGACACTGCATCCTTTAAAACCTCCACGAAACAAACTACCTACATCAGATGTTAGTTGTCGAGACACTGCATCCTTTAAAACCTCCATGGAACAAACTTCCTGCTTCAGTTGTTAGCTGTCGGGACACTGCATCCTTTAAAACCTCCATGAAACAAACTACCTACATTAGTTGATAGCTGTCAAGACACTGCATCCTTTAAAACCGCCATGGAACAAACTACCTGCATCAGTTGTTAGCTGTCGAGACACTGCATTCTTTAAAACCTCCATGAAACAAACTATCTGCATCAGTTGTTAGCTGTCGAGACACTGCATCCTTTAAAACCTCCATGGAACAAACTACCTACATCAGATGTGGGCTGTCGGGACACTGCATCCTTTAAAACCTCCATGGAACAAACTACCTACATTAGTTGTTAGCTGTCGAGACACTGCATCCTTTAAAACCTCAATGGAACAAACTACCTGCATCAGTTGTTAGCTGTCGGGACATTGCATCCTTTAAAACCTCCATGGAACAAACTACCAACATTAGTTGTTAGTTGTCGGGACACTGCATCCTTTAAAACCTCCATGGAACAAACTACCTGCTTCAGTTGTTAGCTGGCGGGACATTGCATCCTTTAAAACCTCCAAGGAACAAACTACCAACATTAGTTGTTAGTTGTCGGGACACTGCATTCTTTAAAACCTCCATGGAACAAACTATCTGCATCAGTTGTTAACTGTCGAGACACTGCATCCTTTAAAACCTCCATGAAACAAACTACCTACATCAGATGTTAGTTGTCGAGACACTGCATCCTTTAAAATCTCCATGGAACAAACTACCTGCTTCAGTTGTTAGCTGTCGGGACACTGCATCCTTTAAAACCTCCATGAAACAAACTACCTACATTAGTTGTTAGCTGTCAAGACACTGCATCCTTTAAAACCGCCATGGAACAAACTACCTGCATCAGTTGTTAGCTGTCGAGACACTGCATTCTTTAAAACCTCCATGGAACAAACTATCTGCATCAGTTGTTAGCTGTCGAGACACTGCATTCTTTAAAACCTCCATGGAACAAACTGCCTGCATCAGTTGTTAGCTGTCGAGACACTGCATTCTTTAAAACCTCCATGGAACAAACTATCTGCATCAGTTGTTAGCTGTCGGGACACTGCATCCTTTAAAACCTCCATGGAACAAACTACCTACATCAGATGTTAGCTGTCGGGACACTGCATCCTTTAAAACCTCCATGGAACAAACTACCTACATTAGTTGTTAGCTGTCGAGACACTGCATCCTTTAAAACCTCCATGGAACAAACTACCTGCATCAGTTGTTAGCTGTCGGGACACTGCATCCGTTAAAACCTCCATGGAACAAACTACCTGCATCAGTTGTTAGCTGTCGAGACACAGCATCCTTTAAAACCTCCATGGAACAAACTAGCTGCATTAGTTGTTAGCTGTCGGGACATTGCATCCTTTAAAACCTCCATGGAACAAACTACCAATATTAGTTGTTAGTTGTCGGGACACTGCATCCTTTAAAACCTCCATGGAACAAACTACCTGCATCAGTTGTTAGCTGTCGCAACACTGCATCCTTTAAAACCTCCATGGAACAAACTACCTACATCAGTTGTTAACTGTCGAGACACTGCATCCTTTAAAACCTCCATGAAACAAACTACCTACATCAGTTGTTAACTGTCGAGACACTGCATCCTTTAAAACCTCCATGAAACAAACTACCTACATCAGATGTTAGTTGTCGAGACACTGCATCCTTTAAAACCTCCATGGAACAAACTACCTGCTTCAGTTGTTAGCTGTCGGGACACTGCATCCTTTAAAACCTCCATGAAACAAACTACCTACATTAGTTGTTAGCTGTCAAGACACTGCATCCTTTAAAACCGCCATGGAACAAACTACCTGCATCAGTTGTTAGCTGTCGAGACACTGCATTCTTTAAAACCTCCATGGAACAAACTATCTGCATCAGTTGTTAGCTGTCGAGACACTGCATCCTTTAAAACCTCCATGGAACAAACTACCTACATCAGATGTTAGCTGTCGGGACACTGCATCCTTTAAAACCTCCATGGAACAAACTACCTACATTAGTTGTTAGCTGTCGAGACACTGCATCCTTTAAAACCTCCATGGAACAAACTACCTACATTAGTTGTTAGCTGTCGAGACACAGCATCCTTTAAAACTTCCATGGAACAAACTACCTCATCAGTTGTTAGATGTCGAGACACTGCATCCTTTAAAACCCCCATGGAACAAACTATCTGCATCAGTTGTTAGCTGTCGAGACACTGCATCCTTTAAAACCTCCATGGAACAAACTACTTACATCAGTTGTTAGCTGTTGAGACACTGCATCCTTTAAAACATCAATGGAACAAACTACCTGCATCAGTTGTTAGCTGTCGAGACACTGCATCCTTTAAAACCTCCATGGAACAAACTACCTGCATCAGTTGTTAGCTGTCGATACACTGCATCCTTTAAAACCTCCATAGAACAAACTACCTGCATCAGTTGTTAGCTGTCGAGACACTGCATCCTTTAAAACCTCCATGGAACAAACTATCTGCATCAGTTGTTAGCTGTCGGGACACTGCATCCTTTAAAACCTCCATGGCACAAACTACCTGCATTAGTTGTTAGCTGTCGGGACATTGCATCCTTTAAAACCTCCATGGAACAAACTACCTGCATCAGTTGTTAACTGTCGGAACACTGCATCCTTTAAAACCTCCATGGAACAAACTACCTACATCAGTTGTTAGCTGTCGAGACACTGCATCCTTTAAAACCTCCACGAAACAAACTACCTACATCAGATGTTAGTTGTCGAGACACTGCATCCTTTAAAACCTCCATGGAACAAACTTCCTGCTTCAGTTGTTAGCTGTCGGGACACTGCATCCTTTAAAACCTCCATGAAACAAACTACCTACATTAGTTGATAGCTGTCAAGACACTGCATCCTTTAAAACCGCCATGGAACAAACTACCTGCATCAGTTGTTAGCTGTCGAGACACTGCATTCTTTAAAACCTCCATGAAACAAACTATCTGCATCAGTTGTTAGCTGTCGAGACACTGCATCCTTTAAAACCTCCATGGAACAAACTACCTACATCAGATGTGGGCTGTCGGGACACTGCATCCTTTAAAACCTCCATGGAACAAACTACCTACATTAGTTGTTAGCTGTCGAGACACTGCATCCTTTAAAACCTCAATGGAACAAACTACCTGCATCAGTTGTTAGCTGTCGGGACACTGCATCTTTAAAAAACCTGCATCAGTTATTAGCTGTCGAGACACTGCATCCGTTAAAACCTCCATGGAACAAACTACCTGCATCAGTTATTAGCTGTCGAGATACAGCATCCTTTAAAACCTATATGGAACAAACTACATGCATCAGTTGTTAGCTGTCGAGACACAGCATCCTTTAAAACCTCCATGGAACAAACTAGCTGCATTAGTTGTTAGCTGTCGGGACATTGCATCCTTTAAAACCTCCATGGAACAAACTACCAACATTAGTTGTTAGTTGTCGGGACACTGCATCCTTTAAAACCTCCATGGAACAAACTACCTGCTTCAGTTGTTAGCTGGCGGGACATTGCATCCTTTAAAACCTCCAAGGAACAAACTACCAACATTAGTTGTTAGTTGTCGGGACACTGCATTCTTTAAAACCTCCATGGAACAAACTATCTGCATCAGTTGTTAACTGTCGAGACACTGCATCCTTTAAAACCTCCATGAAACAAACTACCTACATCAGATGTTAGTTGTCGAGACACTGCATCCTTTAAAATCTCCATGGAACAAACTACCTGCTTCAGTTGTTAGCTGTCGGGACACTGCATCCTTTAAAACCTCCATGAAACAAACTACCTACATTAGTTGTTAGCTGTCAAGACACTGCATCCTTTAAAACCGCCATGGAACAAACTACCTGCATCAGTTGTTAGCTGTCGAGACACTGCATTCTTTAAAACCTCCATGGAACAAACTATCTGCATCAGTTGTTAGCTGTCGAGACACTGCATTCTTTAAAACCTCCATGGAACAAACTGCCTGCATCAGTTGTTAGCTGTCGAGACACTGCATTCTTTAAAACCTCCATGGAACAAACTATCTGCATCAGTTGTTAGCTGTCGGGACACTGCATCCTTTAAAACCTCCATGGAACAAACTACCTACATCAGATGTTAGCTGTCGGGACACTGCATCCTTTAAAACCTCCATGGAACAAACTACCTACATTAGTTGTTAGCTGTCGAGACACTGCATCCTTTAAAACCTCCATGGAACAAACTACCTACATTAGTTGTTAGCTGTCGAGACACAGCATCCTTTAAAACTTCCATGGAACAAACTACTTGCATCAGTTGTTAGCTGTCGAGACACTGCATCCTTTAAAACCTCCATAGAACAAACTACCTGCATCAGTTGTTAGCTGTCGAGACACTGCATCCTTTAAAACCTCCATGGAACAAACTATCTGTATCAGTTGTTAGCTGTCGGGACACTGCATCCTTTAAAACCTCCCTGGAACAAACTACCTACATCAGTTGTTAGCTGTCGAGACACAGCATCCTTTAAAACCTCCATGGAACAAACTAGCTGCATTAGTTGTTAGCTGTCGGGACATTGCATCCTTTAAAACCGCCATGGCACAAACTACCTGCATTAGTTGTTAGCTGTCGGGACACTGCATCCTTTAAAACCTCCATGGAACAAACTACCTACATTAGTTGTTAGCTGTCGAGACACAGCATCCTTTAAAACTTCCATGGAACAAACTACCTGCATCAGTTGTTAGCTGTCGAGACACTGCATCCTTTAAAACCTCCATAGAACAAACTACCTGCATCAGTTGTTAGCTGTCGAGACACTGCATCCTTTAAAACCTCCATGGAACAAACTATCTGCATCAGTTGTTAGCTGTCGGGACACTGCATCCTTTAAAACCTCCATGAAACAAACTACCTACATTAGTTGTTAGCTGTCAAGACACTGCATCCTTTAAAACCGCCATGGAACAAACTACCTACATTAGTTGTTAGCTGTCGAGACACAGCATCCTTTAAAACTTCCATGGAACAAACTACCTGCATCAGTTGTTAGCTGTCGCAACACTGCATCCTTTAAAACCTCCATGGAACAAACTACCTACATCAGTTGTTAACTGTCGAGACACTGCATCCTTTAAAACCTCCATGAAACAAACTACCTACATCAGTTGTTAACTGTCGAGACACTGCATCCTTTAAAACCTCCATGAAACAAACTACCTACATCAGATGTTAGTTGTCGAGACACTGCATCCTTTAAAACCTCCATGGAACAAACTACCTGCTTCAGTTGTTAGCTGTCGGGACACTGCATCATTTAAAACCTCCATGGAACAAACTACCTACATCAGATGTTAGCTGTCGGGACACTGCATCCTTTAAAACCTCCATGGAACAAACTACCTACATTAGTTGTTAGCTGTCGAGACACTGCATCCTTTAAAACCTCCATGGAACAAACTACCTACATTAGTTGTTAGCTGTCGAGACACAGCATCCTTTAAAACTTCCATGGAACAAACTACTTGCATCAGTTGTTAGCTGTCGAGACACTGCATCCTTTAAAACCTCCATAGAACAAACTACCTGCATCAGTTGTTAGCTGTCGAGACACTGCATCCTTTAAAACCTCCATGGAACAAACTATCTGTATCAGTTGTTAGCTGTCGGGACACTGCATCCTTTAAAACCTCCCTGGAACAAACTACCTACATCAGTTGTTAGCTGTCGAGACACAGCATCCTTTAAAACCTCCATGGAATAAACTAGCTGCATTAGTTGTTAGCTGTCGGGACATTGCATCCTTTAAAACCGCCATGGCACAAACTACCTGCATTAGTTGTTAGCTGTCGGGACACTGCATCCTTTAAAACCTCCATGGAACAAACTACCTACATTAGTTGTTAGCTGTCGAGACACAGCATCCTTTAAAACTTCCATGGAACAAACTACCTGCATCAGTTGTTAGCTGTCGAGACACTGCATCCTTTAAAACCTCCATAGAACAAACTACCTGCATCAGTTGTTAGCTGTCGAGACACTGCATCCTTTAAAACCTCCATGGAACAAACTATCTGCATCAGTTGTTAGCTGTCGGGACACTGCATCCTTTAAAACCTCCATGAAACAAACTACCTACATTAGTTGTTAGCTGTCAAGACACTGCATCCTTTAAAACCGCCATGGAACAAACTACCTACATTAGTTGTTAGCTGTCGAGACACAGCATCCTTTAAAACTTCCATGGAACAAACTACCTGCATCAGTTGTTAGCTGTCGCAACACTGCATCCTTTAAAACCTCCATGGAACAAACTACCTACATCAGTTGTTAACTGTCGAGACACTGCATCCTTTAAAACCTCCATGAAACAAACTACCTACATCAGTTGTTAACTGTCGAGACACTGCATCCTTTAAAACCTCCATGAAACAAACTACCTACATCAGATGTTAGTTGTCGAGACACTGCATCCTTTAAAACCTCCATGGAACAAACTACCTGCTTCAGTTGTTAGCTGTCGGGACACTGCATCCTTTAAAACCTCCATGAAACAAACTACCTACATTAGTTGTTAGCTGTCAAGACACTGCATCCTTTAAAACCGCCATGGAACAAACTACCTGCATCAGTTGTTAGCTGTCGAGACACTGCATTCTTTAAAACCTCCATGGAACAAACTATCTGCATCAGTTGTTAGCTGTCGAGACACTGCATCCTTTAAAACCTCCATGGAACAAACTACCTACATCAGATGTTAGCTGTCGGGACACTGCATCCTTTAAAACCTCCATGGAACAAACTACCTACATTAGTTGTTAGCTGTCGAGACACTGCATCCTTTAAAACCTCCATGGAACAAACTACCTACATTAGTTGTTAGCTGTCGAGACACAGCATCCTTTAAAACTTCCATGGAACAAACTACCTCATCAGTTGTTAGATGTCGAGACACTGCATCCTTTAAAACCCCCATGGAACAAACTATCTGCATCAGTTGTTAGCTGTCGAGACACTGCATCCTTTAAAACCTCCATGGAACAAACTACTTACATCAGTTGTTAGCTGTTGAGACACTGCATCCTTTAAAACATCAATGGAACAAACTACCTGCATCAGTTGTTAGCTGTCGAGACACTGCATCCTTTAAAACCTCCATGGAACAAACTACCTGCATCAGTTGTTAGCTGTCGAGACACTGCATCCTTTAAAACCTCCATAGAACAAACTACCTACATCAGTTGTTAGCTGTCGAGACACTGCATCCTTTAAAACCTCCATGGAACAAACTATCTGCATCAGTTGTTAGCTGTCGGGACACTGCATCCTTTAAAACCTCCATGGCACAAACTACCTGCATTAGTTGTTAGCTGTCGGGACATTGCATCCTTTAAAACCTCCATGGAACAAACTACCTGCATCAGTTGTTAACTGTCGGAACACTGCATCCTTTAAAACCTCCATGGAACAAACTACCTACATCAGTTGTTAGCTGTCGAGACACTGCATCCTTTAAAACCTCCACGAAACAAACTACCTACATCAGATGTTAGTTGTCGAGACACTGCATCCTTTAAAACCTCCATGGAACAAACTTCCTGCTTCAGTTGTTAGCTGTCGGGACACTGCATCCTTTAAAACCTCCATGAAACAAACTACCTACATTAGTTGATAGCTGTCAAGACACTGCATCCTTTAAAACCGCCATGGAACAAACTACCTGCATCAGTTGTTAGCTGTCGAGACACTGCATTCTTTAAAACCTCCATGAAACAAACTATCTGCATCAGTTGTTAGCTGTCGAGACACTGCATCCTTTAAAACCTCCATGGAACAAACTACCTACATCAGATGTGGGCTGTCGGGACACTGCATCCTTTAAAACCTCCATGGAACAAACTACCTACATTAGTTGTTAGCTGTCGAGACACTGCATCCTTTAAAACCTCAATGGAACAAACTACCTGCATCAGTTGTTAGCTGTCGGGACACTGCATCTTTAAAAAACCTGCATCAGTTATTAGCTGTCGAGACACTGCATCCGTTAAAACCTCCATGGAACAAACTACCTGCATGAGTTATTAGCTGTCGAGATACAGCATCCTTTAAAACCTATATGGAACAAACTACATGCATCAGTTGTTAGCTGTCGAGACACAGCATCCTTTAAAACCTCCATGGAACAAACTAGCTGCATTAGTTGTTAGCTGTCGGGACATTGCATCCTTTAAAACCTCCATGGAACAAACTACCAACATTAGTTGTTAGTTGTCGGGACACTGCATCCTTTAAAACCTCCATGGAACAAACTACCTGCTTCAGTTGTTAGCTGGCGGGACATTGCATCCTTTAAAACCTCCAAGGAACAAACTACCAACATTAGTTGTTAGTTGTCGGGACACTGCATTCTTTAAAACCTCCATGGAACAAACTATCTGCATCAGTTGTTAACTGTCGAGACACTGCATCCTTTAAAACCTCCATGAAACAAACTACCTACATCAGATGTTAGTTATCGAGACACTGCATCCTTTAAAATCTCCATGGAACAAACTACCTGCTTCAGTTGTTAGCTGTCGGGACACTGCATCCTTTAAAACCTCCATGAAACAAACTACCTACATTAGTTGTTAGCTGTCAAGACACTGCATCCTTTAAAACCGCCATGGAACAAACTACCTGCATCAGTTGTTAGCTGTCGAGACACTGCATTCTTTAAAACCTCCATGGAACAAACTATCTGCATCAGTTGTTAGCTGTCGAGACACTGCATCCTTTAAAACCTCCATGGAACAAACTACCTACATCAGATGTTAGCTGTCGGGACACTGCATCCTTTAAAACCTCCATGGAACAAACTACCTACATTAGTTGTTAGCTGTCGAGACACTGCATCCTTTAAAACCTCCATGGAACAAACTACCTACATTAGTTGTTAGCTGTCGAGACACAGCATCCTTTAAAACTTCCATGGAACAAACTACCTCATCAGTTGTTAGATGTCGAGACACTGCATCCTTTAAAACCCCCATGGAACAAACTATCTGCATCAGTTGTTAGCTGTCGAGACACTGCATCCTTTAAAACCTCCATGGAACAAACTACTTACATCAGTTGTTAGCTGTTGAGACACTGCATCCTTTAAAACATCAATGGAACAAACTACCTGCATCAGTTGTTAGCTGTCGAGACACTGCATCCTTTAAAACCTCCATGGAACAAACTACCTGCATCAGTTGTTAGCTGTCGAGACACTGCATCCTTTAAAACCTCCATAGAACAAACTACCTACATCAGTTGTTAGCTGTCGAGACACTGCATCCTTTAAAACCTCCATGGAACAAACTATCTGCATCAGTTGTTAGCTGTCGGGACACTGCATCCTTTAAAACCTCCATGGCACAAACTACCTGCATTAGTTGTTAGCTGTCGGGACATTGCATCCTTTAAAACCTCCATGGAACAAACTACCTGCATCAGTTGTTAACTGTCGGAACACTGCATCCTTTAAAACCTCCATGGAACAAACTACCTACATCAGTTGTTAGCTGTCGAGACACTGCATCCTTTAAAACCTCCACGAAACAAACTACCTACATCAGATGTTAGTTGTCGAGACACTGCATCCTTTAAAACCTCCATGGAACAAACTTCCTGCTTCAGTTGTTAGCTGTCGGGACACTGCATCCTTTAAAACCTCCATGAAACAAACTACCTACATTAGTTGATAGCTGTCAAGACACTGCATCCTTTAAAACCGCCATGGAACAAACTACCTGCATCAGTTGTTAGCTGTCGAGACACTGCATTCTTTAAAACCTCCATGAAACAAACTATCTGCATCAGTTGTTAGCTGTCGAGACACTGCATCCTTTAAAACCTCCATGGAACAAACTACCTACATCAGATGTGGGCTGTCGGGACACTGCATCCTTTAAAACCTCCATGGAACAAACTACCTACATTAGTTGTTAGCTGTCGAGACACTGCATCCTTTAAAACCTCAATGGAACAAACTACCTGCATCAGTTGTTAGCTGTCGGGACACTGCATCTTTAAAAAACCTGCATCAGTTATTAGCTGTCGAGACACTGCATCCGTTAAAACCTCCATGGAACAAACTACCTGCATGAGTTATTAGCTGTCGAGATACAGCATCCTTTAAAACCTATATGGAACAAACTACATGCATCAGTTGTTAGCTGTCGAGACACAGCATCCTTTAAAACCTCCATGGAACAAACTAGCTGCATTAGTTGTTAGCTGTCGGGACATTGCATCCTTTAAAACCTCCATGGAACAAACTACCAACATTAGTTGTTAGTTGTCGGGACACTGCATCCTTTAAAACCTCCATGGAACAAACTACCTGCTTCAGTTGTTAGCTGGCGGGACATTGCATCCTTTAAAACCTCCAAGGAACAAACTACCAACATTAGTTGTTAGTTGTCGGGACACTGCATTCTTTAAAACCTCCATGGAACAAACTATCTGCATCAGTTGTTAACTGTCGAGACACTGCATCCTTTAAAACCTCCATGAAACAAACTACCTACATCAGATGTTAGTTGTCGAGACACTGCATCCTTTAAAATCTCCATGGAACAAACTACCTGCTTCAGTTGTTAGCTGTCGGGACACTGCATCCTTTAAAACCTCCATGAAACAAACTACCTACATTAGTTGTTAGCTGTCAAGACACTGCATCCTTTAAAACCGCCATGGAACAAACTACCTGCATCAGTTGTTAGCTGTCGAGACACTGCATTCTTTAAAACCTCCATGGAACAAACTATCTGCATCAGTTGTTAGCTGTCGAAACACTGCATTCTTTAAAACCTCCATGGAACAAACTGCCTGCATCAGTTGTTAGCTGTCGAGACACTGCATTCTTTAAAACCTCCATGGAACAAACTATCTGCATCAGTTGTTAGCTGTCGGGACACTGCATCCTTTAAAACCTCCATGGAACAAACTACCTACATCAGATGTTAGCTGTCGGGACACTGCCTCCTTTAAAACCTCCATGGAACAAACTACCTATATTAGTTGTTAGCTGTCGAGACACTGCATCCTTTAAAACCTCCATGGAACAAACTACCTACATTAGTTGTTAGCTGTCGAGACACAGCATCCTTTAAAACTTCCATGGAACAAACTACTTGCATCAGTTGTTAGCTGTCGAGACACTGCATCCTTTAAAACCTCCATAGAACAAACTACCTGCATCAGTTGTTAGCTGTCGAGACACTGCATCCTTTAAAACCTCCATGGAACAAACTATCTGTATCAGTTGTTAGCTGTCGGGACACTGCATCCTTTAAAACCTCCCTGGAACAAACTACCTACATCAGTTGTTAGCTGTCGAGACACAGCATCCTTTAAAACCTCCATGGAACAAACTAGCTGCATTAGTTGTTAGCTGTCGGGACATTGCATCCTTTAAAACCGCCATGGCACAAACTACCTGCATTAGTTGTTAGCTGTCGGGACACTGCATCCTTTAAAACCTCCATGGAACAAACTACCTACATTAGTTGTTAGCTGTCGAGACACAGCATCCTTTAAAACTTCCATGGAACAAACTACCTGCATCAGTTGTTAGCTGTCGAGACACTGCATCCTTTAAAACCTCCATAGAACAAACTACCTGCATCAGTTGTTAGCTGTCGAGACACTGCATCCTTTAAAACCTCCATGGAACAAACTATCTGCATCAGTTGTTAGCTGTCGGGACACTGCATCCTTTAAAACCTCCCTGGAACAAACTACCTACATCAGTTGTTTGCTTAAAAGACACAGCATCCTTTAAAACCTCCATGGAACAAACTACCTGCATCAGTTGTTAACTGTCGGAACACTGCATCCTTTAAAACCTCCATGGAACAAACTACCTACATCAGTTGTTAGCTGTCGAGACACTGCATCCTTTAAAACCTCCACGAAACAAACTACCTACATCAGATGTTAGTTGTCGAGACACTGCATCCTTTAAAACCTCCATGGAACAAACTACCTGCTTCAGTTGTTAGCTGTCGGGACACTGCATCCTTTAAAACCTCCATGAAACAAACTACCTACATTAGTTGATAGCTCTCAAGACACTGAATCCTTTAAAACCGCCATGGAACAAACTACCTGCATCAGTTGTTAGCTGTCGAGACACTGCATTCTTTAAAACCTCCATGAAACAAACTATCTGCATCAGTTGTTAGCTGTCGAGACACTGCATCCTTTAAAACCTCCATGGAACAAACTACCTACATCAGATGTGGGCGGTCGGGACACTGCATCCTTTAAAACCTCCATGGAACAAACTACCTACATTAGTTGTTAGCTGTCGAGACACTGCATCCTTTAAAACCTCAATGGAACAAACTACCTGCATCAGTTGTTAGCTGTCGGGACACTGCATCCTTTAAAACCTCCATGGAACAAACTACCTACATCAGTTGTTAACTGTCGAGATACAGCATCCTTTAAAACCTATATGGAACAAACTACCTGCATCAGTTGTTAGCTGTCGAGACACAGCATCCTTTAAAACCTCCATGGAACAAACTAGCTGCATTAGTTGTTAGCTGTCGGGACATTGCATCCTTTAAAACCTCCATGGAACAAACTACCAACATTAGTTGTTAGTTGTCGCGACACTGCATCCTTTAAAACCTCCATGGAACAAACTACCTGCATCAGTTGTTAGCTGTCGCAACACTGCATCCTTTAAAACCTCCATGGAACAAACTACCTACATCAGTTGTTAACTGTCGAGACACTGCATCCTTTAAAACCTCCATGAAACAAACTACCTACATCAGATGTTAGTTGTCGAGACACTGCATCCTTTAAAACCTCCATGGAACAAACTATCTGCTTCAGTTGTTAGCTGTCGGGACACTGCATCCTTTAAAACCTCCATGAAACAAACTACCTACATTAGTTGTTAGCTGTCAAGACACTGCATCCTTTAAAACCGCCATGGAACAAACTACCTGCATCAGTTGTTAGCTGTCGAGACACTGCATTCTTTAAAACCTCCATGGAACAAACTATCTGCATCAGTTGTTAGCTGTCGAGACACTGCATCCTTTAAAACCTCCATGGAACAAACTACCTACATCAGATGTTAGTTGTCGGGACACTGCATCCTTTAAAACCTCCATGGAACAAACTACCTACATTACTTGTTAGCTGTCGAGACACTGCATCCTTTAAAACGTCCATGGAACAAACTACCTGCATCAGTTGTTAGCTGTTGAGACACTGCATCCTTTAAAACATCAATGGAGCAAACTACCTGCATCAGTTGTTAGCTGTCGAGACACTGCATCCTTTAAAACCTCCATGGAACAAACTACCTGCATCAGTTGTTAGCTGTCGAGACACTGCATCCTTTAAAACCTCCATAGAACAAACTACCTGCATCAGTTGTTAGCTGTCGAGACACTGCATCCTTTAAAACCTCCATGGAACAAACTATCTGCATCAGTTGTTAGCTGTCGGGACACTGCATCCTTTAAAACCTCCATGGAACAAACTACCTACTTCAGTTGTTAGCTGTCGAGACACTGCATCCTTTAAACCCTCCATGGAACAAACTACCTGCATCAGTTGTTAGCTGTCGGGACACAGCATTTTTTAAAACCTCCATGGCACAAACTACCTGCATTAGTTGTTAGCTGTCGGGACACTGCATCCTTTAAAACCTCCATGGAACAAACTACCTGCATCAGTTGTTAACTGTCGGAACACTGCATCCTTTAAAACCTCCATGGAACAAACTACCTACATCAGTTGTTAGCTGTCGAGACACTGCATCCTTTAAAACCTCCACGAAACAAACTACCTACATCAGATGTTAGTTGTCGAGACACTGCATCCTTTAAAACCTCAACGGAACAAACTACCTGCTTCAGTTGTTAGCTGTCGGGACACTGCATCCTTTAAAACCTCCATGAAACAAACTACCTACATTAGTTGATAGCTGTCAAGACACTGCATCCTTTAAAACCGCCATGGAACAAACTACCTGCATCAGTTGTTAGCTGTCGAGACACTGCATTCTTTAAAACCTCCATAAAACAAACTATCTGCATCAGTTGATAGCTGTCGAGACACTGCATCCTTTAAAACCTCCATGGAACAAACTACCTACATCAGATGTGGGCTGTCGGGACACTGCATCCTTTAAAACCTCCATGGAACAAACTACGTACATTAGTTGTTAGCTGTCGAGACACAGCATCCTTTAAAACTTCCATGGAACAAACTACCTACATTAGTTGTTAGCTGTCGAGACACTGCATCCTTTAAAACCTCCATGGAACAAACTACCTACATCAGATGTTAGCTGTCGGGACACTGCATCCTTTAAAACCTTCATGGAACAAACTACCTACATTAGTTGTTAGCTGTCGAGACACAGCATCCTTTAAAACCTCCATGGAACAAACTACCTCATCAGTTGTTAGATGTCGGTACACAGCATCCTTTAAAACCTCCATGGAACAAACTACTTACATCAGTTGTTAGCTGTTGAGACACTGCATCCTTTAAAACATCAATGGAACAAACTACCTGCATCAGTTGTTAGCTGTCGAGACACTGCATCCTTTAAAACCTCCATGGAACAAACTACCTGCATCAGTTGTTAGCTGTCGAGACACTGCATCCTTTAAAACCTCCATGGAACAAACTACCTGCATCAGTTGTTAGCTGTCGAGACACTGCATCCTTTAAAACCTCCATGGAACAAAGTATCTGCAGCAGTTGTTAGCTGTCGGGACACTGCATCCTTTAAAACCTCCCTGGAACAAACTACCTACATCAGTTGTTAGCTGTCGAGACACTGCATCCTTTAAACCCTCCATGGAACAAACTACCTGCATCAGTTGTTAGCTGTCGAGACACTGCATCCTTTAAAACCTCCATGGAACAAACTACCTACATCAGATGTGGGCTGTCGGGACACTGCATCCTTTAAAACCTCCATGGAACAAACTACCTACATTAGTTGTTAGCTGTCGAGACACAGCATCCTTTAAAACTTCCATGGAACAAACTACCTACATTAGTTGTTAGCTGTCGAGACACTGCATCCTTTAAAACCTCCATGGAACAAACTACCTACATCAGATGTTAGCTGTCGGGACACTGCATCCTTTAAAACCTCCATGGAACAAACTACCTACATTAGTTGTTAGCTGTCGAGACACAGCATCCTTTAAACCCTCCATGGAACAAACTACCTGCATCAGTTGTTAGCTGTCGGGACACTGCATCCTTTAAAACCTCCCTGGAACAAACTACCTACATCAGTTGTTAGCTGTCGAGACACAGCATCCTTTAAAACCTATATGGAACAAACTACCTGCATCAGTTGTTAGCTGTCGGGACATTGCATCCTTTAAAACCTCCATGGAACAAACTAGCTGCATCAGTTGTTAGCTGTCGGGACATTGCATCCTTTAAAACCTCCATGGAACAAACTACCAACATTAGTTGATAGTTGTCTGGACACTGCATCCTTTAAAACCTCCATGGAACAAACTACCTGCATCAGCTGTTAGCTGTCCCAACACTGCATCCTTTAAAAGCTCCATGGAACAAACTACCTACATCAGTTGTTAACTGTCGAGACACTGCATCCTTTAAAACCTCCATGAAACAAACTACCTACATCAGATGTTAGTTGTCGAGACACTGCATCCTTTAAAACCTCCATGGAACAAACTACCTGCTTCAGTTGTTAGCTGTCGGGCCACTGCATCCTTTAAAACCTCCATGAAACAAACTACCTACATTAGTTGTTAGCTGTCAAGACACTGCATCCTTTAAAACCGCCATGGAACAAACTACCTGCATCAGTTGTTAGCTGTCGAGACACTGCATTCTTTAAAACCTCCATGGAACAAACTATCTGCATCAGTTGTTAGCTGTCGAGACACTGCATCCTTTAACACCTCCATGGAACAAACTACCTACATCAGATGTTAGCTGTCGGGACACTGCATCCTTTAAAACCTCCATGGAACAAACTACCTACATTAGTTGTTAGCTGTCGAGACACTGCATCCTTTAAAACCTCCATGGAACAAACTACCTACATAAGTTGTTAGCTGTCGAGACACAGCATCCTTTAAAACTTCCATGGAACAAACTACCTCATCAGTTGTTAGATGTCGGAACACAGCATCCTTTAAAACCTCCATGGAACAAACTACTTACATCAGTTGTTAGCTGTCGAGACACTGTATCCTTTAAAACCTCCATGGAACAAACTACCTGCATCAGTTGTTAGCTGTCGAGACACTGCATCCTTTAAAACCTCCATTGAACAAACTACCTGCATCAGTTGTTAGCTGTCGAGACACTGCATCCTTTAAAACCTCCATGGAACAAACTATCTGCATCCGTTGTTAGCTGTCGGGACACTGCATCCTTTAAAACCTCCCTGGAACAAACTACCTACATCAGTTGTTAGCTGTCGAGACACTGCATCCTTTAAACCCTCCATGGAACAAACTACCTGCATCAGTTGTTAGCTGTCGGGACACAGCATTTTTAAAACCTCCATGGCACAAACTACCTGCATTAGTTGTTAGCTGTCGGGACACTGCATCCTTTAAAACCTCCATGAAACAAACTACCTACATTAGTTGATAGCTGTCAAGACACTGCATCCTTTATAAGCGCCATGGAACAAACTACCTGCATCAGTTGTTAGATGTCGAGACACTGCATTCTTTAAAACCTCCATGAAACAAACTATCTGCATCAGTTGTTAGCTGTCGAGACAATGCATCCTTTAAAACCTCCATGGAACAAACTACCTACATGAGATGTGGGCTGTCGGGATACTGCATCCTTTAAAACCTCCATGGAACAAACTAACTACATTAGTTGTTAGCTGTCGAGATACTGCATCCTTTAAAACCTCCATGGAACAAACTACCTACATCAGATGTTAGCTGTCGGGACACTGCATTCGTTAAAACCTCCATGGAGCAAACTACCTACATTAGTTGTTAGCTGTCGAGACACAGCATCCTTTAAAACCTCCATGGAACAAACTACCTCATCAGTTGTTAGATGTCGGTACACAGCATCCTTTAAAACCTCCATGGAACAAACTACTTACATCAGTTGTTAGCTGTCGAGACACTGCATCCTTTAAAACCTCCATGGAACAAACTACCTGCATCAGTTGTTAGCTGTCGAGACACTGCATCCTTTAAAACCTCCATGGAACAAACTACCTGCATCAGTTGTTAGCTGTCGAGACACTGCATCCTTTAAAACCTCCATGGAACAAACTACCTGCATCAGTTGTTAGCTGTCGAGACACTGCATCCTTTAAAACCTCCATAGAACAAACAACTTACATCAGTTGTTAGCTGTCGAGACACTGCATCCTTTAAAACCTCCATGGAACAAACTATCTGCATCAGTTGTTAGCTGTCGAGACACTGGATCCTTTAAAACCTCCCTGGAACAAACTACCTACATCAGTTGTTAGCTGTCGAGACACTGCATCTTTTAAAACCTCCATGGAACAAACTACCTGCATAAGTTGTTAGCTGACGAGACACTGCATCCTTTAAAACCTCCATGGAACAAACTACCTGCATCAGTTGTTAGCTGTCGAGACACTGCATCCTTTAAAACCTCCATGAAACAAACTACCTACATCAGATGTTAGTTGTCGAGACACTACATCCTTTAAAACCTCAATGGAACAAACTACCTGCTTCAGTTGTTAGCTGTCGGGACACTAAATCCTTTAAAACCTCCATGAAACAAACTATCTGCATTAGTTGTTAGCTGTCGAGACAATGCATCCTTTAAAACCTCCATGGAACAAACTACCTACATGAGATGTGGGCTGTCGGGATACTGCATCCTTTAAAACCTCCATGGAACAAACTAACTACATTAGTTGTTAGCTGTCGAGATACTGCATCCTTTAAAACCTCCATGGAACAAACTACCTACATCAGATGTTAGCTGTCGGGACACTGCATCCGTTAAAACCTCCATGGAGCAAACTACCTACATTAGTTGTTAGCTGTCGAGACACAGCATCCTTTAAAACCTCCATGGAACAAACTACCTCATCAGTTGTTAGATGTCGGTACACAGCATCCTTTAAAACCTCCATGGAACAAACTACTTACATCAGTTGTTAGCTGTCGAGACACTGCATCCTTTAAAACCTCCATGGAACAAACTACCTGCATCAGTTGTTAGCTGTCGAGACACTGCATCCTTTAAAACCTCCATGGAACAAACTACCTGCATCAGTTGTTAGCTGTCGAGACACTGCATCCTTTAAAACCTCCATGGAACAAACTACCTGCATCAGTTGTTAGCTGTCGAGACACTGCATCCTTTAAAACCTCCATAGAACAAACAACTTACATCAGTTGTTAGCTGTCGAGACACTGCATCCTTTAAAACCTCCCTGGAACAAACTACCTACATCAGTTGTTAGCTGTCGAGACACTGCATCTTTTAAAACCTCCATGGAACAAACTACCTGCATAAGTTGTTAGCTGACGAGACACTGCATCCTTTAAAACCTCCATGGAACAAACTACCTGCATCAGTTGTTAGCTGTCGAGACACTGCATCCTTTAAAACCTCCATGAAACAAACTACCTACATCAGATGTTAGTTGTCGAGACACTACATCCTTTAAAACCTCAATGGAACAAACTACCTGCTTCAGTTGTTAGCTGTCGGGACACTACATCCTTTAAAACCTCCATGAAACAAACTATCTGCATCAGTTGTTAGCTGTCGAGACACTGCATCCTTTAAAACCTCCATGGAACAAACTACCTACATCAGATGTTAGCTGTCGGGACACTGCATCCTTTAAAACCTTCATGGAACAAACTACCTACATTAGTTGTTAGCTGTCGAGACACAGCATCCTTTAAAACCTCCATGGAACAAACTACCTCATCAGTTGTTAGATGTCGGTACACAGCATCCTTTAAAACCTCCATGGAACAAACTACTTACATCAGTTGTTAGCTGTTGAGACACTGCATCCTTTAAAACATCAATGGAACAAACTACCTGCATCAGTTGTTAGCTGTCGAGACACTGCATCCTTTAAAACCTCCATGGAACAAACTACCTGCATCAGTTGTTAGCTGTCGAGACACTGCATCCTTTAAAACCTCCATGGAACAAAGTATCTGCATCAGTTGTTAGCTGTCGGGACACTGCATCCTTTAAAACCTCCCTGGAACAAACTACCTACATCAGTTGTTAGCTGTCGAGACACTGCATCCTTTAAACCCTCCATGGAACAAACTACCTGCATCAGTTGTTAGCTGTCGGGACACAGCATTTTTTAAAACCTCCATGGCACAAACTACCTGCATTAGTTGTTAGCTGTCGGGACACTGCATCCTTTAAAACCTCCATGGAACAAACTACCTGCATCAGTTGTTAACTGTCGGAACACTGCATCCTTTAAAACCTCCATGGAACAAACTACCTACATCAGTTGTTAGCTGTCGAGACACTGCATCCTTTAAAACCTCCACGAAACAAACTACCTACATCAGATGTTAGTTGTCGAGACACTGCATCCTTTAAAACCTCAACGGAACAAACTACCTGCTTCAGTTGTTAGCTGTCGGGACACTGCTTCCTTTAAAACCTCCATGAAACAAACTACCTACATTAGTTGTTAGCTGTCGAGACACAGCATCCTTTAAAACTTCCATGGAACAAACTACCTACATTAGTTGTTAGCTGTCGAGACACTGCATCCTTTAAAACCTCCATGGAACAAACTACCTGCATCAGTTGTTAACTGTCGGAACACTGCATCCTTTAAAACCTCCATGGAACAAACTACCTACATCAGTTGTTCGCTGTCGAGACACTGCATCCTTTAAAACCTCCACGAAACAAACTACCTACATCAGATGTTAGTTGTCGAGACACTGCATCCTTTAAAACCTCAACGGAACAAACTACCTGCATCAGTTGTTAGCTGTCGAGACACTGCATTCTTTAAAACCTCCATGAAACAAACTATCTGCATCAGTTGTTAGCTGTCGAGACACTGCATCCTTTAAAACATCCATGGAACAAACTACCTACATCAGATGTGGGCTGTCGGGACACTGCATCCTTTAAAACCTCCATGGAACAAACTACCTACATTAGTTGTTAGCTGTCGAGACACAGCATCCTTTAAAACTTCCATGGAACAAACTACCTACATTAGTTATTAGCTGTCGAGACACTGCATCCTTTAAACCCTCCATGGAACAAACTACCTACATCAGATGTTAGCTGTCGGGACACTGCATCCTTTAAAACCTCCATGGAACAAACTACCTACATTAGTTGTTAGCTGTCGAGACACAGCATCCTTTAAACCCTCCATGGAACAAACTACCTGCATCAGTTGTTAGCTGTCGGGACACTGCATCCTTTAAACCCTCCATGGAACAAACTACCTGCATCAGTTGTTAGCTGTCGGGACACAGCATTTTTTAAAACCTCCATGGCACAAACTACCTGCATTAGTTGTTAGCTGTCGGGACACTGCATCCTTTAAAACCTCCATGGAACAAACTACCTGCATCAGTTGTTAACTGTCGGAACACTGCATCCTTTAAAACCTCCATGGAACAAACTACCTACATCAGTTGTTAGCTGTCGACACACTGCATCCTTTAAAACCTCCACGAAACAAACTACCTACATCAGATGTTAGTTGTCGAGACACTGCATCCTTTAAAACCTCAACGGAACAAACTACCTGCTTCAGTTGTTAGCTGTCGGGACACTGCATCCTTTAAAACCTCCATGAAACAAACTACCTACATTAGTTGATAGCTGTCAAGACACTGCATCCTTTAAAACCGCCATGGAACAAACTACCTGCATCTGTTGTTAGCTGTCGAGACACTGCATTCTTTAAAACCTCCATAAAACAAACTATCTGCATCAGTTGATAGCTGTCGAGACACTGCATCCTTTAAAACCTCCATGGAACAAACTACCTACATCAGATGTGGGCTGTCGGGACACTGCATCCTTTAAAACCTCCATGGAACAAACTACGTACATTAGTTGTTAGCTGTCGAGACACAGCATCCTTTAAAACTTCCATGGAACAAACTACCTACATTAGTTGTTAGCTGTCGAGACACTGCATCCTTTAAAACCTCCATGGAACAAACTACCTACATCAGATGTTAGCTGTCGGGACACTGCATCCTTTAAAACCTTCATGGAACAAACTACCTACATTAGTTGTTAGCTGTCGAGACACAGCATCCTTTAAAACCTCCATGGAACAAACTACCTCATCAGTTGTTAGATGTCGGTACACAGCATCCTTTAAAACCTCCATGGAACAAACTACTTACATCAGTTGTTAGCTGTTGAGACACTGCATCCTTTAAAACATCAATGGAACAAACTACCTGCATCAGTTGTTAGCTGTCGAGACACTGCATCCTTTAAAACCTCCATGGAACAAACTACCTGCATCAGTTGTTAGCTGTCGAGACACTGCATCCTTTAAAACCTCCATGGAACAAAGTATCTGCATCAGTTGTTAGCTGTCGGGACACTGCATCCTTTAAAACCTCCCTGGAACAAACTACCTACATCAGTTGTTAGCTGTCGAGACACTGCATCCTTTAAACCCTCCATGGAACAAACTACCTGCATCAGTTGTTAGCTGTCGGGACACAGCATTTTTTAAAACCTCCATGGCACAAACTACCTGCATTAGTTGTTAGCTGTCGGGACACTGCATCCTTTAAAACCTCCATGGAACAAACTACCTGCATCAGTTGTTAACTGTCGGAACACTGCATCCTTTAAAACCTCCATGGAACAAACTACCTACATCAGTTGTTAGCTGTCGAGACACTGCATCCTTTAAAACCTCCACGAAACAAACTACCTACATCAGATGTTAGTTGTCGAGACACTGCATCCTTTAAAACCTCAACGGAACAAACTACCTGCTTCAGTTGTTAGCTGTCGGGACACTGCTTCCTTTAAAACCTCCATGAAACAAACTACCTACATTAGTTGTTAGCTGTCGAGACACAGCATCCTTTAAAACTTCCATGGAACAAACTACCTACATTAGTTGTTAGCTGTCGAGACACTGCATCCTTTAAAACCTCCATGGAACAAACTACCTGCATCAGTTGTTAACTGTCGGAACACTGCATCCTTTAAAACCTCCATGGAACAAACTACCTACATCAGTTGTTCGCTGTCGAGACACTGCATCCTTTAAAACCTCCACGAAACAAACTACCTACATCAGATGTTAGTTGTCGAGACACTGCATCCTTTAAAACCTCAACGGAACAAACTACCTGCATCAGTTGTTAGCTGTCGAGACACTGCATTCTTTAAAACCTCCATGAAACAAACTATCTGCATCAGTTGTTAGCTGTCGAGACACTGCATCCTTTAAAACCTCCATGGAACAAACTACCTACATCAGATGTGGGCTGTCGGGACACTGCATCCTTTAAAACCTCCATGGAACAAACTACCTACATTAGTTGTTAGCTGTCGAGACACAGCATCCTTTAAAACTTCCATGGAACAAACTACCTACATTAGTTGTTAGCTGTCGAGACACTGCATCCTTTAAAACCTCCATGGAACAAACTACCTACATCAGATGTTAGCTGTCGGGACACTGCATCCTTTAAAACCTCCATGGAACAAACTACCTACATTAGTTGTTAGCTGTCGAGACACAGCATCCTTTAAAACCTCCATGGAACAAACTACCTCATCAGTTGTTAGATGTCGGTACACAGCATCCTTTAAAACCTCCATGGAACAAACTACTTACATCAGTTTTTAGCTGTCGAGACACTGCATCCTTTAAAACCTCCATCGAACAAACTACCTGCATCAGTTGTTAGCTGTCGAGACACTGCATCCGTTAAAACCTCCATGGAACAAACTACCTGCATCAGTTATTAGCTGTCGAGACACAGCATCCTTTAAAACCTATATGGAACAAACTACCTGCATCAGTTGTTAGCTGTCGGGACATTGCATCCTTTAAAACCTCCATGGAACAAACTAGCTGCATCAGTTGTTAGCTGTCGGGACATTGCATCCTTTAAAACCTCCATGGAACAAACTACCAACATTAGTTGATAGTTGTCTGGACACTGCATCCTTTAAAACCTCCATGGAACAAACTACCTGCATCAGCTGTTAGCTGTCCCAACACTGCATCCTTTAAAAGCTCCATGGAACAAACTACCTACATCAGTTGTTAACTGTCGAGACACTGCATCCTTTAAAACCTCCATGAAACAAACTACCTACATCAGATGTTAGTTGTCGAGACACTGCATCCTTTAAAACCTCCATGGAACAAACTACCTGCTTCAGTTGTTAGCTGTCGGGCCACTGCATCCTTTAAAACCTCCATGAAACAAACTACCTACATTAGTTGTTAGCTGTCAAGACACTGCATCCTTTAAAACCGCCATGGAACAAACTACCTGCATCAGTTGTTAGCTGTCGAGACACTGCATTCTTTAAAACCTCCATGGAACAAACTATCTGCATCAGTTGTTAGCTGTCGAGACACTGCATCCTTTAACACCTCCATGGAACAAACTACCTACATCAGATGTTAGCTGTCGGGACACTGCATCCTTTAAAACCTCCATGGAACAAACTACCTACATTAGTTGTTAGCTGTCGAGACACTGCATCCTTTAAAACCTCCATGGAACAAACTACCTACATAAGTTGTTAGCTGTCGAGACACATCATCCTTTAAAACTTCCATGGAACAAACTACCTCATCAGTTGTTAGATGTCGGAACACAGCATCCTTTAAAACCTCCATGGAACAAACTACTTACATCAGTTGTTAGCTGTCGAGACACTGTATCCTTTAAAACCTCCATGGAACAAACTACCTGCATCAGTTGTTAGCTGTCGAGACACTGCATCCTTTAAAACCTCCATTGAACAAACTACCTGCATCAGTTGTTAGCTGTCGAGACACTGCATCCTTTAAAACCTCCATGGAACAAACTATCTGCATCCGTTGTTAGCTGTCGGGACACTGCATCCTTTAAAACCTCCCTGGAACAAACTACCTACATCAGTTGTTAGCTGTCGAGACACTGCATCCTTTAAACCCTCCATGGAACAAACTACCTGCATCAGTTGTTAGCTGTCGGGACACAGCATTTTTAAAACCTCCATGGCACAAACTACCTGCATTAGTTGTTAGCTGTCGGGACACTGCATCCTTTAAAACCTCCATGAAACAAACTACCTACATTAGTTGATAGCTGTCAAGACACTGCATCCTTTATAAGCGCCATGGAACAAACTACCTGCATCAGTTGTTAGATGTCGAGACACTGCATTCTTTAAAACCTCCATGAAACAAACTATCTGCATCAGTTGTTAGCTGTCGAGACAATGCATCCTTTAAAACCTCCATGGAACAAACTACCTACATGAGATGTGGGCTGTCGGGATACTGCATCCTTTAAAACCTCCATGGAACAAACTAACTACATTAGTTGTTAGCTGTCGAGATACTGCATCCTTTAAAACCTCCATGGAACAAACTACCTACATCAGATGTTAGCTGTCGGGACACTGCATTCGTTAAAACCTCCATGGAGCAAACTACCTACATTAGTTGTTAGCTGTCGAGACACAGCATCCTTTAAAACCTCCATGGAACAAACTACCTCATCAGTTGTTAGATGTCGGTACACAGCATCCTTTAAAACCTCCATGGAACAAACTACTTACATCAGTTGTTAGCTGTCGAGACACTGCATCCTTTAAAACCTCCATGGAACAAACTACCTGCATCAGTTGTTAGCTGTCGAGACACTGCATCCTTTAAAACCTCCATGGAACAAACTACCTGCATCAGTTGTTAGCTGTCGAGACACTGCATCCTTTAAAACCTCCATGGAACAAACTACCTGCATCAGTTGTTAGCTGTCGAGACACTGCATCCTTTAAAACCTCCATAGAACAAACAACTTACATCAGTTGTTAGCTGTCGAGACACTGCATCCTTTAAAACCTCCATGGAACAAACTATCTGCATCAGTTGTTAGCTGTCGAGACACTGCATCCTTTAACACCTCCATGGAACAAACTACCTACATCAGATGTTAGCTGTCGGGACACTGCATCCTTTAAAACCTCCATGGAACAAACTACCTACATTAGTTGTTAGCTGTCGAGACACTGCATCCTTTAAAACCTCCATGGAACAAACTACCTACATAAGTTGTTAGCTGTCGAGACACATCATCCTTTAAAACTTCCATGGAACAAACTACCTCATCAGTTGTTAGATGTCGGAACACAGCATCCTTTAAAACCTCCATGGAACAAACTACTTACATCAGTTGTTAGCTGTCGAGACACTGTATCCTTTAAAACCTCCATGGAACAAACTACCTGCATCAGTTGTTAGCTGTCGAGACACTGCATCCTTTAAAACCTCCATTGAACAAACTACCTGCATCAGTTGTTAGCTGTCGAGACACTGCATCCTTTAAAACCTCCATGGAACAAACTATCTGCATCCGTTGTTAGCTGTCGGGACACTGCATCCTTTAAAACCTCCCTGGAACAAACTACCTACATCAGTTGTTAGCTGTCGAGACACTGCATCCTTTAAACCCTCCATGGAACAAACTACCTGCATCAGTTGTTAGCTGTCGGGACACAGCATTTTTAAAACCTCCATGGCACAAACTACCTGCATTAGTTGTTAGCTGTCGGGACACTGCATCCTTTAAAACCTCCATGAAACAAACTACCTACATTAGTTGATAGCTGTCAAGACACTGCATCCTTTATAAGCGCCATGGAACAAACTACCTGCATCAGTTGTTAGATGTCGAGACACTGCATTCTTTAAAACCTCCATGAAACAAACTATCTGCATCAGTTGTTAGCTGTCGAGACAATGCATCCTTTAAAACCTCCATGGAACAAACTACCTACATGAGATGTGGGCTGTCGGGATACTGCATCCTTTAAAACCTCCATGGAACAAACTAACTACATTAGTTGTTAGCTGTCGAGATACTGCATCCTTTAAAACCTCCATGGAACAAACTACCTACATCAGATGTTAGCTGTCGGGACACTGCATTCGTTAAAACCTCCATGGAGCAAACTACCTACATTAGTTGTTAGCTGTCGAGACACAGCATCCTTTAAAACCTCCATGGAACAAACTACTTACATCAGTTGTTAGCTGTCGAGACACTGCATCCTTTAAAACCTCCATGGAACAAACTACCTGCATCAGTTGTTAGCTGTCGAGACACTGCATCCTTTAAAACCTCCATGGAACAAACTACCTGCATCAGTTGTTAGCTGTCGAGACACTGCATCCTTTAAAACCTCCATGGAACAAACTACCTGCATCAGTTGTTAGCTGTCGAGACACTGCATCCTTTAAAACCTCCATAGAACAAACAACTTACATCAGTTGTTAGCTGTCGAGACACTGCATCCTTTAAAACCTCCATGGAACAAACTATCTGCATCAGTTGTTAGCTGTCGAGACACTGGATCCTTTAAAACCTCCCTGGAACAAACTACCTACATCAGTTGTTAGCTGTCGAGACACTGCATCTTTTAAAACCTCCATGGAACAAACTACCTGCATAAGTTGTTAGCTGACGAGACACTGCATCCTTTAAAACCTCCATGGAACAAACTACCTGCATCAGTTGTTAGCTGTCGAGACACTGCATCCTTTAAAACCTCCATGAAACAAACTACCTACATCAGATGTTAGTTGTCGAGACACTACATCCTTTAAAACCTCAATGGAACAAACTACCTGCTTCAGTTGTTAGCTGTCGGGACACTACATCCTTTAAAACCTCCATGAAACAAACTATCTGCATTAGTTGTTAGCTGTCGAGACAATGCATCCTTTAAAACCTCCATGGAACAAACTACCTACATGAGATGTGGGCTGTCGGGATACTGCATCCTTTAAAACCTCCATGGAACAAACTAACTACATTAGTTGTTAGCTGTCGAGATACTGCATCCTTTAAAACCTCCATGGAACAAACTACCTACATCAGATGTTAGCTGTCGGGACACTGCATCCGTTAAAACCTCCATGGAGCAAACTACCTACATTAGTTGTTAGCTGTCGAAACACAGCATCCTTTAAAACCTCCATGGAACAAACTACCTCATCAGTTGTTAGATGTCGGTACACAGCATCCTTTAAAACCTCCATGGAACAAACTACTTACATCAGTTGTTAGCTGTCGAGACACTGCATCCTTTAAAACCTCCATGGAACAAACTACCTGCATCAGTTGTTAGCTGTCGAGACACTGCATCCTTTAAAACCTCCATGGAACAAACTACCTGCATCAGTTGTTAGCTGTCGAGACACTGCATCCTTTAAAACCTCCATGGAACAAACTACCTGCATCAGTTGTTAGCTGTCGAGACACTGCATCCTTTAAAACCTCCATAGAACAAACAACTTACATCAGTTGTTAGCTGTCGAGACACTGCATCCTTTAAAACCTCCCTGGAACAAACTACCTACATCAGTTGTTAGCTGTCGAGACACTGCATCTTTTAAAACCTCCATGGAACAAACTACCTGCATAAGTTGTTAGCTGACGAGACACTGCATCCTTTAAAACCTCCATGGAACAAACTACCTGCATCAGTTGTTAGCTGTCGAGACACTGCATCCTTTAAAACCTCCATGAAACAAACTACCTACATCAGATGTTAGTTGTCGAGACACTACATCCTTTAAAACCTCAATGGAACAAACTACCTGCTTCAGTTGTTAGCTGTCGGGACACTACATCCTTTAAAACCTCCATGAAACAAACTATCTGCATCAGTTGTTAGCTGTCGAGACACTGCATCCTTTAAAACCTCCATGGAACAAACTACCTGCATCAGTTGTTAGCTGTCGAGACACTGCATCCTTTAAAACCTCCATAGAACAAACAACTTACATCAGTTGTTAGCTGTCGAGACACTGCATCCTTTAAAACCTCCATGGAACAAACTACCTACATTAGTTGTTAGCTGTCGGGTCATTGCATCCTTTAAAACCTCCATGGCACAAACTACATGCATTAGTTGTTAGCTGTCGGGACACTGCATCCTTTAAAACCTCCATGGAACAAACTACCTGCATCAGTTGTTAACTGTCGGAACACTGCATCCTTTAAAACCTCCATGGAACAAACTACCTACATCAGTTGTTAGCTGTCGAGACACTGCATCCTTTAAAACCTCCACGAAACAAACTACCTACATCAGATGTTAGTTGTCGAGACACTGCATCCTTTAAAACCTCCATGGAACAAACTACCTGCTTTAGTTGTTAGCTGTCGGGACACTGCATCCTTTAAAACCTCCATGAAACAAACTACCTACATTAGTTGATAGCTGTCAAGACACTGCATCTTTTAAAACCGCCATGGAACAAACTACCTGCATCAGTTGTTAGCTGTCGAGACACTGCATTCTTTAAAACCTCCATGAAACAAACTATCTGCATCAGATGTTAGCTGTCGAGACACTGCATCCTTTAAAACCTCCATGGAACAAACTACCTACATCAGATGTGGGCTGTCGGGACACTGCATCCTTTAAAACCTCCATGGAACAAACTACCTACATTAGTTGTTAGCTGTCGAGACACTGCATCCTTTAAAACCTCAATGGAACAAACTACCTGCATCAGTTGTTAGCTGTCGGGACACTGCATCTTTTAAAAACCTGCATCAGTTATTAGCTGTCGAGACACTGCATCCGTTAAAACCTCCATGGAACAAACTACCTGCATCAGTTGTTAGCTGTCGAGACACAGCATCCTTTAAAACCTCCATGGAACAAACTATCTGCATCAGTTGTTAGCTGTCGAGACACTGCATCCTTTAAAACCTCCATGGAACAAACTACCTACATCAGATGTTAGTTGTCGCGACACTGCATCCTTTAAAACCGCCATGGAACAAACTACCTGCATCAGTTGTTAGCTGTCGAGTCACTGCATTCTTTAAAACCTCCATGGAACAAACTATCTGCATCAGTTGTTAGCTGTCGAGACACTGCATCCTTTAAAACCTCCATGGAACAAACTACCTACATCAGATGTTAGCTGTCGGGACACTGCATCCTTTAAAACCTCCATGGAACAAACTACCTACATTAGTTGTTAGCTGTCGAGACACTGCATCCTTTAAAACCTCCATGGAACAAACTACCTACATTAGTTGTTAGCTGTCGAGACACAGCATCCTTTAAAACATCAATGGAACAAACTACCTGCATCAGTTGTTAGCTGCCGAGACACTGCATCCTTTAAAACCTCCATGGAACAAACTATCTGCATCAGTTGTTAGCTGTCGGGACACTGCATCCTTTAAAACCTCCATGGAAAAAACTACCTGCATGAGTTGTTAGCTGTCGGGACACTGCATCCTTTAAAACCTCCATGGAACAAACTATCTGCATCAGTTGTTAGCTGTCGAGACACTGGATCCTTTAAAACCTCCCTGGAACAAACTACCTACATCAGTTGTTAGCTGTCGAGACACTGCATCTTTTAAAACCTCCATGGAACAAACTACCTGCATAAGTTGTTAGCTGCCGAGACACTGCATCCTTTAAAACCTCCATGGAACAAACTATCTGCATCAGTTGTTAGCTGTCGGGACACTGCATCCTTTAAAACCTCCATGGAACAAACCACCTGCATCAGTTGTTAGCTGTCGGGACACTGCATCCTTTAAAACCTCCATGAAACAAACTACCTACATTAGTTGTTAGCTGTCAAGACACTGCATCCTTTAAAACCGCCATGGAACAAACTATCTGCATCAGTTGTTAGCTGTCGAGACACTGCATCCTTTAAAACCTCCATGGAACAAACTACCTACATCAGATGTTAGCTGTCGGGACACTGCATCCTTTAAAACCTCCATGGAACAAACTACCTACATTAATTGTTAGCTGTCGAGACACTGCATCCTTTAAAACCTCCATGGAACAAACTACCTACATTAGTTGTTAGCTGTCGAGACACAGCATCCTTTAAAACTTCCATGGAACAAACTACCTCATCAGTTGTTAGATGTCGGTACACAGCATCCTTTAAAACCTCCATGGAACAAACTACTTACATCAGTTGTTAGCTGTTGAGACACTGCATCCTTTAAAACATCAATGGAACAAACTACCTGCATCAGTTGTTAGCTGTCGAGACACTGCATCCTTTAAAACCTCCATGGAACAAACTACCTGCATCAGTTGTTAGCTGTCGAGACACTGCATCCTTTAAAACCTCCATGAAACAAACTACCTACATCAGATGTTAGTTGTCGAGACACTACATCCTTTAAAACCTCAATGGAACAAACTACCTGCTTCAGTTGTTAGCTGTCGGGACACTACATCCTTTAAAACCTCCATGAAACAAACTATCTGCATCAGTTGTTAGCTGTCGAGACACTGCATCTTTTAAAACCTCCATGGAACAAACTACCTGCATAAGTTGTTAGCTGACGAGACACTGCATCCTTTAAAACCTCCATGGAACAAACTACCTGCATCAGTTGTTAGCTGTCGAGACACTGCATCCTTTAAAACCTCCATGAAACAAACTACCTACATCAGATGTTAGTTGTCGAGACACTACATCCTTTAAAACCTCAATGGAACAAACTACCTGCTTCAGTTGTTAGCTGTCGGGACACTACATCCTTTAAAACCTCCATGAAACAAACTATCTGCATCAGTTGTTAGCTGTCGAGACACTGCATCCTTTAAAACCTCCATCGAACAAACTACCTACATCAGATGTTAGGTGTCGAGACACTGCATCCTTTAAAACCTCCATGGAACAAACTACCTACATTAGTTGTTAGCTGTCGGGACATTGCATCCTTTAAAACCTCCATGGCACAAACTACCTGCATTAGTTGTTAGCTGTCGGGACACTGCATCCTTTAAAACCTCCATGGAACAAACTACCTGCATCAGTTGTTAACTGTCGGAACACTGCATACTTTAAAACCTCCATGGAACAAACTACCTACATCAGTTGTTAGCTGTCGAGACACTGCATCCTTTAAAACCTCCACGAAACAAACTACCTACATCAGATGTTAGTTGTCGAGACACTGCATCCTTTAAAACCTCCATGGAACAAACTAACTGCTTTAGTTGTTAGCTGTCGGGACACTGCATCCTTTAAAACCTCCATGAAACAAACTACCTACATTAGTTGATAGCTGTCAAGACACTGCATCTTTTAAAACCGCCATGGAACAAACTACCTGCATCAGTTGTTAGCTGTCGAGACACTGCATTCTTTAAAACCTCCATGAAACAAACTATCTGCATCAGATGTTAGCTGTCGAGACACTGCATCCTTTAAAACCTCCATGGAACAAACTACCTACATCAGATGTGGGCTGTCGGGACACTGCATCCTTTAAAACCTCCATGGAACAAACTACCTACATTAGTTGTTAGCTGTCGAGACACTGCATCCTTTAAAACCTCAATGGAACAAACTACCTGCATCAGTTGTTAGCTGTCGGGACACTGCATCTTTTAAAAACCTGCATCAGTTATTAGCTGTCGAGACACTGCATCCGTTAAAACCTCCATGGAACAAACTACCTGCATCAGTTGTTAGCTGTCGAGACACAGCATCCTTTAAAACCTCCATGGAACAAACTAGCTGCATTAGTTGTTAGCTGTCGGGACATTGCATCCTTTAAAACCTCCATGGAACAAACTACCAACATTAGATGTTAGTTGTCGCGACACTGCATCCTTTAAAACCGCCATGGAACAAACTACCTGCATCAGTTGTTAGCTGTCGAGACACTGCATTCTTTAAAACCTCCATGGAACAAACTATCTGCATCAGTTGTTAGCTGTCGAGACACTGCATCCTTTAAAACCTCCATGGAACAAACTACCTACATCAGATGTTAGCTGTCGGGACACTGCATCCTTTAAAACCTCCATGGAACAAACTACCTACATTAGTTGTTAGCTGTCGAGACACTGCATCCTTTAAAACCTCCATGGAACAAACTACCTACATTAGTTGTTAGCTGTCGAGACACAGCATCCTTTAAAACATCAATGGAACAAACTACCTGCATCAGTTGTTAGCTGCCGAGACACTGCATCCTTTAAAACCTCCATGGAACAAACTATCTGCATCAGTTGTTAGCTGTCGGGACACTGCATCCTTTAAAACCTCCATGGAACAAACCACCTGCATCAGTTGTTAGCTGTCGGGACACTGCATCCTTTAAAACCTCCATGAAACAAACTACCTACATTAGTTGTTAGCTGTCAAGACACTGCATCCTTTAAAACCGCCATGGAACAAACTATCTGCATCAGTTGTTAGCTGTCGAGACACTGCATCCTTTAAACCCTCCATGGAACAAACTACCTGCATCTGTTGTTAGCTGTCGGGACACAGCATTTGTTAAAACCTCCATGGCACAAACTACCTGCATTAGTTGTTAGCTGTCGGGACACTGCATCCTTTAAAACCTCCATGGAACAAACTACCTGCATCAGTTGTTAACTGTCGGAACACTGCATCCTTTAAAACCTCCATGGAACAAACTACCTACATCAGTTGTTAGCTGTCGAGACACTGCATCCTTTAAAACCTCCACGAAACAAACTACCTACATCAGATGTTAGTTGTCGAGACACTGCATCCTTTAAAACCTCAACGGAACAAACTACCTGCTTCAGTTGTTAGCTGTCGGGACACTGCATCCTTTAAAACCTCCATGAAACAAACTACCTACATTAGTTGATAGCTGTCAAGACACTGCATCCTTTAAAACCGCCATGGAACAAACTACCTGCATCAGTTGTTAGCTGTCGAGACACTGCATTCTTTAAAACCTCCATGAAACAAACTATCTGCATCAGTTGTTAGCTGTCGAGACACTGCATCCTTTAAAACCTCCATGGAACAAACTACCTACATCAGATGTGGGCTGTCGGGACACTGCATCCTTTAAAACCTCCATGGAACAAACTACCTACATTAGTTGTTAGCTGTCGAGACACAGCATCCTTTAAAACTTCCATGGAACAAACTACCTACATTAGTTGTTAGCTGTCGGTACACAGCATCCTTTAAAACCTCCATGGAACAAACTACTTACATCAGTTTTTAGCTGTCGAGACACTGCATCCTTTAAAACCTCCATGGAACAAACTACCTACATCAGATGTTAGCTGTCGGGACACTGCATCCTTTAAAACCTCCATGGAACAAACTACCTACATTAGTTGTTAGCTGTCGAGACACATCATCCTTTAAAACCTCCATGGAACAAACTACCTCATCAGTTGTTAGATGTCGGTACACAGCATCCTTTAAAACCTCCATGGAACAAACTACTTACATCAGTTGTTAGCTGTCGAGACACTGCATCCTTTAAAACCTCCATGGAACAAACTACCTGCATCAGTTGTTAGCTGTCGAGACACTGCATCCGTTAAAACCTCCATGGAACAAACTACCTGCATCAGTTATTAGCTGTCGAGACACAGCATCCTTTAAAACCTATATGGAACAAACTACCTGCATCAGTTGTTAGCTGTCGGGACATTGCATCCTTTAAAACCTCCATGAAACAAACTAGCTGCATTAATTGTTAGCTGTCGGGACACTGCATCCTTTAAAACCTCCATGAAACAAACTACCTACATTAGTTGTTAGCTGTCGGGACACTGCATCCTTTAAAACCTCCATGGAACAAACTACCTGCATCAGTTGTTAACTGTCGGAACACTGCATCCTTTAAAACCTCCATGGAACAAACTACCTACATCAGTTGTTAGCTGTCGAGACACTGCATCCTTTAAAACCTCCACGAAACAAACTACCTACATCAGATGTTAGTTGTCGAGACACTGCATCCTTTAAAACCTCCATGGAACAAACTAACTGCTTTAGTTGTTAGCTGTCGGGACACTGCATCCTTTAAAACCTCCATGAAACAAACTACCTACATTAGTTGATAGCTGTCAAGACACTGCATCTTTTAAAACCGCCATGGAACAAACTACCTGCATCAGTTGTTAGCTGTCGAGACACTGCATTCTTTAAAACCTCCATGAAACAAACTATCTGCATCAGATGTTAGCTGTCGAGACACTGCATCCTTTAAAACCTCCATGGAACAAACTACCTACATCAGATGTGGGCTGTCGGGACACTGCATCCTTTAAAACCTCCATGGAACAAACTACCTACATTAGTTGTTAGCTGTCGAGACACTGCATCCTTTAAAACCTCAATGGAACAAACTACCTGCATCAGTTGTTAGCTGTCGGGACACTGCATCTTTTAAAAACCTGCATCAGTTATTAGCTGTCGAGACACTGCATCCGTTAAAACCTCCATGGAACAAACTACCTGCATCAGTTGTTAGCTGTCGAGACACAGCATCCTTTAAAACCTCCATGGAACAAACTAGCTGCATTAGTTGTTAGCTGTCGGGACATTGCATCCTTTAAAACCTCCATGGAACAAACTACCAACATTAGATGTTAGTTGTCGCGACACTGCATCCTTTAAAACCGCCATGGAACAAACTACCTGCATCAGTTGTTAGCTGTCGAGACACTGCATTCTTTAAAACCTCCATGGAACAAACTATCTGCATCAGTTGTTAGCTGTCGAGACACTGCATCCTTTAAAACCTCCATGGAACAAACTACCTACTTCAGATGTTAGCTGTCGGGACACTGCATCCTTTAAAACCTCCATGGAACAAACTACCTACATTAGTTGTTAGCTGTCGAGACACTGCATCCTTTAAAACCTCCATGGAACAAACTACCTACATTAGTTGTTAGCTGTCGAGACACAGCATCCTTTAAAACATCAATGGAACAAACTACCTGCATCAGTTGTTAGCTGCCGAGACACTGCATCCTTTAAAACCTCCATGGAACAAACTATCTGCATCAGTTGTTAGCTGTCGGGACACTGCATCCTTTAAAACCTCCATGGAACAAACCACCTGCATCAGTTGTTAGCTGTCGGGACACTGCATCCTTTAAAACCTCCATGAAACAAACTACCTACATTAGTTGTTAGCTGTCAAGACACTGCATCCTTTAAAACCGCCATGGAACAAACTATCTGCATCAGTTGTTAGCTGTCGAGACACTGCATCCTTTAAAACCTCCATGGAACAAACTACCTACATCAGATGTTAGCTGTCGGGACACTGCATCCTTTAAAACCTCCATGGAACAAACTACCTACATTAATTGTTAGCTGTCGAGACACTGCATCCTTTAAAACCTCCATGGAACAAACTACCTACATTAGTTGTTAGCTGTCGAGACACAGCATCCTTTAAAACTTCCATGGAACAAACTACCTCATCAGTTGTTAGATGTCGGTACACAGCATCCTTTAAAACCTCCATGGAACAAACTACTTACATCAGTTGTTAGCTGTTGAGACACTGCATCCTTTAAAACATCAATGGAACAAACTACCTGCATCAGTTGTTAGCTGTCGAGACACTGCATCCTTTAAAACCTCCATGGAACAAACTACCTGCATCAGTTGTTAGCTGTCGAGACACTGCATCCTTTAAAACCTCCATAGAATAAACTACCTGCATCAGTTGTTAGCTGTCGAGACACTGCATCCTTTAAAACCTCCATGGAACAAACTATCTGCATCAGTTGTTAGCTGTCGGGACACTGCATCATTTAAAACCTCCCTGGAACAAACTACCTACATCAGTTGTTAGCTGTCGAGACACTGCATCCTTTAAACCCTCCATGGAACAAACTACCTGCATCAGTTGTTAGCTGTCGGGACACAGCATTTGTTAAAACCTCCATGGCACAAACTACCTGCATTAGTTGTTAGCTGTCGGGACACTGCATCCTTTAAAACCTCCATGGAACAAACTACCTGCATCAGTTGTTAACTGTCGGAACACTGCATCCTTTAAAACCTCCATGGAACAAACTACCTACATCAGTTGTTAGCTGTCGAGACACTGCATCCTTTAAAACCTCCACGAAACAAACTACCTACATCAGATGTTAGTTGTCGAGACACTGCATCCTTTAAAACCTCAACGGAACAAACTACCTGCTTCAGTTGTTAGCTGTCGGGACACTGCATCCTTTAAAACCTCCATGAAACAAACTACCTACATTAGTTGATAGCTGTCAAGACACTGCATCCTTTAAAACCGCCATGGAACAAACTACCTGCATCAGTTGTTAGCTGTCGAGACACTGCATTCTTTAAAACCTCCATGGAACAAACTATCTGCATCAGTTGTTAGCTGTCGAGACACTGCATCCTTTAAAACCTCCATGGAACAAACTACCTACTTCAGATGTTAGCTGTCGGGACACTGCATCCTTTAAAACCTCCATGGAACAAACTACCTACATTAGTTGTTAGCTGTCGAGACACTGCATCCTTTAAAACCTCCATGGAACAAACTACCTACATTAGTTGTTAGCTGTCGAGACACAGCATCCTTTAAAACATCAATGGAACAAACTACCTGCATCAGTTGTTAGCTGCCGAGACACTGCATCCTTTAAAACCTCCATGGAACAAACTATCTGCATCAGTTGTTAGCTGTCGGGACACTGCATCCTTTAAAACCTCCATGGAACAAACCACCTGCATCAGTTGTTAGCTGTCGGGACACTGCATCCTTTAAAACCTCCATGAAACAAACTACCTACATTAGTTGTTAGCTGTCAAGACACTGCATCCTTTAAAACCGCCATGGAACAAACTATCTGCATCAGTTGTTAGCTGTCGAGACACTGCATCCTTTAAAACCTCCATGGAACAAACTACCTACATCAGATGTTAGCTGTCGGGACACTGCATCCTTTAAAACCTCCATGGAACAAACTACCTACATTAATTGTTAGCTGTCGAGACACTGCATCCTTTAAAACCTCCATGGAACAAACTACCTACATTAGTTGTTAGCTGTCGAGACACAGCATCCTTTAAAACTTCCATGGAACAAACTACCTCATCAGTTGTTAGATGTCGGTACACAGCATCCTTTAAAACCTCCATGGAACAAACTACTTACATCAGTTGTTAGCTGTTGAGACACTGCATCCTTTAAAACATCAATGGAACAAACTACCTGCATCAGTTGTTAGCTGTCGAGACACTGCATCCTTTAAAACCTCCATGGAACAAACTACCTGCATCAGTTGTTAGCTGTCGAGACACTGCATCCTTTAAAACCTCCATAGAATAAACTACCTGCATCAGTTGTTAGCTGTCGAGACACTGCATCCTTTAAAACCTCCATGGAACAAACTATCTGCATCAGTTGTTAGCTGTCGGGACACTGCATCATTTAAAACCTCCCTGGAACAAACTACCTACATCAGTTGTTAGCTGTCGAGACACTGCATCCTTTAAACCCTCCATGGAACAAACTACCTGCATCAGTTGTTAGCTGTCGGGACACAGCATTTGTTAAAACCTCCATGGCACAAACTACCTGCATTAGTTGTTAGCTGTCGGGACACTGCATCCTTTAAAACCTCCATGGAACAAACTACCTGCATCAGTTGTTAACTGTCGGAACACTGCATCCTTTAAAACCTCCATGGAACAAACTACCTACATCAGTTGTTAGCTGTCGAGACACTGCATCCTTTAAAACCTCCACGAAACAAACTACCTACATCAGATGTTAGTTGTCGAGACACTGCATCCTTTAAAACCTCAACGGAACAAACTACCTGCTTCAGTTGTTAGCTGTCGGGACACTGCATCCTTTAAAACCTCCATGAAACAAACTACCTACATTAGTTGATAGCTGTCAAGACACTGCATCCTTTAAAACCGCCATGGAACAAACTACCTGCATCAGTTGTTAGCTGTCGAGACACTGCATTCTTTAAAACCTCCATGAAACAAACTATCTGCATCAGTTGTTAGCTGTCGAGACACTGCATCCTTTAAAACCTCCATGGAACAAACTACCTACATCAGATGTGGGCTGTCGGGACACTGCATCCTTTAAAACCTCCATGGAACAAACTACCTACATTAGTTGTTAGCTGTCGAGACACAGCATCCTTTAAAACTTCCATGGAACAAACTACCTACATTAGTTGTTAGCTGTCGAGACACTGCATCCTTTAAAACCTCCATGGAACAAACTACCTACATCAGATGTTAGCTGTCGGGACACTGCATACTTTAAAACCTCCATGGAACAAACTACCTACATTAGTTGTTAGCTGTCGAGACACAGCATCCTTTAAAACCTCCATGGAACAAACTACCTCATCAGTTGTTAGATGTCGGTACACAGCATCCTTTAAAACCTCCATGGAACAAACTACTTACATCAGTTGTTAGCTGTCGAGACACTGCATCCTTTAAAACCTCCATGGAACAAACTACCTGCATCAGTTGTTAGCTGTCGAGACACTGCATCCGTTAAAACCTCCATGGAACAAACTACCTGCATCAGTTATTAGCTGTCGAGACACAGCATCCTTTAAAACCTATATGGAACAAACTACCTGCATCAGTTGTTAGCTGTCGGGACATTGCATCCTTTAAAACCTCCATGAAACAAACTAGCTGCATTAATTGTTAGCTGTCGGGACACTGCATCCTTTAAAACCTCCATGAAACAAACTACCTACATTAGTTGTTAGCTGTCAAGACACTGCATCCTTTAAAACCGCCATGGAACAAACTATCTGCATCAGTTGTTAGCTGTCGAGACACTGCATCCTTTAAAACCTCCATGGAACAAACTACCTACATCAGATGTTAGCTGTCGGGACACTGCATCCTTTAAAATCTCCATGGAACAAACTACCTACATCAGTTGTTAGCTGTCGAGACACTGCATCCTGTAAAACCTCCATGGAACAAACTACCTACATCAGATGTGGGCTGTCGGGACACTGCATCCTTTAAAACCTCAATGGAACAAACTACCTGCATCAGTTGTTAGCTGTCGGGACACTGCATCTTTTAAAAACCTGCATCAGTTATTAGCTGTCGAGACACTGCATCCGTTAAAACCTCCATGGAACAAACTACCTGCATCAGTTATTAGCTGTCGAGATACAGCATCCTTTAAAACCTCCATGGAACAAACTACCAACATTAATTGTTAGTTGTCGCGACACTGCATCCTTTAAAACCTCCATGGAACAAACTACCTGCATCAGTTGTTAGCTGTCGCAACACTGCATCCTTTAAAACCTCCATGGAACAAACTACCTACATCAGTTGTTAACTGTCGAGACACTGCATCCTTTAAAACCTCCATGAAACAAACTACCTACATCAGATGTTAGTTGTCGAGACACTGCATCCTTTAAAACCTCCATGGAACAAACTACCTGCTTTAGTTGTTAGCTGTCGGGACACTGCATCCTTTAAAACCTCCATGAAACAAACTACCTACATTAGTTGTTAGCTGTCAAGACACTGCATCCTTTAAAACCGCCATGGAACAAACTACCTGCATCAGTTGTTAGCTGTCGAGACACTGCATTCTTTAAAACCTCCATGGAACAAACTATCTGCATCAGTTGTTAGCTGTCGAGACACTGCATCCTTTAAAACCTCCATGGAACAAACTACCTACATCAGATGTTAGCTGTCGGGACACTGCATCCTTTAAAACCTCCATGGAACAAACTACCTAGATTAGTTGTTAGCTGTCGAGACACTGCATCCTTTAAAACCTCCATGGAACAAACTACCTACATTAGTTGTTAGCTGTCGAGACACTGCATCCTTTAAAACTTCCATGGAACAAACTACCTCATCAGTTGTTAGATGTCGGTACACAGCATCCTTTAAAACCTCCATGGAACAAACTACTTACATCAGTTGTTAGCTGTTCAGATACTGCATCCTTTAAAACCTCCATGGAACAAACTACCTGCATCAGTTGTTAGCTGTCGAGACACTGCATCCGTTAAAACCACCATGGAACAAACTACCTGCATCAGTTATTAGCTGTCGAGACACAGCATCCTTTAAAACCTATATGGAACAAACTACCTGCATCAGTTGTTAGCTGTCGGGACATTGCATCCTTTAAAACCTCCATGAAACAAACTAGCTGCATTAATTGTTAGCTGTCGGGACATTGCATCCTTTAAAACCTCGATGGAACAAACTACCAACATTAGTTGTTAGTTGTCTGGACACTGCATCCTTTAAAACCTCCATGGAACAAACTACCTGCATCAGCTGTTAGCTGTCGCAACACTGCATCCTTTAAAACCTCCATGGAACACACTACCTACATCAGTTGTTAACTGTCGAGACACTGCATCCTTTAAAACCTCCATGAAACAAACTACCTACGTCAGATGTTAGTTGTCGAGACACTGCATCCTTTAAAACCTCCATGGAACAAACTAGCTGCTTCAGTTGTTAGCTGTCGGGACACTGCATCCTTTAAAACCTCCATGAAACAAACTACCTACATTAGTTGTTAGCTGTCAAGACACTGCATCCTTTAAAACCGCCATGGAACAAACTATCTGCATCAGTTGTTAGCTGTCGAGACACTGCATCCTTTAAAACCTCCATGGAACAAACTACCTACATCAGATGTTAGCTGTCGGGACACTGCATCCTTTAAAATCTCCATGGAACAAACTACCTACATCAGTTGTTAGCTGTCGAGACACTGCATCCTTTAAAACCTCCATGGAACAAACTACCTACATCAGATGTGGGCTGTCGGGACACTGCATCCTTTAAAACCTCCATGGAACAAACTACCTACATTAGTTGTTAGCTGTCGAGACACTGCATCCTTTAAAACCTCAATGGAACAAACTACCTGCATCAGTTGTTAGCTGTCGGGACACTGCATCTTTTAAAAACCTGCATCAGTTATTAGCTGTCGAGACACTGCATCCGTTAAAACCTCCATGGAACAAACTACCTGCATCAGTTATTAGCTGTCGAGATACAGCATCCTTTAAAACCTCCATGGAACAAACTACCAACATTAATTGTTAGTTGTCGCGACACTGCATCCTTTAAAACCTCCATGGAACAAACTACCTGCATCAGTTGTTAGCTGTCGCAACACTGCATCCTTTAAAACCTCCATGGAACAAACTACCTACATCAGTTGTTAACTGTCGAGACACTGCATCCTTTAAAACCTCCATGAAACAAACTACCTACATCAGATGTTAGTTGTCGAGACACTGCATCCTTTAAAACCTCCATGGAACAAACTACCTGCTTCAGTTGTTAGCTGTCGGGACACTGCATCCTTTAAAACCTCCATGAAACAAACTACCTACATTAGTTGTTAGCTGTCAAGACACTGCATCCTTTAAAACCGCCATGGAACAAACTACCTGCATCAGTTGTTAGCTGTCGAGACACTGCATTCTTTAAAACCTCCATGGAACAAACTATCTGCATCAGTTGTTAGCTGTCGAGACACTGCATCCTTTAAAACCTCCATGGAACAAACTACCTACATCAGATGTTAGCTGTCGGGACACTGCATCCTTTAAAACCTCCATGGAACAAACTACCTAGATTAGTTGTTAGCTGTCGAGACACTGCATCCTTTAAAACCTCCATGGAACAAACTACCTACATTAGTTGTTAGCTGTCGAGACACAGCATCCTTTAAAACTTCCATGGAACAAACTACCTCATCAGTTGTTAGATGTCGGTACACAGCATCCTTTAAAACCTCCATGGAACAAACTACTTACATCAGTTGTTAGCTGTTGAGACACTGCATCCTTTAAAACCTCCATGGAACAAACTACCTGCATCAGTTGTTAGCTGTCGAGACACTGCATCCGTTAAAACCACCATGGAACAAACTACCTGCATCAGTTATTAGCTGTCGAGATACAGCATCCTTTAAAACCTATATGGAACAAACTACCTGCATCAGTTGTTAGCTGTCGGGACATTGCATCCTTTAAAACCTCCATGGAACAAACTAGCTGCATTAGTTGTTAGCTGTCGGGACATTGCATCCTTTAAAACCTCCATGGAACAAACTACCTACATCAGTTGTTAGCTGTCGGGACACTGCATCATTTAAAACCTCCCTGGAACAAACTACCTACATCAGTTGTTAGCTGTCGAGACACTGCATCCTTTAAACCCTCCATGGAACAAACTACCTGCATCAGTTGTTAGCTGTCGGGACACAGCATTTGTTAAAACCTCCATGGCACAAACTACCTGCATTAGTTGTTAGCTGTCGGGACACTGCATCCTTTAAAACCTCCATGGAACAAACTACCTGCATCAGTTGTTAACTGTCGGAACACTGCATCCTTTAAAACCTCCATGGAACAAACTACCTACATCAGTTGTTAGCTGTCGAGACACTGCATCCTTTAAAACCTCCACGAAACAAACTACCTACATCAGATGTTAGTTGTCGAGACACTGCATCCTTTAAAACCTCAACGGAACAAACTACCTGCTTCAGTTGTTAGCTGTCGGGACACTGCATCCTTTAAAACCTCCATGAAACAAACTACCTACATTAGTTGATAGCTGTCAAGACACTGCATCCTTTAAAACCGCCATGGAAGAAACTACCTGCATCAGTTGTTAGTTGGCGAGACACTGCATCCTTTAAAACCTCCATGGAACAAACTACCTACATCAGATGTGGGCTGTCGGGACACTGCATCCTTTAAAACCTCCATGGAACAAACTACCTACATTAGTTGTTAGCTGTCGAGACACAGCATCCTTTAAAACTTCCATGGAACAAACTACCTACATTAGTTGTTAGCTGTCGAGACACTGCATCCTTTAAAACCTCCATGGAACAAACTACCTACATCAGATGTTAGCTGTCGGGACACTGCATCCTTTAAAACCTCCATGGAACAAACTACCTACATTAGTTGTTAGCTGTCGAGACACAGCATCCTTTAAAACCTCCATGGAACAAACTACCTCATCAGTTGCTAGATGTCGGTACACAGTATCCTTTAAAACCTCCATGGAACAAACTACTTACATCAGTTGTTAGCTGTCGAGACACTGCATCCTTTAAAACCTCCATGGAACAAACTACCTGCATCAGTTGTTAGCTGTCGAGACACTGCATCCGTTAAAACCTCCATGGAACAAATTAGCTGCATTAATTGTTAGCTGTCGGGACATTGCATCCTTTAAAACCTCGATGGAACAAACTACCAACATTAGTTGTTAGTTGTCTGGACACTGCATCCTTTAAAATCTCCATGGAACAAACTACCTGCATCAGCTGTTAGCTGTCGCAACACTGCATCCTTTAAAACCTCCATGGAACAAACTACCTACATCAGTTGTTAACTGTCGAGACACTGCATCCTTTAAAACCTCCATGAAACAAACTACCTACGTCAGATGTTAGTTGTCGAGACACTGCATCCTTTAAAACCTCCATGGAACAAACTAGCTGCTTCAGTTGTTAGCTGTCGGGACACTGCATTCTTTAAAACCTCCATGAAACAAACTACCTACATTAGTTGTTAGCTGTCAAGACACTGCATCCTTTAAAACCGCCATGGAACAAACTATCTGCATCAGTTGTTAGCTGTCGAGACACTGCATCCTTTAAAACCTCCATGGAACAAACTACCTACATCAGATGTTAGCTGTCGGGACACTGCATCCTTTAAAATCTCCATGGAACAAACTACCTACATCAGTTGTTAGCTGTCGAGACACTGCATCCTTTAAAACCTCCATGGAACAAACTACCTACATCAGATGTGGGCTGTCGGGACACTGCATCCTTTAAAACCTCCATGGAACAAACTACCTACATTAGTTGTTAGCTGTCGAGACACTGCATCCTTTAAAACCTCAATGGAACAAACTACCTGCATCAGTTGTTAGCTGTCGGGACACTGCATCTTTTAAAAACCTGCATCAGTTATTAGCTGTCGAGACACTGCATCCGTTAAAACCTCCATGGAACAAACTACCTGCATCAGTTATTAGCTGTCGAGATACAGCATCCTTTAAAACCTCCATGGAACAAACTACCAACATTAATTGTTAGTTGTCGCGACACTGCATCCTTTAAAACCTCCATGGAACAAACTACCTGCATCAGTTGTTAGCTGTCGCAACACTGCATCCTTTAAAACCTCCATGGAACAAACTACCTGCATCAGTTATTAGCTGTCGAGATACAGCATCCTTTAAAACCTCCATGGAACAAACTACCAACATTAATTGTTAGTTGTCGCGACACTGCATCCTTTAAAACCTCCATGGAACAAACTACCTGCATCAGTTATTAGCTGTCGAGATACAGCATCCTTTAAAACCTCCATGGAACAAACTACCAACATTAATTGTTAGTTGTCGCGACACTGCATCCTTTAAAACCTCCATGGAACAAACTACCTGCATCAGTTGTTAGCTGTCGCAACACTGCATCCTTTAAAACCTCCATGGAACAAACTACCTACATCAGTTGTTAACTGTCGAGACACTGCATCCTTTAAAACCTCCATGAAACAAACTACCTACATCAGATGTTAGTTGTCGAGACACTGCATCCTTTAAAACCTCCATGGAACAAACTACCTGCTTCAGTTGTTAGCTGTCGGGACACTGCATCCTTTAAAACCTCCATGAAACAAACTACCTACATTAGTTGTTAGCTGTCAAGACACTGCATCCTTTAAAACCGCCATGGAACAAACTACCTGCATCAGTTGTTAGCTGTCGAGACACTGCATTCTTTAAAACCTCCATGGAACAAACTATCTGCATCAGTTGTTAGCTGTCGAGACACTGCATCCTTTAAAACCTCCATGGAACAAACTACCTACATCAGATGTTAGCTGTCGGGACACTGCATCCTTTAAAACCTCCATGGAACAAACTACCTAGATTAGTTGTTAGCTGTCGAGACACTGCATCCTTTAAAACCTCCATGGAACAAACTACCTACATTAGTTGTTAGCTGTCGAGACACAGCATCCTTTAAAACTTCCATGGAACAAACTACCTCATCAGTTGTTAGATGTCGGTACACAGCATCCTTTAAAACCTCCATGGAACAAACTACTTACATCAGTTGTTAGCTGTTGAGACACTGCATCCTTTAAAACCTCCATGGAACAAACTACCTGCATCAGTTGTTAGCTGTCGAGACACTGCATCCGTTAAAACCACCATGGAACAAACTACCTGCATCAGTTATTAGCTGTCGAGATACAGCATCCTTTAAAACCTATATGGAACAAACTACCTGCATCAGTTGTTAGCTGTCGGGACATTGCATCCTTTAAAACCTCCATGGAACAAACTAGCTGCATTAGTTGTTAGCTGTCGGGACATTGCATCCTTTAAAACCTCCATGGAACAAACTACCTACATCAGTTGTTAGCTGTCGGGACACTGCATCATTTAAAACCTCCCTGGAACAAACTACCTACATCAGTTGTTAGCTGTCGAGACACTGCATCCTTTAAACCCTCCATGGAACAAACTACCTGCATCAGTTGTTAGCTGTCGGGACACAGCATTTGTTAAAACCTCCATGGCACAAACTACCTGCATTAGTTGTTAGCTGTCGGGACACTGCATCCTTTAAAACCTCCATGGAACAAACTACCTGCATCAGTTGTTAACTGTCGGAACACTGCATCCTTTAAAACCTCCATGGAACAAACTACCTACATCAGTTGTTAGCTGTCGAGACACTGCATCCTTTAAAACCTCCACGAAACAAACTACCTACATCAGATGTTAGTTGTCGAGACACTGCATCCTTTAAAACCTCAACGGAACAAACTACCTGCTTCAGTTGTTAGCTGTCGGGACACTGCATCCTTTAAAACCTCCATGAAACAAACTACCTACATTAGTTGATAGCTGTCAAGACACTGCATCCTTTAAAACCGCCATGGAAGAAACTACCTGCATCAGTTGTTAGTTGGCGAGACACTGCATCCTTTAAAACCTCCATGGAACAAACTACCTACATCAGATGTGGGCTGTCGGGACACTGCATCCTTTAAAACCTCCATGGAACAAACTACCTACATTAGTTGTTAGCTGTCGAGACACAGCATCCTTTAAAACTTCCATGGAACAAACTACCTACATTAGTTGTTAGCTGTCGAGACACTGCATCCTTTAAAACCTCCATGGAACAAACTACCTACATCAGATGTTAGCTGTCGGGACACTGCATCCTTTAAAACCTCCATGGAACAAACTACCTACATTAGTTGTTAGCTGTCGAGACACAGCATCCTTTAAAACCTCCATGGAACAAACTACCTCATCAGTTGCTAGATGTCGGTACACAGTATCCTTTAAAACCTCCATGGAACAAACTACTTACATCAGTTGTTAGCTGTCGAGACACTGCATCCTTTAAAACCTCCATGGAACAAACTACCTGCATCAGTTGTTAGCTGTCGAGACACTGCATCCGTTAAAACCTCCATGGAACAAATTAGCTGCATTAATTGTTAGCTGTCGGGACATTGCATCCTTTAAAACCTCGATGGAACAAACTACCAACATTAGTTGTTAGTTGTCTGGACACTGCATCCTTTAAAATCTCCATGGAACAAACTACCTGCATCAGCTGTTAGCTGTCGCAACACTGCATCCTTTAAAACCTCCATGGAACAAACTACCTACATCAGTTGTTAACTGTCGAGACACTGCATCCTTTAAAACCTCCATGAAACAAACTACCTACGTCAGATGTTAGTTGTCGAGACACTGCATCCTTTAAAACCTCCATGGAACAAACTAGCTGCTTCAGTTGTTAGCTGTCGGGACACTGCATTCTTTAAAACCTCCATGAAACAAACTACCTACATTAGTTGTTAGCTGTCAAGACACTGCATCCTTTAAAACCGCCATGGAACAAACTATCTGCATCAGTTGTTAGCTGTCGAGACACTGCATCCTTTAAAACCTCCATGGAACAAACTACCTACATCAGATGTTAGCTGTCGGGACACTGCATCCTTTAAAATCTCCATGGAACAAACTACCTACATCAGTTGTTAGCTGTCGAGACACTGCATCCTTTAAAACCTCCATGGAACAAACTACCTACATCAGATGTGGGCTGTCGGGACACTGCATCCTTTAAAACCTCCATGGAACAAACTACCTACATTAGTTGTTAGCTGTCGAGACACTGCATCCTTTAAAACCTCAATGGAACAAACTACCTGCATCAGTTGTTAGCTGTCGGGACACTGCATCTTTTAAAAACCTGCATCAGTTATTAGCTGTCGAGACACTGCATCCGTTAAAACCTCCATGGAACAAACTACCTGCATCAGTTATTAGCTGTCGAGATACAGCATCCTTTAAAACCTCCATGGAACAAACTACCAACATTAATTGTTAGTTGTCGCGACACTGCATCCTTTAAAACCTCCATGGAACAAACTACCTGCATCAGTTGTTAGCTGTCGCAACACTGCATCCTTTAAAACCTCCATGGAACAAACTACCTACATCAGTTGTTAACTGTCGAGACACTGCATCCTTTAAAACCTCCATGAAACAAACTACCTACATCAGATGTTAGTTGTCGAGACACTGCATCCTTTAAAACCTCCATGGAACAAACTACCTGCTTCAGTTGTTAGCTGTCGGGACACTGCATCCTTTAAAACCTCCATGTAACAAACTACCTACATTAGTTGTTAGCTGTCAAGACACTGCATCCTTTAAAACCGCCATGGAACAAACTACCTGCATCAGTTGTTAGCTGTCGAGACACTGCATTCTTTAAAACCTCCATGGAACAAACTATCTGCATCAGTTGTTAGCTGTCGAGACACTGCATCCTTTAAAACCTCCATGGAACAAACTACCTACATCAGATGTTAGCTGTCGGGACACTGCATCCTTTAAAACCTCCATGGAACAAACTACCTAGATTAGTTGTTAGCTGTCGAGACACTGCATCCTTTAAAACCTCCATGGAACAAACTACCTACATTAGTTGTTAGCTGTCGAGACACAGCATCCTTTAAAACTTCCATGGAACAAACTACCTCATCAGTTGTTAGATGTCGGTACACAGCATCCTTTAAAACCTCCATGGAACAAACTACTTACATCAGTTGTTAGCTGTTCAGACACTGCATCCTTTAAAACCTCCATGGAACAAACTACCTGCATCAGTTGTTAGCTGTCGAGACACTGCATCCGTTAAAACCACCATGGAACAAACTACCTGCATCAGTTATTAGCTGCCGAGATACAGCATCCTTTAAAACCTATATGGAACAAACTACCTGCATCAGTTGTTAGCTGTCGGGACATTGCATCCTTTAAAACCTCCATGGAACAAACTAGCTGCATTAGTTGTTAGCTGTCGGGACATTGCATCCTTTAAAACCTCCATGGAACAAACTACCTACATCAGTTGTTAGCTGTCGGGACACTGCATCATTTAAAACCTCCCTGGAACAAACTACCTACATCAGTTGTTAGCTGTCGAGACACTGCATCCTTTAAACCCTCCATGGAACAAACTACCTGCATCAGTTGTTAGCTGTCGGGACACAGCATTTGTTAAAACCTCCATGGCACAAACTACCTGCATTAGTTGTTAGCTGTCGGGACACTGCATCCTTTAAAACCTCCATGGAACAAACTACCTGCATCAGTTGTTAACTGTCGGAACACTGCATCCTTTAAAACCTCCATGGAACAAACTACCTACATCAGTTGTTAGCTGTCGAGACACTGCATCCTTTAAAACCTCCACGAAACAAACTACCTACATCAGATGTTAGTTGTCGAGACACTGCATCCTTTAAAACCTCAACGGAACAAACTACCTGCTTCAGTTGTTAGCTGTCGGGACACTGCATCCTTTAAAACCTCCATGAAACAAACTACCTACATTAGTTGATAGCTGTCAAGACACTGCATCCTTTAAGACCGCCATGGAAGAAACTACCTGCATCAGTTGTTAGTTGGCGAGACACTACATCCTTTAAAACCTCCATGGAACAAACTACCTACATCAGATGTGGGCTGTCGAGACACTGCATCCTTTAAAACCTCCATGGAACAAACTACCTACATTAGTTGTTAGCTGTCGAGACACAGCATCCTTTAAAACTTCCATGGAACAAACTACCTACATTAGTTGTTAGCTGTCGAGACACTGCATCCTTTAAAACCTCCATGGAACAAACTACCTACATCAGATGTTAGCTGTCGGGACACTGCATCCTTTAAAACCTCCATGGAACAAACTACCTACATTAGTTGTTAGCTGTCGAGACACAGCATCCTTTAAAACCTCCATGGAACAAACTACCTCATCAGTTGTTAGATGTCGGTACACAGTATCCTTTAAAACCTCCATGGAACAAACTACTTACATCAGTTGTTAGCTGTCGAGACACTGCATCCTTTAAAACCTCCATGGAACAAACTACCTGCATCAGTTGTTAGCTGTCGAGACACTGCATCCGTTAAAACCTCCATGGAACAAATTAGCTGCATTAATTGTTAGCTGTCGGGACATTGCATCCTTTAAAACCTCGATGGAACAAACTACCAACATTAGTTGTTAGTTGTCTGGACACTGCATCCTTTAAAATCTCCATGGAACAAACTACCTGCATCAGCTGTTAGCTGTCGCAACACTGCATCCTTTAAAACCTCCATGGAACAAACTACCTACATCAGTTGTTAACTGTCGAGACACTGCATCCTTTAAAACCTCCATGAAACAAACTACCTACGTCAGATGTTAGTTGTCGAGACACTGCATCCTTTAAAACCTCCATGGAACAAACTAGCTGCTTCAGTTGTTAGCTGTCGGGACACTGCATTCTTTAAAACCTCCATGAAACAAACTACCTACATTAGTTGTTAGCTGTCAAGACACTGCATCCTTTAAAACCGCCATGGAACAAACTATCTGCATCAGTTGTTAGCTGTCGAGACACTGCATCCTTTAAAACCTCCATGGAACAAACTACCTACATCAGATGTTAGCTGTCGGGACACTGCATCCTTTAAAATCTCCATGGAACAAACTACCTACATCAGTTGTTAGCTGTCGAGACACTGCATCCTTTAAGACCTCCATGGAACAAACTACCTACATCAGATGTGGGCTGTCGGGACACTGCATCCTTTAAAACCTCCATGGAACAAACTACCTACATTAGTTGTTAGCTGTCGAGACACTGCATCCTTTAAAACCTCAATGGAACAAACTACCTGCATCAGTTGTTAGCTGTCGGGACACTGCATCTTTTAAAAACCTGCATCAGTTATTAGCTGTCGAGACACTGCATCCGTTAAAACCTCCATGGAACAAACTACCTGCATCAGTTATTAGCTGTCGAGATACAGCATCCTTTAAAACCTCCATGGAACAAACTACCAACATTAATTGTTAGTTGTCGCGACACTGCATCCTTTAAAACCTCCATGGAACAAACTACCTGCATCAGTTGTTAGCTGTCGCAACACTGCATCCTTTAAAACCTCCATGGAACAAACTACCTACATCAGTTGTTAACTGTCGAGACACTGCATCCTTTAAAACCTCCATGAAACAAACTACCTACATCAGATGTTAGTTGTCGAGACACTGCATCCTTTAAAACCTCCATGGAACAAACTACCTGCTTCAGTTGTTAGCTGTCGGGACACTGCATCCTTTAAAACCTCCATGAAACAAACTACCTACATTAGTTGTTAGCTGTCAAGACACTGCATTCTTTAAAACCGCCATGGAACAAACTACCTGCATCAGTTGTTAGCTGTCGAGACACTGCATTCTTTAAAACCTCCATGGAACAAACTATCTGCATCAGTTGTTAGCTGTCGAGACACTGCATCCTTTAAAACCTCCATGGAACAAACTACCTACATCAGATGTTAGCTGTCGGGACACTGCATCCTTTAAAACCTCCATGGAACAAACTACCTAGATTAGTTGTTAGCTGTCGAGACACTGCATCCTTTAAAACCTCCATGGAACAAACTACCTACATTAGTTGTTAGCTGTCGAGACACAGCATCCTTTAAAACTTCCATGGAACAAACTACCTCATCAGTTGTTAGATGTCGGTACACAGCATCCTTTAAAACCTCCATGGAACAAACTACTTACATCAGTTGTTAGCTGTTGAGACACTGCATCCTTTAAAACCTCCATGGAACAAACTACCTGCATCAGTTGTTAGCTGTCGAGACACTGCATCCGTTAAAACCACCATGGAACAAACTACCTGCATCAGTTATTAGCTGTCGAGATACAGCATCCTTTAAAACCTATATGGAACAAACTACCTGCATCAGTTGTTAGCTGTCGGGACATTGCATCCTTTAAAACCTCCATGGAACAAACTAGCTGCATTAGTTGTTAGCTGTCGGGACATTGCATCCTTTAAAACCTCCATGGAACAAACTACCAACATTAGTTGTTAGTTGTCTGGACACTGCATCCTTTAAAACCTCCATGGAACAAACTACCTGCATCAGCTGTTAGCTGTCGCAACACTGCATCCTTTAAAACCTCCATGGAACAAACTACCTACATCAGTTGTTAACTGTCGAGACACTGCATCCTTTAAAACCTCCATGAAACAAACTACCTACATCAGATGTTAGTTTTCGAGACACTGCATCCTTTAAAACCTCCAAGGAACAAACTACCTGCTTCAGTTGTTAGCTGTCGGGACACTGCATCCTTTAAAACCTCCATGAAACAAACTACCTACATTAGTTGTTAGCTGTCAAGACACTGCATCCTTTAAAACCGCCATGGAACAAACTACCTGCATCAGTTGTTAGCTGTCGAGACACTGCATTCTTTAAAACCTCCATGGAACAAACTATCTGCATCAGTTGTTAGCTGTCGAGACACTGCATCCTTTAAAACCTCCATGGAACAAACTACCTACATCAGATGTTAGCTGTCGGGACACTGCATCCTTTAAAACCTCCATGGAACAAACTACCTACATCAGTTGTTAGCTGTCGAGACACTGCATCCTTTAAAACCTCCATGGAACAAACTACCTGCATCAGTTGTTAGCTGTCGAGACACTGCATCCTTTAAAACCTCCATTGAACAAGCTACCTGCATCAGTTGTTAGCTGTCGAGACACTGCATCCTTTAAAACCTCCATGGAACACACTATCTGCATCCGTTGTTAGCTGTCGGGACACTGCATCCCTTAAAACCTCCCTGGAACAAACTACCTACATCAGTTGTTAGCTGTCGAGACACTGCATCTTTTAAACCCTCCATGGAACAAACTACCTGCATCAGTTGTTAGCTGTCGGGACACAGCATTTTTTAAAACCTCCATGGCACAAACTACCTGCATTAGTTGTTAGCTGTCGGGACACTGCATCCTTTAAAACCTCCATGAAACAAACTATCTGCATCAGTTGTTAGCTGTCGAGACACTGCATCCTTTAAAACCTCCATGGAACAAACTACCTACATCAGATGTGGGCTGTCGGGACACTGCATCCTTTAAAACCTCCATGGAACAAACTACCTACATTAGTTGTTAGCTGTCGAGATACTGCATCCTTTAAAACCTCCATGGAACAAACTACCTACATCAGATGTTAGCTGTCGGGACACTGCATCCGTTAAAACCTCCATGGAACAAACTACCTACATTAGTTGTTAGCTGTCGAGACACAGCATCCTTTAAAACCTCCATGGAACAAACTACCTCATCAGTTGTTAGATGTCGGTACACAGCATCCTTTAAAACCTCCATGGAACAAACTACCTACATCAGATGTGGGCTGTCGGGACACTGCATCCTTTAAAACCTCCATGGAACAAACTACCTACATTAGTTGTTAGCTGTCGAGATACTGCATCCTTTAAAACCTCCATGGAACAAACTACCTACATCAGATGTTAGCTGTCGGGACACTGCATCCTTTAAAACCTCCATGGAACAAACTACCTGCATCAGTTGTTAGCTGTCGAGACACTGCATCCTTTAAAACCTCCATGGAACAAACTACCTGCATCAGTTGTTAGCTGTCGAGACACTGCATCCTTTAAAACCTCCATGGAACAAACTACCTGCATCAGTTGTTAGCTGTCGAGACACTGCATCCTTTAAAACCTCCATAGAACAAACAACTTACATCAGTTGTTAGCTGTCGAGACACTGCATCCTTTAAAACCTCCATGGAACAAACTATCTGCATCAGTTGTTAGCTGTCGAGACACTGCATCCTTTAAAACCTCCCTGGAACAAACTACCTACATGAGTTGTTAGCTGTCGAGACACTGCATCCTTTAAAACCTCCATGGAACAAACTACCTACATCAGATGTTAGCTGTCGGGACACTGCATCCTTTTAAACCTCCATGGAACAAACTACCTACATTAGTTGTTAGCTGTCGAGACACTGCATCCTTTAAAACCTCCATGGAACAAACTACCTACATTAGTTGTTAGCTGTCGAGACACAGCATCCTTTAAAACTTCCATGGAACAAACTACCTCATCAGTTGTTAGATGTCGGTACACAGCATCCTTTAAAACCTCCATGGAACAAACTACTTACATCAGTTGTTAGCTGTTGAGACACTGCATCCTTTAAAACATCAATGGAACAAACTACCTGCATCAGTTGTTAGCTGTCGAGACACTGCATCCTTTAAAACCTCCATGGAACAAACTACCTAGATTAGTTGTTAGCTGTCGAGACACTGCATCCTTTAAAACCTCCATAGAATAAACTACCTGCATCAGTTGTTAGCTGTCGAGACACTGCATCCTTTAAAACCTCCATGGAACAAACTATCTGCATCAGTTGTTAGCTGTCGGGACACTGCATCATTTAAAACCTCCCTGGAACAAACTACCTACATCAGTTGTTAGCTGTCGAGACACTGCATCCTTTAAACCCTCCATGGAACAAACTACCCGCATCAGTTGTTAGCTGTCGGGACACAGCATTTGTTAAAACCTCCATGGCATAAACTACCTGCATTAGTTGTTAGCTGTCGGGACACTGCATCCTTTAAAACCTCCATGGAACAAACTACCTGCATCAGTTGTTAACTGTCGGAACACTGCATCCTTTAAAACCTCCATGGAACAAACTACCTACATCAGTTGTTAGCTGTCGAGACACTGCATCCTTTAAAACCTCCACGAAACAAACTACCTACATCAGATGTTAGTTGTCGAGACACTGCATCCTTTAAGACCTCAACGGAACAAACTACCTGCTTCAGTTGTTAGCTGTCGGGACACTGCATCCTTTAAAACCTCCATGAAACAAACTACCTACATTAGTTGATAGCTGTCGAGACACTGCATCCTTTAAAACCTCCATGGAACAAACTACCTACATCAGATGTGGGCTGTCGGGACACTGCATCCTTTAAAACCTCCATGGAACAAACTACCTACATTAGTTGTTAGCTGTCGAGACACAGCATCCTTTAAAACTTCCATGGAACAAACTACCTACATTAGTTGTTAGCTGTCGAGACACTGCATCCTTTAAAACCTCCATGGAACAAACTACCTACATCAGATGTTAGCTGTCGGGACACTGCATCCTTTAAAACCTCCATGGAACAAACTACCTACATTAGTTGTTAGCTGTCGAGACACAGCATCCTTTAAAACCTCCATGGAACAAACTACCTCATCAGTTGTTAGATGTCGGTACACAGCATCCTTTAAAACCTCCATGGAACAAACTACTTACATCAGTTGTTAGCTGTCGAGACACTGCATCCTTTAAAACCTCCATGGAACAAACTACCTGCATCAGTTGTTAGCTGTCGAGACACTGCATCCGTTAAAACCTCCATGGAACAAACTACCTGCATCAGTTATTAGCTGTCGAGACACAGCATCCTTTAAAACCTATATGGAACAAACTACCTGCATCAGTTGTTAGCTGTCGGGACATTGTATCCTTTAAAACCTCCATGAAACAAACTAGCTGCATTAGTTGTTAGCTGTCGGGACATTGCATCCTTTAAAACCTCCATGGAACAAACTACCAACATTAGTTGTTAGTTGTCTGGACACTGCATCCTTTAAAACCTCCATGGAACAAACTACCTGCATCAGCTGTTAGCTGTCGCAACACTGCATCCTTTAAAACCTCCATGGAACAAACTACCTACATCAGTTGTTAACTGTCGAGACACTGCATCCTTTAAAACCTCCATGAAACAAACTACCTACGTCAGATGTTAGTTGTCGAGACACTGCATCCTTTAAAACCGCCATGGAACAAACTATATGCATCAGTTGTTAGCTGTCGAGACACTGCATCCTTTAAAACCTCCATGGAACAAACTACCTACATCAGATGTTAGCTGTCGGGACACTGCATCCTTTAAAATCTCCATGGAACAAACTACCTACATCAGTTGTTAGCTGTCGAGACACTGCATCCTTTAAAACCTCCATGGAACAAACTACCTACATCAGATGTGGGCTGTCGGGACACTGCATCCTTTAAAACCTCCATGGAACAAACTACCTACATTAGTTGTTAGCTGTCGAGACACTGCATCCTTTAAAACCTCAATGGAACAAACTACCTGCATCAGTTGTTAGCTGTCGGGACACTGCATCTTTTAAAAACCTGCATCAGTTATTAGCTGTCGAGACACTGCATCCGTTAAAACCTCCATGGAACAAACTACCTGCATCAGTTATTAGCTGTCGAGATACAGCATCCTTTAAAACCTCCATGGAACAAACTACCAACATTAATTGTTAGTTGTCGCGACACTGCATCCTTTAAAACCTCCATGGAACAAACTACCTGCATCAGTTGTTAGCTGTCGCAACACTGCATCTTTTAAAACCTCCATGGAACAAACTACCTACATCAGTTGTTAACTGTCGAGACACTGCATCCTTTAAAACCTCCATGAAACAAACTACCTACATCAGATGTTAGTTGTCGAGACACTGCATCCTTTAAAACCTCCATGGAACAAACTACCTGCTTCAGTTGTTAGCTGTCGGGACACTGCATCCTTTAAAACCTCCATGAAACAAACTACCTACATTAGTTGTTAGCTGTCAAGACACTGCATCCTTTAAAACCGCCATGGAACAAACTACCTGCATCAGTTGTTAGCTGTCGAGACACTGCATTCTTTAAAACCTCCATGGAACAAACTACCTGCATCAGTTGTTAGCTGTCGGGACATTGTATCCTTTAAAACCTCCATGAAACAAACTAGCTGCATTAGTTGTTAGCTGTCGGGACATTGCATCCTTTAAAACCTCCATGGAACAAACTACCAACATTAGTTGTTAGTTGTCTGGACACTGCATCCTTTAAAACCTCCATGGAACAAACTACCTGCATCAGCTGTTAGCTGTCGCAACACTGCATCCTTTAAAACCTCCATGGAACAAACTACCTACATCAGTTGTTAACTGTCGAGACACTGCATCCTTTAAAACCTCCATGAAACAAACTACCTACGTCAGATGTTAGTTGTCGAGACACTGCATCCTTTAAAACCGCCATGGAACAAACTATCTGCATCAGTTGTTAGCTGTCGAGACACTGCATCCTTTAAAACCTCCATGGAACAAACTACCTACATCAGATGTTAGCTGTCGGGACACTGCATCCTTTAAAATCTCCATGGAACAAACTACCTACATCAGTTGTTAGCTGTCGAGACACTGCATCCTTTAAAACCTCCATGGAACAAACTACCTACATCAGATGTGGGCTGTCGGGACACTGCATCCTTTAAAACCTCCATGGAACAAACTACCTACATTAGTTGTTAGCTGTCGAGACACTGCATCCTTTAAAACCTCAATGGAACAAACTACCTGCATCAGTTGTTAGCTGTCGGGACACTGCATCTTTTAAAAACCTGCATCAGTTATTAGCTGTCGAGACACTGCATCCGTTAAAACCTCCATGGAACAAACTACCTGCATCAGTTATTAGCTGTCGAGATACAGCATCCTTTAAAACCTCCATGGAACAAACTACCAACATTAATTGTTAGTTGTCGCGACACTGCATCCTTTAAAACCTCCATGGAACAAACTACCTGCATCAGTTGTTAGCTGTCGCAACACTGCATCTTTTAAAACCTCCATGGAACAAACTACCTACATCAGTTGTTAACTGTCGAGACACTGCATCCTTTAAAACCTCCATGAAACAAACTACCTACATCAGATGTTAGTTGTCGAGACACTGCATCCTTTAAAACCTCCATGGAACAAACTACCTGCTTCAGTTGTTAGCTGTCGGGACACTGCATCCTTTAAAACCTCCATGAAACAAACTACCTACATTAGTTGTTAGCTGTCAAGACACTGCATCCTTTAAAACCGCCATGGAACAAACTACCTGCATCAGTTGTTAGCTGTCGAGACACTGCATTCTTTAAAACCTCCATGGAACAAACTATCTGCATCAGTTGTTAGCTGTCGAGACACTGCATCCTTTAAAACCTCCATGGAACAAACTACCTACATCAGATGTTAGCTGTCGGGACACTGCATCCTTTAAAACCTCCATGGAACAAACTACCTAGATTAGTTGTTAGCTGTCGAGACACTGCATCCTTTAAAACCTCCATGGAACAAACTACCTACATTAGTTGTTAGCTGTCGGGACACAGCATCCTTTAAAACTTCCATGGAACAAACTACCTCATCAGTTGTTAGATGTCGGTACACAGCATCCTTTAAAACCTCCATGGAACAAACTACTTACATCAGTTGTTAGCTGTTGAGACACTGCATCCTTTAAAACATCAATGGAACAAACTACCTGCATCAGTTGTTAGCTGTCGGACACTGCATCCTTTAAAACCTCCATGGAACAAACTACCTGCACCAGTTGTTAGCTGTCGAGACACTGCATCCTTTAAAACCTCCATAGAACAAACTACCTGCATCAGTTGTTAGCTGTCGAGACACTGCATCCTTTAAAACCTCCATGGAACAAACTACCTACATCAGATGTTAGCTGTCGGGACACTGCATCCTTTAAAACCTCCATGGAACAAACTACCTACATTAGTTGTTAGCTGTCGAGACACAGCATCCTTTAAAACCTCCATGGAACAAACTACCTCATCAGTTGTTAGATGTCGGTACACTGCATCCGTTAAAACCACCATGGAACAAACTACTTCTATCAGTTATTAGCTGTCGAGACACAGCATCCTTTAAAACCTATATGGAACAAACTACCTGCATCAGTTGTTAGCTGTCGGGACATTGCATCCTTTAAAACCTCCATGGAACAAACTAGCTGCATTAGTTGTTAGCTGTCGGGACATTGCATCCTTTAAAACCTCCATGGAACAAACTACCAACATTAGTTGTTAGTTGTCTGGACACTGCATCCTTTAAAACCTCCATGGAACAAACTACCTGCATCAGCTGTTAGCTGTCGTAACACTGCATCCTTTAAAACCTCCATGGAACAAACTACCTACATCAGTTGTTAACTGTCGAGACACTGCATCCTTTAAAAACTCCATGAAACAAACTACCTGCTTCAGTTGTTAGCTGTCGGGACACTGCATCCTTTAAAACCTCCATGAAACAAACTACCTACATTAGTTGTTAGCTGTCAAGACACTGCATCCTTTAAAACCTCCATGGAACAAACTACCTACATCAGATGTGGGCTGTCGGGACACTGCATCCTTTAAAACTTCCATGGAACAAACTACCTACATTAGTTGTTAGCTGTCGAGACACTGCATCCTTTAAAACCTCCATGGAACAAACTACCTACATCAGATGTTAGCTGTCGGGACACTGCATCCTTTAAAACCTCCATGGAACAAACTACCTACATTAGTTGTTAGCTGTCGAGACACAGCATCCTTTAACACCTCCATGGAACAAACTACCTCATCAGTTGTTAGATGTCGGTACACAGCATCCTTTAAAACCTCCATGGAACAAACTACTTACATCAGTTGTTAGCTGTCGAGACACTGCATCCTTTAAAACCTCCATGGAACAAACTACCTGCATCAGTTGTTAGCTGTCGAGACACTGCATCCGTTAAAACCTCCATGGAACAAACTATCTGCATCAGTTATTAGCTGTCGAGACACAGCATCCTTTAAAACCTATATGGAACAAACTACCTGCATCAGTTGTTAGCTGTCGGGACATTGCATCCTTTAAAACCTCCATGAAACAAACTAGCTGCATTAGTTGTTAGCTGTCGGGACATTGCATCCTTTAAAACCTCCATGGAACAAACTACCAACATTAGTTTTTAGTTGTCTGGACACTGCATCCTTTAAAACCTCCATGGAACAAACTACCTGCATCAGCTGTTAGCTGTCGCAACACTGCATCCTTTAAAACCTCCATGGAACAAACTACCTACATCAGTTGTTAACTGTCGAGACACTGCATCCTTTAAAACCTCCATGAAACAAACTACCTACGTCAGATGTTAGTTGTCGAGACACTGCATCCTTTAAAACCTCCATGGAACAAACTAGCTGCTTCAGTTGTTAGCTGTCGGGACACTGCATCCTTTAAAACCTCCATGAAACAAACTACCTACATTAGTTGTTAGCTGTCAAGACACTGCATCCTTTAAAACCGCCATGGAACAAACTATCTGCATCAGTTGTTAGCTGTCGAGACACTGCATCCTTTAAAACCTCCATGGAACAAACTACCTACATCAGATGTTAGCTGTCGGGACACTGCATCCTTTAAAATCTCCATGGAACAAACTACCTACATCAGTTGTTAGCTGTCGAGACACTGCATCCTTTAAAACCTCCATGGAACAAACTACCTACATCAGATGTGGGCTGTCGGGACACTGCATCCTTTAAAACCTCCATGGAACAAACTACCTACATTAGTTGTTAGCTGTCGAGACACTGCATCCTTTAAAACCTCAATGGAACAAACTACCTGCATCAGTTGTTAGCTGTCGGGACACTGCATCTTTTAAAAACCTGCATCAGTTATTAGCTGTCGAGACACTGCATCCGTTAAAACCTCCATGGAACAAACTACCTGCATCAGTTATTAGCTGTCGAGATACAGCATCCTTTAAAACCTCCATGGAACAAACTACCAACATTAATTGTTAGTTGTCGCGACACTGCATCCTTTAAAACCTCCATGGAACAAACTACCTGCATCAGTTGTTAGCTGTCGCAACACTGCATCCTTTAAAACCTCCATGGAACAAACTACCTACATCAGTTGTTAACTGTCGAGACACTGCATCCTTTAAAACCTCCATGAAACAAACTACCTACATCAGATGTTAGTTGTCGAGACACTGCATCCTTTAAAACCTCCATGGAACAAACTACCTGCTTCAGTTGTTAGCTGTCGGGACACTGCATCCTTTAAAACCTCCATGAAACAAACTACCTACATTAGTTGTTAGCTGTCAAGACACTGCATCTTTTAAAACCGCCATGGAACAAACTACCTGCATCAGTTGTTAGCTGTCGAGACACTGCATTCTTTAAAACCTCCATGGAACAAACTATCTGCATCAGTTGTTAGCTGTCGAGACACTGCATCCTTTAAAACCTCCATGGAACAAACTACCTACATCAGATGTTAGCTGTCGGGACACTGCATCCTTTAAAACCTCCATGGAACAAACTACCTAGATTAGTTGTTAGCTGTCGAGACACTGCATCCTTTAAAACCTCCATGGAACAAACTACCTACATTAGTTGTTAGCTGTCGGGACACAGCATCCTTTAAAACTTCCATGGAACAAACTACCTCATCAGTTGTTAGATGTCGGTACACAGCATCCTTTAAAACCTCCATGGAACAAACTACTTACATCAGTTGTTAGCTGTTGAGACACTGCATCCTTTAAAACATCAATGGAACAAACTACCTGCATCAGTTGTTAGCTGTCGGACACTGCATCCTTTAAAACCTCCATGGAACAAACTACCTGCACCAGTTGTTAGCTGTCGAGACACTGCATCCTTTAAAACCTCCATAGAACAAACTACCTGCATCAGTTGTTAGCTGTCGAGACACTGCATCCTTTAAAACCTCCATGGAACAAACTACCTACATCAGATGTTAGCTGTCGGGACACTGCATCCTTTAAAACCTCCATGGAACAAACTACCTACATTAGTTGTTAGCTGTCGAGACACAGCATCCTTTAAAACCTCCATGGAACAAACTACCTCATCAGTTGTTAGATGTCGGTACACTGCATCCGTTAAAACCACCATGGAACAAACTACCTCTATCAGTTATTAGCTGTCGAGACACAGCATCCTTTAAAACCTATATGGAACAAACTACCTGCATCAGTTGTTAGCTGTCGGGACATTGCATCCTTTAAAACCTCCATGGAACAAACTAGCTGCATTAGTTGTTAGCTGTCGGGACATTGCATCCTTTAAAACCTCCATGGAACAAACTACCAACATTAGTTGTTAGTTGTCTGGACACTGCATCCTTTAAAACCTCCATGGAACAAACTACCTGCATCAGCTGTTAGCTGTCGCAACACTGCATCCTTTAAAACCTCCATGGAACAAACTACCTACATCAGTTGTTAACTGTCGAGACACTGCATCCTTTAAAAACTCCATGAAACAAACTACCTGCTTCAGTTGTTAGCTGTCGGGACACTGCATCCTTTAAAACCTCCATGAAACAAACTACCTACATTAGTTGTTAGCTGTCAAGACACTGCATCCTTTAAAACCGCCATGGAACAAACTACCTGCATCAGTTGTTAGCTGTCGGGACACTGCATCCTTTAAAACCTCCATGAAACAAACTACCTACATTAGTTGTTAGCTGTTAAGACACTGCATCCTTTAAAACCGCCATGGAACAAACTACCTGCATCAGTTGTTAGCTGTCGAGACACTGCATTCTTTAAAACCTCCATGGAACAAACTATCTGCATCAGTTGTTAGCTGTCGAGACACTGCATCCTTTAAAACCTCCATGGAACAAACTACCTACATCAGATGTTAGCTGTCGGGACACTGCATCCTTTAAAACCTCCATGGAACAAACTACCTACATCAGTTGTTAGCTGTCGAGACACTGCATCCTTTAAAACCTCCATGGAACAAACTACCTGCATCAGTTGTTAGCTGTCGAGACACTGCATCCTTTAAAACCTCCATTGAACAAACTACCTGCATCAGTTGTTAGCTGTCGAGACACTGCATCCTTTAAAACCTCCATGGAACAAACTATCTGCATCCGTTGTTAGCTGTCGGGACACTGCATCCCTTAAAACCTCCCTGGAACAAACTACCTACATCAGTTGTTAGCTGTCGAGACACTGCATCCTTTAAACCCTCCATGGAACAAACAACCTGCATCAGTTGTTAGCTGTCGTGACACAGCATTTTTTAAAACCTCCATGGCACAAACTACCTGCATTAGTTGTTAGCTGTCGGGACACTGCATCCTTTAAAACCTCCATGAAACAAACTATCTGCATCAGTTGTTAGCTGTCGAAACACTGCATCCTTTAAAACCTCCATGGAACAAACTACCTACATCAGATCTGGGCTGTCGGGACACTGCATCCTTTAAAACCTCCATGGAACAAACTACCTACATTAGTTGTTAGCTGTCGAGATACTGCATCCTTTAAAACCTCCATGGAACAAACTACCTACATCAGATGTTAGCTGTCGGGACACTGCATCCGTTAAAACCTCCATGGAACAAACTACCTACATTAGTTGTTAGCTGTCGAGACACTGCATCCTTTAAAACCTCCATGGAACAAACTATCTGCATCCGTTGTTAGCTGTCGGGACACTGCATCCCTTAAAACCTCCCTGGAACAAACTACCTACATCAGTTGTTAGCTGTCGAGACACTGCATCCTTTAAACCCTCCATGGAACAAACTACCTGCATCAGTTGTTAGCTGTCGTGACACAGCATTTTTTAAAACCTCCATGGCACAAACTACCTGCATTAGTTGTTAGCTGTCGGGACACTGCATCCTTTAAAACCTCCATGAAACAAACTATCTGCATCAGTTGTTAGCTGTCGAAACACTGCATCCTTTAAAACCTCCATGGAACAAACTACCTACATCAGATCTGGGCTGTCGGGACACTGCATCCTTTAAAACCTCCATGGAACAAACTACCTACATTAGTTGTTAGCTGTCGAGATACTGCATCCTTTAAAACCTCCATGGAACAAACTACCTACATCAGATGTTAGCTGTCGGGACACTGCATCCGTTAAAACCTCCATGGAACAAACTACCTACATTAGTTGTTAGCTGTCGAGACACAGCATCCTTTAAAACCTCCATGGAACAAACTACCTCATCAGTTGTTAGATGTTGGTACACAGCATCCTTTAAAACCTCCATGGAACAAACTATTTACATCAGTTGTTAGCTGTCGAGACACTGCATCCTTTAAAACCTCCATGGAACAAACTACCTGCATCAGTTGTTAGCTGTCGAGACACTGCATCCTTTAAAACCTCCATGGAACAAACTACCTGCATCAGTTGTTAGCTGTCGAGACACTGCATCCTTTAAAACCTCCATGGAACAAACTACCTGCATCAGTTGTTAGCTGTCGAGACATTGCATCCTTTAAAACCTCCATAGAACAAACAACTTACATCAGTTGTTAGCTGTCGAGACACTGCATCCTTTAAAACCTCCATGGAACAAACTATCTGCATCAGTTGTTAGCTGTCGAGACACTGCATCCTTTAAAACCTCCCTGGAACAAACTACCTACATGAGTTGTTAGCTGTCGAGACACTGCATCTTTTAAAACCTCCATGGAACAAACTACCTGCATAAGTTGTTAGCTGTCGAGACACTGCATCCTTTAAAACCTCCATGGAACAAACTACCTGCATCAGTTGTTAGCTGTCGAGACACTGCATCCTTTAAAATCTCCATGAAACAAACTACCTACATCAGATGTTAGTTGTCGAGACACTGCATCCTTTAAAACCTCAATGGAACAAACTACCTCATCAGTTGTTAGATGTCGGTACACAGCATCCTTTAAAACCTCCATGGAACAAACTACTTACATCAGTTGTTAGCTGTTGAGACACTGCATCCTTTAAAACCTCCATGGAACAAACTATCTGCATCAGTTGTTAGCTGTCGAGACACTGCATCCTTTAAAACCTCCCTGGAACAAACTACCTGCATCAGTTGTTAGCTGTCGGACACTGCATCCTTTAAAACCTCCATGGAACAAACTACCTGCATCAGTTGTTAGCTGTCGAGACACTGCATCCTTTAAAACCTCCATAGAACAAACTACCTGCATCAGTTGTTAGCTGTCGAGACACTGCATCCTTTATAACCTCCATGGAACAAACTACCTACATCAGATGTTAGCTGTCGGGACACTGCATCCTTTAAAACCTCCATGGAACAAACTACCTACATTAGTTGTTAGCTGTCGAGACACAGCATCCTCTAAAACCTCCATGGAACAAACTACCTCATCAGTTGTTAGATGTCGGTACACAGCATCCGTTAAAACCTCCATGGAACAAACTACTTACATCAGTTGTTAGCTGTCGAGACACTGCATCCGTTAAAACCACCATGGAACAAACTACCTGCATCAGTTATTAGCTGTCGAGACACAGCATCCTTTAAAACCTATATGGAACAAACTACCTGCATCAGTTGTTAGCTGTCCGGACATTGCATCCTTTAAAACCTCCATGGAACACACTACCTGCATCAGTTGTTAGCTGTCGAGACACTGCATCCTTTAAAACCTCCATGGAACAAACTACCTGCATCAGTTGTTAGCTGTCGAGACACTGCATCCTTTAAAACCTCCATGGAACAAACTACCTGCATCAGTTGTTAGCTGTCGAGACACTGCATCCTTTAAAACCTCCATAGAACAAACAACTTACATCAGTTGTTAGCTGTCGAGACACTGCATCCTTTAAAACCTCCATGGAACAAACTATCTGCATCAGTTGTTAGCTGTCGAGACACTGCATCCTTTAAAACCTCCCTGGAACAAACTACCTACATGAGTTGTTAGCTGTCGAGACACTGCATCTTTTAAAACCTCCATGGAACAAACTACCTGCATAAGTTGTTAGCTGTCGAGACACTGCATCCTTTAAAACCTCCATGGAAAGAACTACCTGCATCAGTTGTTAGCTGTCGAGACACTGCATCCTTTAAAATCTCCATGAAACAAACTACCTACATCAGATGTTAGTTGTCGAGACACTGCATCCTTTAAAACCTCAATGGAACAAACTACCTGCTTCAGTTGTTAGCTGTCGGGACACTGCATCCTTTAAAACCTCCATGAAACAAACTATCTGCATCAGTTGTTAGCTGTCGAGACACTGCATCCTTTAAAACCTCCATCGAACAAACTACCTACATCAGATGTTAGCTGTCGAGACACTGCATCCTTTAAAACCTCCATGGAACAAACTACCTACATTAGTTGTTAGCTGTCGAGACACTGCATCCTTTAAAACCTCCATGGAACAAGCTACCTACATTAGTAGTTAGCTGTCGAGACACAGCATCCTTTAAAACCTCCATGGAACCAACTACCTCATCAGTTGTTAGATGTTTGTACACAGCATCCTTTAAAACCTCCATGGAACAAACTACTTACATCAGTTGTTAGCTGTCGAGACACTGCATCCTTTAAAACATCCATGGAACACACTACCTGCATCAGTTGTTAGCTGTCGAGACACTGCATCCTTTAAAACCTCCATGGAACAAACTACCTGCATCAGTTGTTAGCTGTCGAGACACTGCATCCTTTAAAACCTCCATAGAACAAACTACCTGCATCAGTTGTTAGCTGTAGTGACACTGCATCCTTTAAAACCTCCATGGAACAAACTATCTGCATCAGTTGTTAGCTGTCGGGACACCGCATCCTTTAAAACCTCCCTGTAACAAACTACCTACATCAGTTGTTAGCTGTCGAGACGCTGCATCCTTTAAATCCTCCATGGAACAAACTACCTGCATCAGTTGTTAGCTGTCGGGACACTGCATCCTTTAAAACCTCCATGGAACAAACTACCTGCATCAGTTGTTAACTGTCGGAACACTGCATCCTTTAAAACCTCCATGGAACAAACTACCTACATTAGTTGTTAGCTGTCGAGACACTGCATCCTTTAAAACCTCCACGAAACAAACTACCTACATCAGATGTTAGTTGTCGAGACACTGCATCCTTTAAAACCTCAACGGAACAAACTACCTGCATCAGTTGTTAGCTGTCGAGACACTGCATCCTTTAAAACCTCCATAGAACAAACTACCTGCTTCAGTTGTTAGCTGTCGGGACACTGCATCCTTTAAAACCTCCATGAAACAAACTACCTACATTAGTTGATAGCTGTCAAGACACTGCATCCTTTAAAACCGCCATGGAACAAACTACCTGCATCAGTTGTTAGCTGTCGGGACACTGCATCCTTTAAAACTTCCATGGAACAAACTACCTACACTAGTTGTTAGCTGTCGAGACACTGCATCCTTTAAAACCTCCATGGAACAAACTACCTACATCAGATGTTAGCTGTCGAGACACTGCATCCTTTAAAACCTCCATGGAACAAACTACCTACATTAGTTGTTAGCTGTCGAGACACAGCATCCTTCAAAACCTCCATGGAACAAACTACTTACATCAGTTGTTAGCTGTCGAGACACTGCATCCTTTAAAACCTCCATGGAACAAACTACCTGCATCAGTTGTTAGCTGTCGAGACACTGCATCCTTTAAAACCTCCATGGAACAAACTACCTGCATCAGTTGTTAGCTGTCGAGACACTGCATCCTTTAAAACCTCCATGGAACAAACTACCTGCATCAGTTGTTAGCTGTCGAGACACTGCATCCTTTAAAACCTCCATGGAACAAACTACCTGCATCAGTTGTTAGCTGTCGAGACACTGTATCCTTTAAAACCTCCATGGAACAAACTACCTGCATTAGTTGTTAGCTGTCGAGACACTGCATCCTTTAAAACCTCCATAGAACAACAAACTACTTACATCAGTTGTTAGCTGTCGAGACACTGCATCCTTTAAAACCTCCATGGAACAAACTATCTGCATCAGTTGTTAGCTGTCGAGACACTGCATCCTTTAAAACCTCCTTGGAAAAAACTACCTACATCAGTTGTTAGCTGTCGAGACACTGCATCCTTTAAAACCTCCATGAAACAAACTACCTACATCAGATGTGGGCTGTCGGGACACTGCTTCCTTTAAAACCTCCATGGAACAAACTACCTACATTAGTTGTTAGCTGTCGACACACTGCATCCTTTAAAACCTCCATGGAACAAACTACCTACATCAGATGTTAGCTGTTGGGACACTGCATCCTTTAAAACCTCCATGGAACAAACTACCTACATTAGTTGTTAGCTGTCGAGACACAGCATCCTTTAAAACCTCCATGGAACAAACTACCTGATCAGTTGTTAGATGTCGGTACACAGCGTCCTTTAAAACCTCCATGGATCAAACTACTTACATCCGTTGTTAGCTGTCGAGACACTGCATCCTTTAAAACCTCCATGGAACAAACTACCTACATCAGTTGTTAGCTGTCGAGACACTGCATCCTTTAAAACCTCCATGGAACAAACTACCTGCATCAGTTGTTAGCTTTCGAGACACTGCATCCTTTAAAACCTCCATGGAACAAACTACCTGCATCAGTTGTTAGCTGTCGAGACACTGCATCCTTTAAAACCTCCATGGAACAAACTACCTACATCAGTTGTTAGCTGTCGAGACACTGCATCCTTTAAAACCTCCATGGAACAAACTACCTACATGAGTTGTTAGCTGTCGAGACACTGCATCCTTTAAAACCTCCATGGCACAAACTACCTACATCAGTTGTTAGCTGTCGAGACACAGCATCCTTTAAAACTTCCATGGAACAAACTATCTACATCAGTTGTTAGCTGTCGAGACACTGCATCCTTTAAAACCTCCATGGAACAAACTACCTGCATCAGTTGTTAGCTGTGGAGACACTGCATCCTTTAAAACCTCCATGGAACAAACTACCTGCATCAGTTGATAGCTGTCGGGACACTGCATCTTTTAAAACCTCCATGGGACAAACTACCTGCATCAGTTGTTAGCTGTCGAGACACTGCATCCTTTAAAACCTCCATGAAACAAACTACCTACATCAGATTTGGGCTGTCGGGACACTGCATCCTTTAAAACCTCCATGGAACAAACTACCTACATTAGTTGTTAGCTGTCGAGACACTGCATCCTTTAAAACCTCCATGGAACAAACTACCTACATCAGATGTTAGCTGTCGGGACACTGCATCCTTTAAAACCTCCATGGAACAAACTACCTACATTAGTTGTTAGCTGTCGAGACACAGCATCCTTTAAAACCTCCATGGAACAAACTACCTCATCAGTTGTTAGATGTCGGTACATAGCGTCCTTTAAAACCTCCATGGAACAAACTACTTACATCCGTTGTTAGCTGTCGAGACACTGCATCCTTTAAAACCTCCATGGAACAAACTACCTACATCAGTTGTTAGCTGTCGAGACACTGCATCCTTTAAAACCTCCATGGAACAAACTACCTGCATCAGTTGTTAGCTTTCGAGACACTGCATCCTTTAAAACCTCCATGGAACAAACTACCTGCATCAGTTGTTAGCTGTCGAGACACTGCATCCTTTAAAACCTCCATGGAACAAACTACCTACATCAGTTGTTAGCTGTCGAGACACAGCATCCTTTAAAACTTCCATGGAACAAACTATCTACATCAGTTGTTAGCTGTCGAGACACTGCATCCTTTAAAACCTCCATGGAACAAACTACCTGCATCAGTTGTTAGCTGTCGGGACACTGCATCCTTTAAAACCTCCATGGCACAAACTACCTGCATCAGTTGTTAGCTGTCGGGACACTGCATCATTTAAAACTTCCATGGAACAAACTACCTGCATCAGTTGTTAGCTGTGGAGACACTGCATCCTTTAAAACCTCCATGGAACAAACTACCTGCATCAGTTGTTAGCTGTCGGGACACTGAATCCTTTAAAACCTCCATGGGACAAACTACCTGCATCAGTTGTTAGCTGTCGAGACACTGCATCCTTTAAAACCTCCATGCTTCCTGAGATTCACCAACACTACACCTAACATTCCCCTCCATACACACATGTATATCATGACTCATGCACTGTTCACTTTCCTGACATTTGAACATTATTCTATTTACTATACGTGCACCTTTGATGAGTTGTAGTGCACCTGAGCACTGTACACAATAATTGAATCATTATTATTATTATTATTATTTGGCAGTGTCGGTAGAGGGTCGGACGCCATGCTTTGACGTATAGAGTTACGGCCCTTGCCATTCTGAGTTCAAATCCCGCCGAGGTTAACTTTGCCTTTCATCCTTACGGGGTCGATAAAATAAAGTACCGGTAATGTTCTGGGTAATTACTGGCTTTGTGCCAAAAGTATAAACAATTATTATTATTATTATTATTATTATTATTATTAAAAACTGCCTGCCCTTCCCGGCTAAAGGAGGAGGGCGGGGCAATCCTCACGATGGACTCAGATGATAGCCGGATCCGTCCTAAACGCGACAGCAGGTGTTCGACATAAACCCACAAGTCAGCAATTTTCGGACACTGGACGAGTTTTTATCTGCCTGGTGGCCATGGTGAAAGAGATAGTATGGTGGACACGTTTGAAAGGGCGGAAGACGAGCACTTACCTCTTCGGTGATGCTCTGATTGACTTTTTCAAATTTCATTTGAAAAGGAAAATCAGAGTAGAGAGGGAAGTGCTCTCTTCCCAGCATTTTGTTGAAAGATGGGTGAGAGAAGCAAGAATGGCCCGAGTGAATGGGCCTACTCTGAGTATATATCTGTAAATTAAAGGTGGAAAACTGGGAGAGGGCACTTGCCTTGGTGGTCAGGGTCATTGTGGCTTTTTACTGGGCTTTCTCCACAAATGTCCCTCCGAAGTCTTCCCCCTATTGGGGAATTTTTCATTGTTATTTTTTGTTACATCCTCTGTTTTTGTTTTTTACACGCAGAAATGCCCATTTGTACCGTCCTGCATTGTCCTGCACTGTCCTTAATGTCTACTTTATGTAAACCCTTGTGGTTAATAAAGAAATCATTATTATTATTATTATTATTATTATTATTATTATTATTATTATTATTATTATTATTGGCGACCTACGTAGTAAATCGTATCACCGTGAGCTCCGCAAAGGTTTGTTATTTCCGTTTGTTAAAAATTGCCATTTATGGAAAAAAATTTTTGTTAACTATATATAAGCGCACATACATTGTTTTCCGAAAAGGACACCCAAAAAGATTGGGGCCTTGTGCCCAAAATTTAAACTTTTATGATTATCAAAAAATTTCTTTGAAAAAAAATGGCTAATTCCCCTCTGCACGAAGCAGCTGAAAGCCTTCCTCACAAATTAACACCTCACACCGACACCACCATTGTAAATGATACTACGTTTGCCAACACAAACAATTTAAGCACTAGCAATATTTTAAATTTGTCTCAGGCAGACATTCATTTCCCTCCATTACCAATGACTGTAGGTGTTAAAGCCGCCACCACCACCACCACCACCGCGACAACCTCCACCCCCACCACCACCGCGACAACAGAAACAAAAGGAAACTAAATCAACTCGTGATGTCGAAATATTTTCAACCAAAATGGACTCTTCCAAACCGAACTCCACTGACGTCACCACCACCACAACTGAAACTAAAATTAATAACAACAAAAATAACGATAGCAACAACAAAAATAACGATAGCAACAACAACAGCAATGACATTAAAAAAACCACCCTGAGTTTTGCCAGAGTAGCAAAACAGTGCGATTTACGGTAACTCAGGAGGAATTAGAAAATGCCCAAAAAATGGTAAAGAAAGATGGGTACAGGGTCAGCCCCCCCCCCACCTAATAAAATGGAGCATCGGCGCCTATGCACCGTGTCGTATCAAACAATAAATGTAAAATCGCGCCGAGTGGAACGAGCATCCGAGTCCCAAATCCAAAAAGCTTTGGGACATGTGTGGGCAAGAAAAACCCACATCAGACGTGGGCAGAAGTATGGAACCGTGGACGTGTTTTTTGAAACACCAGAGGAGGCTAGAGAACACTCCATGGCCCCATTAAGAAGTGACGACTTCACACTCGTCCCAAGCTATTGTGGCCAGAGACTCGTAAAGATCAGGGTGACCCACGTTCCACCGGCCATCGAAATTCCCTGGCTAATAGCGGCCGTCCTCACCGGCATCGAAGCCAACACAAAGATAATAGCAATAGCAAAAGAAAAGCAGGAGAACTGGTCCGGATCTAGGATGGAGCTCCTGATCCAAGCGGACCAAAAAAGCATTGAGGAGATCCCAGAGGTAATAGACCTCACTGACGGCAGCCACCTCACCGTAATTGTCGAGGGTAGAAGGCCTAGGGGTGTCGTTTGTGGTGAAGGAACCCACCTAAGGGCTTTCTGCCCTCAGGCTAAAAGGTTGAGGTCACCTCTCCTATCCACCCCAGTGACTCAACCATCAACACCACCAGTAGCAGAGATGGCAGCAACAACTGTAGCAGCAACAACAGAAGAAGCTATAACAGCAACAACCCCAGCAACAGTAGCAAAACCAACACCACCACCACCAGTAAAACCAACACCACCACCACCCAATGCTTCAGAACTAGCACCAGCGCCTACACCATCCACCACGTCACAACCAAAACTAACGCCTGTGGAGGATTTTCCACTCCCCGGCCTATCACAACTGGAGACAGATTGTGACGACGAGGAGTGGGAAACGGTATCAGGAAAAAAAAAAGAAACCAAAAAAGAAAAAATTCTCTTCCTTCCCCCTCCAAAAACAAAATACAGAGGCAAACAAATAAATTAACAAACAAAAAAGTTAGGACAGATATGCCACCATCCACACCAGCATCACCAACCCCATCACCCCAAACACCGACACCATCACCATCATTAACCCCAACCCCAACACCACCATCATCTACACCACAAAAGTCACCAAAATGCGAAACAGAAACAAACCCACAACAAACGCAAACAAAACAAAACAACCAAAACGATACACACTACACAGCATTAAATTTGAACAACAAGCAATTATTACACTACATCCAACACAACACCAGCATCACAGAAAAAGACTACCCAACAACCCCAAAATTCACACCACCTCCACACATACAAATCACTCGCATCACACAGAAAACGTACATGACACTAAAACAAAAATTCCCCAAAGACATCGGAGACTTCCGACAAGCACTCTCCAGGAGGATTTATAAGGACATCCTTCCTGAGGAGGCCACAAGCAGTGAAAAGGATGGAAAAACCGTCCTTCCTCTACGAGAAGTAAGGTAAGTGGTCTTTCCCATCTTTTCCACTCCTTTTCAACATGACCTCACTCAGAATAGGCAGCATAAATGCGCGTGGCTTGGGGTCGTCATGGAAGCAGGGCCACCTGCTCAACGACCTCAGGTCACTAAACATAGATGTAGTGGCCATCAGCGAGACCAGAATCTCCGAAGCACGGGCCTTCGCACCGATCTTCGGCGGCTACGATGTGTACGCATCTCCCAGCCGTCCGGGATCGGGGGGAGGAGTTGCTGTGCTTTTTTGGAGAGGTTTGGATCTTGCCATACGGGCCATCTTCCTGGACCCAGAAGGTAAGTTGGTGGTGCTGGACGTGACCAGCGGAGACGGGCAAGCTTTCAGGTTAGTGGCCGTCTATGCCCCGACAGGAGCAGGGCGGCCTGATTTCTTCCGGCGTCTAGAGTCCTTTCTTGGAACGTCCCGCTCTTTAGTGTTAGTGGGCGACTGGAACGGGGTCTTAGATGCACGCTGGGATTGTGTGGGATTAGTGGATAGGGAAGGAGGGTGCAAGAGTCTCACCAACCTGCTCAGGCGTTTTGAACTGTCTGACAGGTACCGATTGGATTTCCCGAATGTGCCAATGTGGACTTGAACAAATCGCATAGGGTCATCCAGATCATATCTAGATAGAGTATTTTGTAGGGAAATAGATAGGTCTAGCATAGGCTGTCCACAATTCAAGATAGTCAGCTACACAGACCACAAATTCGTGATCTGTGTGCTTGACTTAGATAGGTTTCATAGACGAGGACCCGGCTACTGGAGGCTAAACGCGTCCTTACCAGCGCGCAAGACCTACAGAGACCGGATTAGCGAACTAGTTAAGCGGGCGTTGACGGGGGCCATCGTCAACAACAAGTGGTGGTTTGCTCTGAAAAGAGCAATTAGAATAGAGTCCATTAGGTTTAGTAAGGCTTTAGCAATAGTGAAAAATAGAGCAGAGGGAGAATTAGTTAGAAAATTAGACGAGGCGGTTTGCAAAGGCATCGCGACCGACGTACTTGCGGCGAAATTGGCCCTTGACCAATTCTTCAATGCAAAGCACGAAGGCTGCGTTGTCAGAGCTAGGGTGCGTGCTCTCAGACACGAGGGGACGAAAGCCGTTCAATGGGCCCGAGTGGCGGAGGCGCGTCGTGGCAACAAAACCACGATCCGGTCTTTGGTGGACCACGACGGGCGCATGCTACTCGATCCCGGGCAAATGTGTGAAGCTTTTCAGCGACACTTCGCTCAACTGTTCGGGGGAAGTCGCGGGCCGGATCGAGGGATGGACTTTAGTGTCTACCTCGACGGACTGCCACGGCTCTCGGCCACTGAGGCGGATTATTGCGAAAATCCGATAACAGCCGCTGAAGTACGGGAAGCAATGACTGGCTGCACAAGGGGTAAATCGCCTGGTTTGGATGGTCTGCCCTATGAACTTTACGTACAAATGCCAGACTTGTTCGGAGGCCTCTTGGCGGACGTCTACTGCAACTGGCAACAGAACGGGAGAATTCCCAGCTCTGTGAGCCGAGGAGCGGTGGCGATGCTGAGAAAGGATCCGAACAAGGGGGATAACATAGATAATTTCAGGCCCATAACTCTGCTAAATACAGAGTTCAAGATTTTGGCCAAGGTGCTAGCAAAGAGGTTGGCGCTTGTCGTTGGTGGTCTGGTGGGAGAGGCGCAGACATGCGCCATTCCCGACAGATCCATCCACGACAACCTCCACCTCATGCGATACATCGTAGAGAGGGTGGCTAGGGAACCTGGCACGGGTGGGTCCTTGATCAATTTAGATCAGTCGAAAGCCTTCGATAGGGTCGACCATTGTTACCTAGCGGCAGTCCTGAGGGCGGCTGGCTTTGGGCCCGTCTTCAGAGGCTGGATCGCTGCCATGCACAGCGACATCTGCTCTGTAGTGAGAGTGAACGGTCACCTTTCGGAACCGTTCAACATCATGCGCTCGGTCCGCCAAGGATTTCCCCTCTCGTCCCTATTGTACGTATTGACTCTCGAGCCATTACTGCACAAACTGGAGACGTTTAGGGGAGTCCCGCGCGAACTAGGATGCTGAAGATCCGTGTCAGCATATGCGGACGATGTCACCGTAGTGGTATCGAACGCCAAACACTTCGAGGCGATCGGCACTACACTAAGAGAATACGAAGCGGTGACAGGAGCAATGATCAACCAGGAAAAGTCAATGGGCCTGCAGCTCGGCACCTGGGAGGCAGGTCCATGCCGTCCAACAGCGTCGTCGGGCGCTGGACGGACGGAGCGGTTAAATTGCTAGGGGTCTGGTTCGGTTCAGACCTCCAGACGGACAATAACTGGAACGAGGTGACGAGCAGAAATGGGCCGAGAGGAAGCTATCCCTGAAAGGTCGAGCGGAGGTGGCTAACGCGTACATCGTGTCCGTCATCTACTACCGCCTGACCGTCGTACCTCGTCCTAAGCCCCGCCTGACTGCGCTGGAGCGTTTGCTCTTTCGCTTCTTGTGGAAGGGACGCGCTCCAATGGTCAGGCGGTCCATCTGCTGTCAACACCCGCTACGTGGAGGGCTGGGCATGCCGTGGATGATGATGCGCAGACACGCGCTCAGGCTACGACATCTCCACCTCTTCCTCGACGGTGATCAAGTGTGGTCGCCGTTTGCTAGACACGTCTTTCCCCAGCTCGTTTCCTTGACGGAGCTGCAGTCCTGGGTCAAGCGAAGACCGAGAGGGAGCGCTTGGAGACTGGAATGTCTTCAGGCGCTCACAGCCCTCGACCAATCGGGCAATGTGATCGGTGGAAACTCCACCTTGGCGTTCTATAGAGGATTAGTGGAGGGGAAGAGCGACAACGTACTTGGAGAAACTCTAGGCGTCGACGAAAATCAACTAGCCAATCTCTTCGGAAGGACTTTCGGGCCGGGGCCTATGGACAACTTCCAGAAATCCCTGGCCTGGCAGTGCTACCGGGGAGCTTTGCCAGTTCGGGATAAACTCTACAGGCATGGAGGTGCCGTCAGCCGGGCATGTCCGAGATGCGCACAGGGCAACGAAACCGTCCTGCACGCACTCGTCCAGTGGTCGAGCATTGCTGACTTGTGGGTTTATGTCGAACACCTGCTGTCACGTGTAGGACGGATCCAGCTATCAGCTGAGTCCATCGTGAGGATTGCACCGCCCTCTTCCTTTAGCCGGGAAGGGCAGGCAGTTTTTATTTGTCTTGTGGCCATGGCGAAAGAGATAGTATGGTGGACACGTTTGAAAGGGCTGAAGACGATCATTTACCTCTTCGGTGATGCCCTGATTAACTTTTTCAAATTTCATTTGAAAAGGAAAATCAGGGTAGAGAGGGAAGTGCTCTCTTCCCACATTTTGTTGAAAGATGTGTGAGAGAAGCAAGTATGGCCCGAATGAATGGGCCTTCTCTGAGTATGTGTCTGTAAATTAAAGGTGGAAAACTGGGAGAGGGCACTTGCCCTGGTGGTCAGGGTCACTGTGGTCTTTTAATGGGCTTTCTCCACAAATATCCCTCGGAAGTCTCCCCCCTATTGGGGAATTTTTCTTTGTTATTTTATTACATCCTCTGTTTTTTTTACACGCAGAAATGCCCATTTGTACCGTCCTGTATTGTCCTGTACTGTCCTTAATGTCTACTTTATGTAAACCCTTGTGGTTAATAAAGAAAACATTATTATTATTATTATTATTATTATAGTTGCATTTATCTTGCTTTATGTTCATACGAGTTATCACCAAGTCACAACCAGTGACCTCAAGAGACAACAAGGTCCGCCATGTTCAAGAAAGAACATACATATTCACACATGCATCTTTAGTGTTTAGACTTGTGATGTACTTATATTGACAGAATCTTCCTTAGTATATGGGCAGTTCCTATTAGTACTATATTTTGTATTTCTCCTATACGCGGGTTTCCTGGGATTTGCGATATGTAATCATTAGACCCCTTAGGTATCATTCCCAGAGCGCCTACAACCACTGGTATTGTGTTAGTTCTCAATTTCCACATTTTTCCAATTTCTATCTCCAGGTCCTTATACTTGCTCAATTTTTCAAATGTTTTTATAGATACATTCTTGTCTATTGGAACAGACATATCAATTAGCAGGCATACCCTCTTTTGAAAGTCCTTCAATATTATATCAGGTCTATTTGCATCTATTTTTCGGTCTGTTTGGATGCTAAAGTTCCACAAGATTGAGATGTGATCTTTTTCAAGTATGGGAGGTGGTTGATGCTCCCACCAATTCTTTTGATGGGGCAGGTCAAAATGCTTACACATTATCCAATGTATGTATTGTGCAGCTCTGTCATGCCTGTTTAGGTATTCGGTTGGAGCTATAGGACTGCACATTGAAATTATATGGTCAATGGTCTCTGGTTGTTTTTTGCATACACGGCATAATGGGCTGCACCCATTTTTTATTATGTTGGCTTGGTAATTTTTTGTTGGCAGACACTGATCTTGTGCTGATATAATCAGTCCTTCAGTCTCCGATTTCAGTCCAGAGGATGTCAACCACTGATGGGTTAAAGTTTTGTCAACATCAGGATTGTTAGCTCGCTCTGGGTATTTTCCATACAGAGGCTTTTCTTGCCATTTCTTAGCCAGTTTCTGTAGCAGTTCTTTCTTTTACCTGCTTTGCTTTTTCTGTGTTTTCCATTTCAGCAGTAAATGGGACTTCTGAAATTTGTAGTCCATTACTGTATCTTTGTGCATCTTTTGTAATGGAATATGATCTTTTGATGCTTTCGTGTTTCAAAACGAGTTTGATCATCCAATCATGTGATTCCCTTAGATATGTAGATAATCCAATTGTTGCAGTTTTCAACGCAATGTCTAACTGGATTAACCCACGTCCTCCTTCTTTCCTAGGGAGATATATTCTATCTATATCTGCCTTAGGGTGATGCATTCTGTGCATGGTTAAGAATTTTCGAATTTTTGTATCGAGCCTACGGATCTCTGTGCTTGACCAGTTGATGACATTGTAACTGTAGGTTACTACTGGTATGGCAAGCGTGTTTATGGCATCGATCCTATTCCTTGCATTCAATTCCGTTCTTAAGATTGCTCTTACTCTGAGGTAACATTCCTTCCTTATCCTTTCCCTCATTGTCGAGTGCTTGATTCCGTCTCCTTCACAAACACCTAGATATTTGTAAGTTTTTTCTTGATCAAGTTCTCTTATCACGTTCCCCCGATCAAGATTAATGTCTGAACTCTTCAGCAGCTTTCCTCTGGTGAACGTTGCTTTGGCGCATTTATCTAGTCCAAACTCCATTTTAATGTCATCACTGAACTGTTCCACAGTGGATAATAGCCCTTGCAATTGTTCATCATTTTTTGCAAATAGTTTCAGGTCATCCATGTAGAACAGGTGATTAATGGTTTTGTCATAGACTTTATATCCATGTTTTGTTTCATTGAGCATTTTACTTAATGGTATAAGTGCGATGCAGAATAAAAGCCGTGATAAAGAGTCACCCTGAAAAATTCCACAATTAATATTAACTTCTCCAGCTTCCAGTGATTTTGTTTCACTATTCAAAAGGAGTGTCGTTTTCCATGTCTTCATACTGAATGACAAAAACCTCCTGACAACGGGGTATATTTTGAAAATCTCTAAACATTTTTCAATCCAACTGTGTGGCAAACTATCGAATGCTTTTTTATAATCTATCCAAGCAATCGATAGATTTTTGTGTCTATTATGACAATCTTCCAGTATCATTTTGTTAACCAGAAGCTGATCCTTACAGCCATATGAGCCTCGTTTACACCCTTTCTGCTCAATGGGAAATAGGTCATTTGTTATCAGGTGGTCATATGTGTATTCAGTTAGGACTGATGTTAAAATGTTATACATTGTGGTCAAGCAAGTTATCGGTCTGTAATTTTTGGGATTGTTTGTCTCATCATTCTTCGGAAGCAGGAATGTAATGCCGTTAACTAGCCATGATGGTATCTTTTCTGGCTCCTTAACTATTTCATTGTAAAGTTGGGCTAACAGCTCATGAGACTATGTGAAGGTATTTATCCAAAAGTTTTGTATTTTGTCTTTTCCTGGGGATTTCCATTTGCTGGTTTTTCTTAGAGCCAAGCGCAACTGTTCAACTGTTATATTTTCCCATATTTGTTCCTCAAGGTGAGCTGTATCTTTCATTTGTCTGTCTATCCATGGGGCATGTATGTTATGAACTTTTTCTTCGGCCCAGATCTTTCCCCAGAATTCTTGCACTTCCTCCTTGGGTGGTATTGATTTAGCAGTTATTGTTGACTTACCAATTTTTCTGTAGAAGTTTCTTTGGTTGTTTTTGAACATATTATTGTCCTTATAGAATCTAGATCGTTTTTCAAAGCGCCTTATACGAGCAGCTTTGGCCGACACTTTTTGCTTGATTATTTCTATCAGCATGTCTATGTCACATGTTGATTTTATACTGTACTTTTTTTTCAATTTTCTAAGTTTAGTTTGTTTAACATGTTCACCTACTTTATAGTTTGTTAAAATTTCTATGTCAGATCGGAGAAGGTTTATTTGGCGACTGATGTCCTCTTGCCAAGTAGATTTCTTGTGGGAATTCCTTTGTTTTTTCATCTTCACTCCACATAAGTGAGTGGTGACTTTAGCCGATGCATAATAGAGATGATTTAAATCAGTAATGTTTAGTTTGTTTGTGATGATAATATTTTTGAGAATTATGTTAGTCTTGTGTATTATCTTTTGGTTCTGTTTGGAGTTCTGGATCTTAGGGAGGGTGTCTCGTTGCCCCATGTCAGATTCTTTCATTTTCATCCATTCGATCATAATTTCATCCTTCAAGTTGGCAAGTTCATTCTCATTCATTTCTTTATCATTTACGATCTCATTATTTTCATTTGGAGTTTCATCCTGAGCATGCACTCCCTCCACTTTTTCGATCCTTTCTTTAATTTGTTCTGTTGCCAGTGATTCCGCCCCAACCCTGGGGTTCGAGCCGGCCCCTCTATGGTGCACATAGTCCAGAACTAACTGATGAAACGGCAAGAGCTCAGCTGTCAAGTCCCGACTTTTTATAATATAACCATACATTATTACCCCAGGGGCGGTGGATTGGCCGATCGGTAGAGGGTCGGGCACCATGCTTTGACGCATAGAGTTACGACCCTTGCCATTCTGAGTTCAAATTCCGCCGAGGTTAACTTTGCCTTTCATCCTTACGGGTCGATAAAATAAAGTACCAGTAATACACTCGGAAATTGCTGGCCTTGTGCCAAAATAGAAACAATTATTACCCCAGGTATCAAGTACTCTGTTAAGTAATAGTCTAACTAGTTTTAAACTGGTTCTATCCT
>OZ024741.1:12938254-12950754 GCA_964016885.1 Eledone cirrhosa | reverse complement strand
CCACCACCACTACACCTCCACCACCACACCACTACCACTGCTACACCTCCACTACACCACTACACCACCACCACTACACCACCACTACACCACTACACCTCCACCACACCACTACCACCACTACACCTCCACTACACCACTACACCACCACCACTACACCTCCACTACACCACCACCACTACACCTCCACCACCACTACACCGCCACCAGCACCACTACACCTCCACTACACCACCACCACTACACCTCCACTACACCACCACCACTACACCTCCACCACCACACCACTACCACCACTACACCTCCACTACACCACTACACCACCACCACTACACCACCACTACACCACCACCACTACACCTCCACCACCACTACACCGCCACCAGCACCACTACACCTCCACTACACCACCACCACTACACCACCACTACACCACCACCACTACACCTCCACCACCACACCACTACCACCACTACACCTCCACTACACCACCACCAGCACCACTACACCACCACCACACCACCACCACTACACCTCCACTACACCACCACCAGCACCACTACACCACCACTACACCAGCACCACTACACCACCACCACACCACTACCACCACTACACCTCCACTACACCACCACCACTACACCACCACCAGCACCACTACACCACCACCACACCACCACCACTACACCTCCACTACACCACCACCACTACACCTCCACTACACCACTACACCTCCACCACCACACCACCACCACCACTACACCTCCACTACACCACTACACCACCACTACACCTCCACTACACCACCACCACCACCACTACACCTCCACCACCACTACACCACCACCACTACACCTCCACTACACCACCACCACTACACCTCCACTACACCACTACACCTCCACCACACCACTACCACCACTACACCTCCACTACACCACTACACCACCACCACTACACCTCCACTACACCACCACCACTACACCTCCACTACACCACCACCACTACACCTCCACTACACCACCACCACTACACCTCCACCACCACACCACTACCACCACTACACCTCCACTGCACCACTACACCACCACCACTACACCACCACTACACCACCACCACTACACCTCCACCACCACACCACTACCACCACTACACCTCCACTACACCACTACACCACCACCACTACACCTCCATTACACCACCACCACTACACCTCCACCACCACACCACTACCACTGCTACACCTCCACTACACCACTACACCACCACCACTACACCACCACTACACCACTACACCTCCACCACACCACTACCACCACTACACCTCCACTACACCACTACACCACCACCACTACACCTCCACTACACCACCACCACTACACCACCACCACTACACCACCACCACTACACCTCCACTACACCACCACCATATCACCAAATATAATCAGACCAGTGGAAAGACTAAGATATTTCTCCCCAGAATATATTTGGCAGTAATTACAATGTCTGTTTTCACTTGTTTATTTTTTACCCCATGTATTGGTCACGTGAAAAACATTTTGCATCACATGACCATAAAAGTATGTGGGCAAATTTTTAGCTTAGGCCAGTCATGGGCAATCTGCTGCCCATCCTTTAGTCGTGTGGCCACCTTATGATGAGCCACATCCTAGGTGACCCACAGCCCGAAAAAGGTTGCCCATTCCTGGTTTAGGCCTTAGGTGTGTATACAATGGCGCTGAGGTATAAACAACCCAAAAGGAGCATTTATTATGCTAAATTACAATTGTAATATAATTGTTTCTACTTTTGGCACAAGGCCAGCAATTACCCAGTGCATTACTGGTACTTTATTTTATCGACCCCATAAGGATGAAAGGCAAAGATAACCTCGGCCGGATTTGAACTCAGATCGTAAAGGGACGTAACTATGCTGGAAAGCATGGCGTCCGACCCTCTACCGATACTGCCAATCCACCGCTCTCCATTGTAATATAATGAATTCAAGATCTTCGATTCACTTGAATTATCCGTGTAATTAAAAGTTAAGAGAGGATCTCGTACACACACACACACACACACACACACACACACACACACACACACACACACACATATATATATATATATATATACATATAGTGTATAACTACTTCTATCCCTTCCCTCGTTCCTATGTTTACCTCATATTTGTGTTGTGTACATCTCACACTAAGATGGCGAATATACAGATTCGTTAGAACAGATAGAATGCATTGTGATATTCCTTCCAGCTCTCTATGGTTTGCGTTTAAATCCCGCCGAGGTCAGCTGTGCTTTTCAGCCTTCCTTGCTCGATAAATAAAGTACCAGTCATTACTGATGTCGACATTTTCTTTATCTTCCGTTCTCACGTTCTCTTCGACTTTCTATGGAGGAAATTGGCCCTATTCAGGCCTTCAGGGGGATGAAACCCGCCAGGTTTAAAACACCCAAGAAACGCCGTAAATTGGCCCTATTCAGGCCTTCAGAGGGATGAAACCCGCCAGGTTTAAAACACCCAAGAAACGCCGTAAATTGGCCCTATTGAGGCCTTCAGAGGGATGAAACCCGCCAGGTTTAAAACACCCAAGAAACGCCGTAAATTGGCCCTATTCAGGCCTTCAGAGGGATGAAACCCGCCAGGTTTAAAACACCCAAGAAACGCCGTAAATTGGCCCTATTCAGGCCTTCAGAGGGATGAAACCCGCCAGGTTTAAAACACCCAAGAAACGCCGTAAATTGGCCCTATTCAGGCCTTCAGAGGGATGAAACCCGCCAGGTTTAAAACACCCAAGAAACGCCGTAAATTGGCCCTATTCAGGCCTTCAGAGGGATGAAACCCGCCAGGTTTAAAACACCCAAGAAACGCCGTAAATTGGCCCTATTCAGGCCTTCAGAGGGATGAAACCCGCCAGGTTTAAAACACCCAAGAAACGCCGTAAATTGGCCCTATTCAGGCCTTCAGAGGGATGAAACCCGCCAGGTTTAAAACACCCAAGAAACGCCGTAAATTGGCCCTATTCAGGCCTTCAGAGGGATGAAACCCGCCAGGTTTAAAACACCCAAGAAACGCCGTAAATTGGCCCTATTCAGGCCTTCAGAGGGATGAAACCCGCCAGGTTTAAAACACCCAAGAAACGCCGTAAATTGGCCCTATTCAGGCCTTCAGAGGGATGAGACCCGCCAGATTTAAAATGCCCAAGAACCGCCATATATTCCTACGGCACCCCTAAAACATTAACATAACATACATTACATTGCTCTGTTTCCATGCGTATGTGTGTGTGTGTGTGCACATATGTTTTACTGCGTCTATGTATGTTTTAGTGTGTCTATGTATGTTTTATTGTGTCTATGTGTGTGTATGTCTGTGTGTGTGTTATTTTACTCCAGACTTATGTAAGTATTACTAATTCCACTCTATCACTTTTTCCATGTAATTTCTTTGCTATTCTGACGTCAGAAAACAAGATATTCTTTCACGTATTCTTAAAACCAGTTTTACTCCTCTTATTCTCCTCTGCCTTCATCACTATTGTCTTTAGAGTTCTATATTAACTGTTCTTCTAAAGATTAACTTAACTATTTGGAAAATATTCAAAATCATGTTTGCCTCAGATGTTAAAATTATAATTTCCTCCACTGGTTTTTTTCCAAACAGTTCCTCAATTATTCTAAGATCTTTGGGATTTAAACTGCGTTGTGTATATTTTCTATCTACGAAGTTTGAAGACTTTTCAAAATATATACGCAGCATGAAAATCATAAAGACCCCCCCCCCCCACACACACGCTCTCTCTCTCTCTCTCTCTCTCTCTCTCTCTCTCTCTCTCTCTCTCTCTCTATATATATATATATATATATATATATATATATATATATATATATATATATGTATATATGGCTTCGTGCAGTGCCTTTGCTCACTATAAAAGCTTCACGGCACAGGCATTGCTTTATATCTGGAGATCCCTCTGCACTTGTCATCACGTGGTACCATGGGCCCAGCACTATGTGTCAATAATTGTCACAAGTGTAGTGTTTGTACCAGAGTTTTCAAGTCGCTAACTGGACTAAAAAGTCACACTCGTTCAACGCATCGGTAGGGGTTCTCCTACATGGATATAAAGTAGTGGCCGTACTCGAAAACGAGTTGGCAGCCACCATATATCCATGTATGTATGTATGTATGTATACGCTATTTTTTCTCTCTCTGCTCAATGGCCTTCGTTCGTGCTGGACTATTCTTTCCCTAGCGCTCATATATTCACCTAGCTTACGCTAACAGAATAATTTTTGAAGCTTGTTTCTCTCCCACGGTATGCTATCTTTTCTGTTGTTCTCCTGTCTCACTCGCTTTACGCGTTTTAATTGTCCTAATAACTTATTTTGGTTATTATTGCACCGAAGTGAGATATATGATTTTTAATGCAATGAAATATCTATGATCTTCGGCAAATCACTGATGAGGGACGTATTTTATTACATGTTACCATGTGCTACCTGCAGTATTTTTCTCTATATTTTAATACATATATTTACCACTGCGATTCTGTGTTTTTTTCTCTCTCTCTTACTCTTCCCCCATTCTCTCTGTTTCTCCCCCTCTGTCTTGTCCGTTAACTCTTCCTCACACTTTCACTCACTCACTGTTTTTCTCCCTCTTCTCTTCATTTCATCCTGCACTCACGGACGCTATTTTTTCTCTCTCTGCTCAATGGCCTTCGTTCGTGCTGGACTATTCTTTCCCTAGCGCTCATATATTCACCTAGCTTACGCTAACAGAATAATTTTTGAAGCTTGTTTCTCTCCCACGGTATGCTATCTTTTCTGTTGTTCTCCTGTCTCACTCGCTTTACGCGTTTTAATTGTCCTAATAACTTATTTTGGTTATTATTGCACCGAAGTGAGATATATGATTTTTAATGCAATGAAATATCTATGATCTTCGGCAAATCACTGATGAGGGACGTATTTTATTACATGTTACCATGTGCTACCTGCAGTATTTTTCTCTATATTTTAATATATATATATATATATATATATATATATATATAGAGAGAGAGAGAGAGAGAGATAGATATACATACATACATGGTGGCTGCCAACTCGTTTTCGAGTACGGCCATGACTTTATATCCAAGTAGGAGAACCCCTACCGATACGCTTGTGACTTTTTAGTCCAGCCAGCGACTTGAAAACTCTGGTACAAACACTACACCTGTGACAATCATTGACACATAGTGCTGGGCCCATGGCACCATGTGACGACAAGTGCAGAGAGATCTCCAGATATAAAGCAATGCCTGTGCCGTGAAGCTTTTATAGTGAGGAAGGGCACTGCACAAAGCCAGTCCCACTCTCTTAACCAAGATGATATTTACCAAAAAGAAGAACAAGCCAACATCATTGGATACCATCAGGGTTGCAGGTGTTATATCAGAGTTTTCCTTCTCCTAGAATTCTGCCTTTACAAAGGCTAAGGGGTCATCTCTCCCGGTGATTTTGGATGGCCATTGACTCTTAAGAGGTCCTTTGTCCTTTGACAGGTTTTGTTTTTAGTCCTGCAGGATGTCCAAAGTCACCCTCCTCACCAAGAAACCTTGGTGGGGTTGCCAGTTTAGTCGCCAACGACCCGACCATGAGACAGGTTGTACTGGGATACATACATACATACATACATACATACATACATACATACATACATACATACATGGATATATACATGCATTCATACACGCATACATACATGAAGACATACATGAAGACATATATACATTACATAGGTACATGCATACATGCATACATGCATACATACATACATGCATATATATATATATATATATTTGTAAAAACATTCTTGCGATTCAAGGGATGACAATTTCTTTTCTTTTACAACCTTGCCTCCAGGAAGGTGGCCGGTCAAAAATGTACTCGAAATTAAGAGAAAAAGAAACATACATACATGAATAGACACACACGCACATACACACACACGCATACACACACGCACACGTATCAAACTAAGTGTTGAACAGAAGAAATAGCGAAGCACCGAGATACAACTGAAAGGTTGAGTTTTATTCTCTAGATTATTAATATTTCACTGTCTGAGTTGAGAAGATATCTTAATGGTAACAGTTACCGTTCTCACAATCGTATTGTTAACTAATCCGATCTCAGATTTCGCCGGGTTTATCAACTTATATTAGAAACAAACCTATCTTTATGATCTTTGATTGTGATAAACACCTTTCCTAGACGTTCGTTGACTCTCTTCAACCTTAACTTTCATTGGTTGATTTGTCGCTTCCGCAATAGAATCTTATTGGTTGATCTCAAACGTATTATCACGTAAATCACAATCATTTGTTAAAATCTATTACACCAAATATTTGATAATGGTTTCTAATTTTGGTACAAAGAAAACAATTTTTGTAGGTGAAGGAGTCAAATATATCTACCCCAGTATTTGACTGGTACTTTATTTTATCGACCCCGGAAGGATGAAAGGTAGATTTAATCTCGGTGGGATTTGAACTCAGAAACTGAAGATCGAAACAGAAATTGCTAAACATTATTTCAATGCTCTAACAGTTTTGCCAATCCACCAACCTAACTCTATATTTGATAATTGTTTCTACTTTAGGCACAAGGCCAGCAATTACCCAGTGCATTACTGGTACTTTGATAATGATATAGATGTTATAATGCACCAAAGACTGTTTTTTTAATATAAAGACCCCACCTCTGTTAAGCCATCTGGATCAGTTAGTTCCTTTCATATAAGCGAGGGGTCGTTCGAAATTACTATCGATGTTGGCCTATGGACGATTAATCAACAATGACTAAAAATACAATTTGGTATAAATTATACACTCTAAGGACAGATATCACCCAAGCAGTACTTTCGACTTTAAAGTCTTTGGAGCGACAAACTAACTTCAGTTAATGCTTTAGATGTCACCATTTAGAAAACCAGATTAATAGTAATCTTATATGTAATGAAGCTATATAGTTTTGAAAATGTTACTCAGTCCTCAGAGAAGATTAGTGGTTAGGGCATTGGGCTTGCAATCGAAAGGTTGTGAGTTCAATTCTCAGACCAGCTGATGATCAAGACACTTTATTTCACGTTGCTCCAGTTTAATCAGCTGTAGAAATGAGATGATAGGACTGGGGTTTCTATCATTAAATTACCCAAGATACCTCCAACGAGATATACTTTGGAGGAGGTCAGCTAAACCTGCATAGGTGTGAGCTGTCACACACTCTCAGAGATTGTTTCCTCCTTCTGTCCCTCATGTTACTACTACAATGGCCTTTGATCCCCAAGGCTTACTGCTCTCATGTAATTTCTACGCAGGAATCCCCAACTCAGTCTTTCCTCTTATGGTCCATGTTCTATCCAACCAAGGCCCAGTACTAACCATTGCGTCAAATCTTTCCTTCCAAGAACGTCTCTCTCTCTTCATGTCTTTCCAAAAGGAATGGATTTGTTAGTTTTAGCAGAACATTAACGGTATCGATCTCTCTGATTTGGGAAGGCCTGTGAAGTCTAATCACATTATCCTTACCTCCAGGCTCAATGTTCCCATGTGATAAGGTCATCCTGACAACGCTACAATAATAATCTTTTAGATTTCGGGAAAAGTCAATATATTTCTGCTATTTATTAAATCTGTTCTCTTTAGTTTATTTACGAACAAAAGAGAACAGATTTACTTTCTACACTAGAATTACCTCAGCAGGTAAGTGGAAGAAGAAAAAAGGTGAAACAGATAATGAGGCGTTCTTATATTTCTTTTACTAGAAAAAAAAATGACAAAAAGGAAAAAAGAATTCATTCTATGATATTAGACAATCTTAATTTTAGATTTATGTGAAATAGTGAGGGAACAGAAATCACCGTCCACTGCATAGTAAGGGAACGCCGTTCCCACGTGTTCCCATAGTACTATACCACCTTTCTCTCTCTCTCTCTCTCTCTCTCTCTCTCTCTCTCTCTCTCTCTCTCTCTATATATATATATATATATATATATATATATATATATATATATATATATATTTGAAAAAAGGAAAAGAATGACTTCACTTGTTCTAAACAATTTGATTTAATTTTATATTATAATATTATGAGTTGGTGGATCTAGTAAATTCTTTGTTAACTTCGGAGGGAAGATTTTTAAAGATTCCTGGTTAACTTTCCTTGATCTCAGTTTGACAATCGCCACCGACGAATACGAGAAAGTTCTCCAGGAAAGTTAACCAGGAATCTTTAAAAAATCTTCCCACCGAAGTTAACAAAAAACTTACTAGATCTATAAACTCTTAATATTATAATATCATAAAATTAAATGAAGTCATTCTTTTCCTTTTTTTCAAATATACCTAACTGTACCAAGGATCTCACACTTTTTCCAATATATATATATATATATATATATATATACAGTAAGTAGAATCGAAGTTAGAGATGCAGCATATGTAGACAATTTATTGACATATTACAATTGTTTCAATAACTATCAGTACGGAGTACAATCATAATGATTGGGGACCGACTCTTCGACATCTCTTCAGATATGCGAGTTTATATGTGCAAAGACACATCCAAACTGTTGACAGAGATCCCAGAAAAAATATATATGAAACAATAACAATAAACAGTAAAATTATAACAATACAAATCCCCCAAAAGGGGGAGGCCCACGCAGGAGCGACGCAGAAACCCTACCAATCCTGAACCACTCGACACTCCGAGAGCACCGAGGAGGATACCCCATTCTTCTTCTAATCAACTAGCCTACTAGTGCAAGCTCAGAGTAGGCCCACTCATACGGGCCAATCTCGCCACATTTACCCACCTTTTAGCAGATGTACTGGGAGGCAGCACTTCTCTCTCCACCCTCACCTTCCTTTCCAAGCGAAATTTTGGAAAAAGTTGATGAGGGATTGACCAAAGAGAAAGGTGTCTGTCTTCAGTCCTTTCAGCTTCGTCCACCATACAACCTCTTTCGCTACCGCCACAAGGCAGAGGAAAACAGCCTGCCCTCCCCGCCAAACATAAGGCGGCGGGGTGATCTTCACCATGGATTCAGTCAATAGCCGGATCCATCGCACACGTGATAACAGCTATTCGACATAACTCTACACGTCAGTAATGCACGGACACTGGATGAGTGCAGAACCGTTTCGTCGTCTCTGACCACACTTCCCTGCCTGCAGAGTTTATATCGAACTGGCAGCCCTGCCACTTCAGTAGCACTGCCATGCGATAATTTCTGCAGGTTATCCGTAGTCTCTGCTCGACAGTCCTACGGAACAGACTGGTTAGTTCGATTTCGTCCACACCCAGAACCTCTCCGAGAGCGTCGTCGCACTTTCCCACCGCTAATCCTCAATAGAACTTTATAGTGGAATTTCCACTGACCACTTTTCCTGCTTGGTAGAGGGCAATGAGCGCCGGGCAACATTCCAGATGCCGGGCGCCCAGTTTCGCTCACTTCTTGAGCCAGGACTGCAGCTCAGTAAAAGAAATGAGCTGTGGAAAGGCCTGTCTCGCGAACGGCGACCACACCTGTTCACCGTTTAGGCAGAATATCTGGAAATGTCGTAGCTTCAGCGAATGTTTGCGTATCATTAGCAACAGTATGCCCAGCCCTCCACATTCAGGGTGCTCAGTCGTAATAATAGCGGTAGCTATCGCGTTATCATTGATAGTGGTGTGAGCGGCGTTTCCTTGGGTCCCATTTGGATATTTCCTAGGGTTCGACTTTTAGGAATGCTCGCTTTGGATGCACACACACACACACACACACACACACACACACACACACACACACGCGCACACACACACACACACACACACACATATATATATATATATATATATATATATATATATATATGTGTGTGTGTGTATGTGTGTGTGTGTGTGTGTTAAACACTAACTGCTATGAACCAAGCTGAAACACACAAGTAAGTAGGCAGGTAAGTAAGCAACATTTACTAAATATAAACGAGCAGTTTTTCTTGCTCGTTTATATTTAGTAAATGCTGATTTTTTTGCCCTTTTTCTCTGTGCGAGTTTCTGGGAATTCAAAGAGTGTGTATTCTTGCAGCAGTTACCATTGAAGAAGGAGACAGACCTAGTAAATATATCTAAACTGTCCCCCACTACCACCCACTCGGCCTTTCTTTAAAGCCATCTACACAGTTTTATTAAGGTAGGCATTCTCCTACAAGAATATAATATGATACACCTGCCTGTGTGTTCTTGTATTTGTGTGTGTGTACATGTATGTTTTTAGTGTGTATGTGCGTGTGTATAAATATGCATGTGGGTGTGTGAATGTGCATCCGTGTATGTGAGTGTATGTGTGTGTAGAAGAGAACAGAGATGGGTTGTGAAGAGTGGGGGAGGTGAGAAATAAAGCTTGCAGGTTTCAACAAAAAGGTGATAAACAGGAGTACTGGTCTCCCCGGCCTCAGGACCGCAGACCCCCCCCTCTCTCTCTCTCTCTCTCTCTCTCTCTCTCTCTCTCTCTCTCTCTCTCTCTATATATATATATATATATATATATATATATATATAATTACTGTGGGATGTTTAAAGCGTCTGTCCGTATGCGGTAGGCCGTTTGAGCACTCTATGCTCTTACAGAGCAGAGTATAATATCACATAAGAAACATAGAATCAGTTGGTGCGACGAATTAAAATTTCGATTGTGATATGTCTAATAAATTTTAATTCGTCGCACCACTGATTCTCCATTTCTTATGTGATATCTCCCCCCCCCTCTCTCTCTCTCTGTATATATATATATATATATATATATATATATATATATATATATATATATATATATATAGAGAGAGAGAGAGAGAGAGAGATGATGGAGATAGGTTGATTGACATACGAGGGATCTTCAAAAAGTTTGTGGAAAAAGTACATAGCTAAAATTCATATGCAGGGATTTTGATCTCAATGCACCTGTAGGTTATCGTAGAGACGTGTCATAACATGTTCTAACATGGACTCTCAAATGCATGTTGTAACGCGACGCCGCCAGTCAGAAATCAGCACTCACTCAAGCAACATGGCCTCCATCAAAATTGAGGCCAGGATAAACATCAAAATCATGGTGAAGCTAGGGTGGAAGAGCAGCCAAATCATTGACGCTCTGGAGCAGGTTTATGGGGACAATGCCCTAAATAAATCAACAACCTACAAATGGATAATTTGTTTTAGAAGTGGAAGAGATGAGGTTGAAGATGATCCCGCAGTGGGAGGCCATCAACGTCAGTCTGTGTGGAAAACATCGATGCTGTTCGCGACCTAATTGAAAAGGATAGGCGAATAACCACTGAATCAGTAGCTGACACACTCAACATCTCCGTGGATTCTGAACACGTAGTTCTGGGGGAGAGTTTAGGACTGAGTAAGGTTGCTGCTCAATGGACCCCAAAGTTGTTGCGCTCAGATCAGCAGCAAATAAGGGCAGATTTTTCGATGGAAATTTTGAACAAGTAGGATGAAGACCCCTAAGCTTTCCTGCAGAGAATTGTGACCGGGGATGAAAGGTGGCTCTACCACTACGATCTCGAGGACAAAACTCAATCGAAACAGTGGCTGCTCAGGGGTGAAAGTGGGCAAGTAAAGGCAAAATTAGAGCGTTCAAGAGTGAAGGTCATGGCCACTGTCCTCTGAGATGTAGAGGGGATATTGCAACAATAAGAGAACAATTACAGCTGCATATTGTGAAGGTGTTTTGAGAAAACTGGCCAAGAAAATCACGGGAAAACACCCGGGTAAGCTGCATCGGCATGTCCACTTGCACCAGGACAATGTACCCGCTAACGGCGCTCGAGAGACACAAGCTGTGTTACGTAAATATTGATGGGAAATCATCTGTCACCCACCTTACAGTCCTGATTTAGCCTCATCCGACTGCTTTTTGCTTTTAAACCTGAACAATTCATTGAAAGGTACCAATTTTCCATCAATTGAAGATGTAAAAAAAGCTGCTTTGAAATGCTTTATATCGCATTTGCCCTCGGTTTTGCACAGATGGACTTAAAGGCTGGTATCATCGCTTGCTGAAGTGTATTGACCTAGATGAAGCATATGTTGAAAAATAAACATCATAACTTAAACCATTTTTTCCATCTGTCCTTTTTCCACGAACTTTTTGAAGCCGCCTCGTATATATATGAATGAACATTATGCAAATTAGAGTATCCATTCTAATTATATTAAACTTAGTGTTTTATATATATAGCGTTTGAATATCTCTCTCTATGTGGACAGAAGCAGTATTTGCGAATTTGGTCCCTTATAATTTTGAACACAGATATGTATATATATATATGTTTATCTCTCTTATATGGAATTATATTACACGACTCAGGAAACCATCTTCCATGAGTTATTTTAATTGTAAGAGACTACTCTGAGTTTCAAACTCAATA
>OZ024741.1:12913081-12920554 GCA_964016885.1 Eledone cirrhosa | reverse complement strand
ATACCCAGTGTATTACTGGTACTTTATTTTATCGACCCCGTAAGGATGAAAGGCAAAGTCAACCTCGGAGGTATTTGAACTCAGATCGTAAAGGGACGTAACTATGCTGGAAAGCATGGTGTCTGACCCTCTACCGATACTGCCAATCCACCGATACTGCCAAATAATATAACATAACATAACATAACATAATATAATCCTTAACGGACGTTAGTCCGTTTAGTAATATTGTTGTGGTCGTGTTTTCGTTGGCAATCGTCTGTTTACGACAGTACAGCGCGGCTCTACTTTATTTAACTGAGATAAAACTTATATGAGCATGAACAGTAGATCATTACGCATCTTTTGGCTTAAAAATCTAGAAATTTGGTCCAGCGGGAAAAAGTTTATAATCAAAGTTTGCTGATAAATCTTGTGTTCAAGTGAGTGATTAGTAAGCGTGGCGCTAGGGGAGGTAATCCAGAAATGACGTAGCTTTGTCATTAAGCCAGTTGCCTCAACTAGATTGCTATTATACTCAAAAGAACTTTAAAATGTCAATCACTTGTCAGTAATTCACTATGATCATTTAATTATTAGATAGTTGTTGCTTGCATTGCCTTAAAAAATAGTAGACCAGATAGAAAAATGCGTACAGCAAAAAAAAGTAATATTGTTGGAATATAAACCTTTAAAAATACAGGACAAGAAAGTAAAATAAAACTTTAAAAGAATAGGACAAGAAACTAAGATAAAACTTTAAAAGAATAGGACAAGAAACTAAGATAAAACTTTAAAAGAATAGGACAAGAAACTAAGATAAAACTTTAAAGAATTGGACAAGAAATAAAAAATTTTACAATATTATTTTAGTTTCTTGTCCTGTATTTTTAAAGGTTTATATTCCAACAATATTACTTTTTTTTGCTGTACGCATTTTTCTATCTGGTATATATATATATATATATATATATATTAGAAAGTGAGGTTTTTTTTTACAAAATGAAAAATAACCGAGGTGTCCTACACGAGTGGAAGTATAAAGAAAAAGGGATGAAATCGAAAATGCAACTGAAGTCTTATTTTTTTAAAAAATATATATATTTATTTGGTTCCTTTACCGGTTTCGCAGTTCTTCTGCTTTTCAAAAGGTGAGTTGAGATGGAGGGTCTGTGGTTTTTCTCACTGTGAGAAAAACCACCGACCCTCCATCTCAACTCACCTTTTGAAAAGCAGAAGAACTGCGAAACCGGTAAAGGAACCAAATAAATATATATATTTTTAAAAAAAATAAGACTTCAGTTGCATTTTCGATTTCATCCCTTTTTCTTTATATATATATATATATATATATATATATATATATACAAGGTGCCCCCCCCCCCAAAAAAAATGTATACACACTTCAACAGCATTCTAATAGTGTATACATTTTTGGGACACCCTGTATATATATATATATATAACAAAGGAAGGGACCAGATGGACCATAACGCACCAGAGTACTCAATACTTAGGGTAGTAGAGTGGGAAATAGGAAAAAGTATGACCCCGACGGCAGAGCTCAAGCCGTTTCGACGGCTATTTCTGAGTCCAGAAATAGCCGTCGAAACGGCTTGAGCTCTGCCGTCGGGGTCATACTTTTTCCTATATATATATATATATATATATATTTTACACACATACATATATAGGCGCGCGCACACACAGACTCATACACACACACGTATATATATGTATAGCAATAAATATCAGCACCGATTACAAAATCCAGCAATCGGGTACGTCTAAAATACCCAGCCTCAGAAGGTATTTGGTAAACAAGATACTACCTTACCACCTTATGTAATATGATACCTATCAAACGGTGCTACTCACTACACAGCAGATACACTTTGATACGCGTGTGTGTTCTTATGTATTAGATCTTCTCCTTCTTTGGTCATTCTCCCGCAGAGCATTGCAGCTGAAAGGAAGCCTGATATATATATATATATATATATATATATATATATATATATATATATATATATATATATATTTATACATATATATATATTTATATATATATATATATATATATATATATATATATATATATATATATATATATATAGTAATAATAATAAATTTGAAGACTAAAATCCAAAGAGGGCTCAATAAGGATAAATATATATCAAATATATAAGAACCGTAGAGCAAATATTTATTAAAATAACAGATTAAAGTTTAAGCAATGAATCGCTGCTTTCACCCGTTAAGGGTGAAAGCAGCGATTCTTTCCTTAAACTTAATCTGTTATTTTAATATATATATATATATATATATATAACGAAAGAAATGTGGTAAGGAACCAGGTGGACCATAACGCACCAAAGTACTCAATACTTAGGGGTCCTACTCGTTCCTATATATATATATATATAATAATAATAGTAGGATAATTAACAAAGAGAAGATAACGAAAAATGTTAAGGGGAAACCTTAAAGAGTTTTTTTTATATAAAAAGACACAGAACTCGAAGGTCTTCAGTCGTTGCGATGGACTTTGGCAGTTTCGACCCCTACTAATGGTACTATTGGTCCTCCCAGGGTTACAGTGTCTGACACAAGCCAAAGCACTGTCCATGGATTAAGAGACAAGTCAAAACAATACCTTAAACCATAATAGGTAGACATAGAATTTTATGTGACCATTATGAGATGTGCTTTTCATAGCAACGATAGTCTCACGTGACTGAAAAAGAAGGTAAAAAAGAAATAAGAAAAAGAAAGGGAAAGAAAAGCAAGAAGAAGAAAGTTATATCGAGTTAAAATGTAATCCATTAAAATTATTGTGGGGAGAAGTAAGAACACGTTCGTCACAGATTAAAATTAATAAAACTTCCACCATAATTTTATGTAAGAACCTTTGATAAGTTATGTCCCAAACCAGCTGAAACTATCCCTGGTTCTATGATACAAAACTCTTTGTTTATCTAAAAACTTCTATCGTAATTTTATAAAAGAACCTTTGATAAGTGATACACAAAATTCAGTCTAACAACGGAGAAGTTAATTATTTTACTAAATTATTCTAAATTATTTGAAAATTATAGGTAGTGTATTTTATTAGAAATATGGTAATGAGATGATTAAATATGAAATGATTGATACAGAAATAACATACATGCATGTGTATATATTGCCCCAACTTACTAAACAATACATTATAGATATATATTATTCGACATTATACATCAATAATTAGGATCTGTGTCCTTGGGTGTAGAGAAAACAGTTAGAAATATGTTGTGTCATTAAATGATATAGTGGGATCAATAGTTGACAAGGTGAAATAAGGTGTCTAGCTCAATGACACAACCGCGAATCAAATTCATGACATAACGATAGTGAGTCGAACACCCTAACCACGGGACCCCACATCTTCATTAAAACTGGGGTAGTCGTGGTTAGAAACACCGATATATTCCAGAAGGACGCCTCTACATCGTCACATGATCAGCTAGAAATAGCAACCAAATCTTTCGCAAACTTCTCTCCTCCCACACACCATCTTGATAGAGGAATGATATATTGGATAATGTGTATACACTATGGCTGAAAATAATATAGGATGGTCATGGCTGGAATGCTTTTGATCAAAGGTCTTCTTTATTGGGACTGACCTACGGCTAAACAATAATAACAACGAGGTATCTCAGTATGTTACTGGTACTATTTGAACGATATGTGTTCCAACCGACAGACTTAGGCCATGCTGGGGCATCGCCAATACACCGAGAATATTGAACTCTGATGACTTTTCAATAAAGACTGAACAGATTAAACAGTTTAGGGTATCAGTCTCTCTGCTTTGTCCCTTAACCAGGTTACCACGCCCTCTATAACACAAATAACAGAACCTATATGTTGTTGCTAGACCTGTTAGAAATGATATCCAAATACCCGCCATACTCTACTCCAGCGTCTTTAGAAAAGGCTGCATACAGTGGACAATGTGGTCATACATACTCCAGGGTCTTAAATAATAGGGGGAGGGGTAGAATAAGCGGAGTGGGGTAGGGTGGAAAATCGATAATTTTTCTAGGAGGTCTCCGTTGATTTTTTTAAAAACCAGAATTAGTCGTTTAGTTTACATATTGAGACTCCAACCCATCCTATTTATTTTATAACGTATGGGATTTCTAGTAATGTATATTTTTTGTCATGTATAATTTTGTTTAATGTCTAAAGAAAATTAATTGTCTCAGAAATGCTACTACTTAAAATAAAATTTCGCAGGAGATAGATTAGCAAAATTTAATACGCGTGGAGCTGGGGATTATTTGAGTCGCGGGAGTTTATGAAAAGAGGGAATAAAAGTGGTTGGAATATCTTTTATGGTAGGCATACTCGATGAAGGCCAACCTGGGGCTAAACAAAAATATAACACAAATAAATGATTTTGAATCAATGCAGTTGCTGAAACTGTTTAAAAAAAAAGCTCCAGCCAAATTCTTTAATTCGGGTACAAGTATATCGAGGACTACATTATCTAAAGTAACCTTTCTTTTGTAATACAAGAGCGTGTGGTTTTAGTTATTAATTCTAGTATATCAAGCGATCAGATCCAAGACATTCCAGTCGTGACCATACCGTCTTTAATTCAGACACAATATATTAAAAGTTACATTATTTAAAGTGTCCTTCCTTTTTCTAATACAAGATGTAATTTTGGTTGTTGTTTCTAGCACATCTAACTGACAGATTGAGGTACTACCCAGACCACGGGAGGTTTACAAAGATTCTAGCTTATTTCTTATCTTATAGCAGCAGTTCTGTACAAGACTGAATCATTCCTTTCCTCTAGAATCCTGCTAAATTTGGTCATGGAATGGAATCAAATACAAACATCTTTATCACATCGTTAACCCCCCCCCCAACTCTCTCTCTCTCTCTCTCTCTCTCTCTCTCTCTCTCTCTCTCTCTCTCTCTCTCTCTCTCAGTTCTCTTCTTTTTCTTCTTTCCTCTATTACGCACATGTTATTCCCATCTCTTTCTATATGTATATATATGCATACATACATACATACATATATATATATATATATATTTATATATATATATATATATATATATATATATGTGTGTGTGTGTGTGTGTGTGTGTGTGTGTGTGTGTGTGTGTGTGTGTGTGAAGGCACGTGGCTGAGTGGTAAGAGAATTGTATTCACAATCGTGAGGTTGTAAGTTCGATTCTTGGACCAGGCGATGCGTTATGTCCTTGAGCAAGACACTTTATTTCACGTTGCTCCTTCTACCTAGAGTGGCGACCGATAGATAGTATTAGCGATTGGAAAGACCAACGGAAACATTGTTTCCTCGGTCCGATTTGACGAAAGTCGATCGACTATATATATATATATATATAACAAAGGAATTGTGGTAAGGAACCAGATGGACCATAACGCACCAGAGTACTCAATACTTAGGGTAGTAGAGTGGGTAATAGGAAAAAGTATGACCCCAGAAATAGCCGTCGAAACGGCTTGAGCTCTGCCGTCGGGGTCATACTTTTCCCTATATATATATATATATAGCAAATAACCTTTCCCCTGTCTTCAACTCTATTTTATCTTGTCTAACTCCATCTCTCATTCTTTCTATTTCATCATCTTTTTCTTTTCCTTCACCAGGTCTCTCTCCCTCTATCTATCTACCCCTCCCTCTCGTTCTGTTCCTTGTTCCCCTCTCTCTCCCCCTCTCTATCTATCTATCTACCCCTCCCTCTCGTTCTGTTCCTTGTTCCCCTCTCTCTCTCCCTCTCTATCTATCTATCTACCCCTCCATCTCGTTCTGTTCCTTGTTCCCCTCTCTCTCCCCCTCTCTATCTATCTATCTACCCCTCCCTCTCGTTCTGTTCTCTGTTCCCCTCTCTCTCTCCCTCTCTATCTATCTATCTACCCCTCCCTCTCGTTCTGTTCCCTGTTCCCCTCTCTCTCTCCCTCTCTATCTATCTACCCCTCCCTCTCGTTCTGTTCCCTGTTCCCCTCTCTCTCTCCCTCTCTATCTATCTATCTACCCCTCCCTCTCGTTCTGTTGCCTGTTCCCCTCTCTCTCTCCCTCTCTATCTATCTATCTACCCCTCCCTCTCGTTCTGTTCCCTGTTCCTCTCTCCCTCTTTCTCACTACGATATCCTCTAATGAAATCAGTTCTATAGTCGGACGCCATGCTTTGCAGCAAAGAGTTACGGCCCTTTATGATCTGAGTTCAAATCCCGCCGAGGTTAACTTTGCCTTTCATCAAAACGGGGTCGATAAAATAAAGTACCAGTCACGCACTGAGGTCGATTTAATCGACTTTCCCCTCCCCCCAAATCACTGGCCTTGTGCCTATATAAGAAACCTATATATATACATGGTTACTGTAACCTGACACTTGCTACTAGTTTAGCTGAAAGTACCCCCCTTACACCGCACCCTACCTTACCCCACCACACTCTACCCCCACCGCACCCTACCTTACCCCACCACACCCTACCTTACCCCACCACACCCTACCTTACCCCACCACACCCTACCCCACCGCCCCTACCTTACCCCACCACACCCTACCCCACCGCACCCTACCTTACCCCATCACCCCCTACCTTACCCCACCACACGTACTTACAGAGGGACAAACGTTGTTTTCTGTTAATCAAAAGGTAAAACTTGAGAAGTTATAGGCGCTGAGCTGGCCAACCGCAGGTGTGAGCCTCTCCAGCTGGAACGGCTTTTCCAGCGCGTCTCCCTGGCCGTCCCCCAGGGAAACGCCTTCTCCATTCTGTCCGCCGGAGCTGTAGGGAGACAAGCCGATTATATTACGAATTCTGTTGAATAGTCTTAAATACGTTTACTTGAGTTCAGTTTGGAACTCAAGTAAAGTACATGGTATATTCTGTTCTGTACTTCTTTTATCTTCAATTAACCTGATTCTCTAAGAAGTTATATAATATAATAATAATAATGAAATTATTGTGTACAGTGCTCAGGTGCACTACAACTCGTCAAAGGTGTATGTAAAGTACATAGAATAATACACAAATGTCAGATTAGTGAATAGTGTATGAGTCATGATATAGATGTGTGTATGTGTATGGAGGAGGAACATTAGGTGTAGGAGTCTAACAAGAGACCCTCTCTGGAATATAAAACAATTATTGTGTGAAAGTTATTTACTCATTTAAACATCTCCAAACTTTTGACTAGTTCTTGAAATAGCAGCAAAAACAGCAGACTGTGTATACTGTAGTAGAGATAGAGGGGTGAGGCAGAGAGAGAGAGCGGGTGAGGTAAAGAGAGAGAGGGTGAGGTAGAGAGAGAGGGGGTGAGGTAGAGATAAGAGTTTATAATCTATTTAGTAGATAACATAATGGGGAGGGAGGAGGGTATATGTTGGATAATATGTTAGGCATGAGAGATAGTGCGTGGTTTGGTTAGATGGTGGTGTGGTTTGGTGGTAGTGATGATA
>OZ024741.1:12903081-12910581 GCA_964016885.1 Eledone cirrhosa | reverse complement strand
TATATATATATATATATATATATATATATATATATATATATATATATAAATGTAATCTGAATAACATTCGATTCGTTTGCAATTATGCAAACAAGCCTCAATTTTATAGCCATGTCAGTAGAATGAACACTTCATTCTTGCTCTTGTGTTGGCATGCGAACAGAACGGCAGACACTAATGTTTCTGAGTATCACCCTTCATCAGTACAGCTCACTGTTCACATGCCAACCTGTCTGCTGGCATGGCTATAAAATTGAGGCTTGTTTGCATAATTGCAAACGAATCGAATGTTATTATTAATATTCGAAAAACTCAGATTACATTTATTGTGTTCAGCCATGTAGAGCGAAATTTTCTTTATATATATATATATATATATATATATATATATATATATATAAAGAAAAAAAAAATATATATATATATATATATATATAAGGGGTATATATGAAAACATATATAAACATATACTATACTTTTATATACAATAAACATATTGATAGCCTCGCTATTAAAGAAAAATAATTTTTCGCAAAAAAAACATATTTCATTCTATTTTTTTCTGTGAATATAACACAGAGTTGCCAGTACGGTAGAGAATGTCAGACAGTGCTGTTTCATGATTTGTTGATCTTTTAATCAGTGACACTCTCTCAACTCACATACCAGTAAGTTTGTGTTTTGCTGAAGAGGATACACATGACTGGAATATGTCTGGTTTTTTTCTCTCGTACTTACAAATCATATTAGTTAGTGAATTAGTGTTGTCTATTCCCCGCCACATAGTAGATCTATTTAAACCTCTGATGTATATTGTATTAAATATGTTGACAGTAATTTATCTGAGATTGTTCTGACTGTATTTTTTCTTCTTATATATTTCAGAATCAACAATGGCAGAAGAAGTAAGTATACACCAGATAAAAAATCGTTTTCTTCTTCCCCCTCATCTTTATAACAACTATATAACTATATATATATATATATATATATATAATGATAAGAATTCTAGTCAACCTGTTCCCACAAACGCCAAAGGGCATAATTCAAAATGGCGGCGTATGTGTCGGATCGAAAGAGAAACAGGAAGACGGCAAATCGAGCTCTCATTTCAATTTCACCAAATTCCGAGTATATACAGTATATATATATATATATATATATATATATATATATATATATATATATATATATATATATATATATATATATAAACATATATATATGCATATACAAATATATATATGTGTGTATGTGTTTGTGTGTATGTATACACACTCACATACATACACATAATTTACCAATGCAAAATGTTATATATTTAATGTTTTGATCCTATTAAAAGATGCGAACATTTATTTCCACATTTTAACAGAATTCCTATAAAGTCTCTCGCTTACATTCTCCAAATCCGGAGTATATTGTCGACTTCCTCCATTGAAATAACTGGAGAAATGTTCACTTGGAAATATCTAACATTTTGTCATCGGTCATTAATAAGTCCCCACTCGGAATTATGGTATTTGGTGAGAACATTCGATGTTATTTAATTGATTTGATCAACAATAAGGCTTTCTTGTTATAATTGTATTAATCTATGAGCTGTTCTTTCCTCAATAATATTGCTGCAGCAACAAGTGTCACTAAGCAACAAATGACAGACCTTTCCTCAATAATATTGCTGCAGCAACAAGTGTCACTAAGCAACAAATGACAGACCTTTCCTCAATAATACTGCTGCAGCAACAAGTGACACTAAGCAACAAATGACAGACCTTTCCTCAATAATATTGCTGCAGCAACAAGTGTCACTAAGCAACAAATGACAGACCTTTCCTCAATAATACTGCTGCAGCAACAAGTGACACTAAGCAACAAACGACAGACCTTTCCTCAATAATATTGCTGCAGCAACAAGTGACACTAAGCAACAAATGACAGACCTTTCCTCAATAATATTGCTGCAGCAACAAGTGTCACTAAGCAACAAATGACAGACCTTTCCTCAATAATATTGCTGCAGCAACAAGTGACACTAAGCAACAAATGACAGACCTTTCCTCAATAATATTGCTGCAGCAACAAGTGTCACTAAGCAACAAATGACAGACCTTTCCTCAATAATATTGCTGCAACAACAAGTGTCACTAAGCAACAAACGACAGACCTTTCCTCAATAATATTGCTGCAGCAACAAGTGACACTAAGCAACAAACGACAGACATTTCCTCAATAATATTGCTGCAGCAACAAGTGACACTAAGCAACAAACGACAGACCTTTCCTCAATAATATTGCTGCAACAACAAGTGACACTAAGCAACAAACGACAGACCTTTCCTCAATAATATTGCTGCAGCAACAAGTGTCACTAAGCAACAAACGACAGACCTTTCCTCAATATCGCTGCAGCAACAAGTGACACTAAGCAACAAATGACAGACCTTTCCTCAATAATATTGCTGCAGCAACAAGTGTCACTAAGCAACAAACGACAGACCTTTCCTCAATAATATTGCTGCAGCAACAAGTGACACTAAGCAACAAATGACAGACCTTTCCTCAATAATATTGCTGCAACAACAAGTGACACTAAGCAACAAACGACAGATCTTTCCTCAATAATATTGCTGCAGCAACAAGTGACACTAAGCAACAAACGACAGACCTTTCCTCAATAATATTGCTGCAGCAACAAGTGACACTAAGCAACAAATGACAGACCTTTCCTCAATAATATTGCTGCAGCAACAAGTGACACTAAGCAACAAATGACAGACCTTTCCTCAATAATATTGCTGCAACAACAAGTGACACTAAGCAACAAACGACAGATCTTTCCTCAATAATATTGCTGCAGCAACAAGTGACACTAAGCAACAAACGACAGACCTTTCCTCAATAATATTGCTGCAACAACAAGTGACACTAAGCAACAAATGACAGACCTTTCCTCAATAATATTGCTGCAGCAACAAGTGACACTAAGCAACAAATTACAGACGGAGGAGAGAAAGAAATAGTTGGTAGGAGAAATATGAAAAAAACCATTGAGAGAAGAAGTTTTTGATTAATTTTAACTATTGTTTTCTTCCATTCCAGAGCATCGAAGGAAAATCTTTCTTTATACATTTTAAAGACTCTAATGTGGCTTAGTGGTTAGAGAATTGGATTGGCAATCCTGAGGCTGTGAATTCAATTCCTGCCCGGGCGATGCGTTATTTCCTTGGGCAAGACACTTTACTTCACGTTGCTCTTTCTGCCAGGATCTTACGACTGCTAAATAGTACCAGCAATAGAAAGACTATTGGAAACATTGTTTCCTTTGTCCGATTTGACGAGTTCCACTCCAGTGAGGTCTGGAATCTTTTCGATAGATTCCCAAGACTCTGGACTGCCTGGATCTGGTCGATATATTCCCAAGACTCTGGACTGTAACCTTTCGATTAAACACGAACATTTGAGAGAAGATTCAAGTCTCTTCAATGTTGATACAATCGAACTATTACCATTGCAGCAGGATTTTAATGGCGTCGTGCAGAAACCAAGTGAAAGAATACCTCATCTTCTCAGTCACTAATATTCACGTTTTTCAGAGAAATAATAATAAATGAAAGCCATAAATGTCCATAAATGTCGCCTTGTGCCTAACTCAGAAACCATTATTATTATTATGAAATATTTTGTTTGTTTTTGCTCAGTAATCATGACAAGTTTTAACTATTTCTAGGGTCCAAAAAGAGTGAAGTTGTCCCAGAGACAGATGCAGGAGTTGAAAGAGGTATGGCTCTTCAAAAGAAAACAAAACCCCCCTCGAGGGAGATAATCAATCACTGTGTGTTAAATGTTTCATTGTTTTCCCACCCGTTGAAATCCTCTTCCCTCGTTTCTTATGTTTCAGGCCGCCTCTCGCAAAAAGACCAACCCCAGTAGACCCCGTACACAAAGAGCAACATCGAATATATTTGCCATGTTTAACCAAAATCAAATTCAGGAGTTCAAAGAGGTCTGCTATAGAATAAAAAAAAAATAAGAAAGGCAAAAAGTACTGGAAAAAAAAAAGAAGATTGTCTTTATATGAAGACATGAAAAGCTTCTTTCGTGTTAAGATAGAGGCTTTCCTATGAATGTGGTGATGCCTCTACAACACACTTTTTTCTATACTTCTTATTTTCTCGGCATGGCTCGCTGTTATATACATATATGGCTCTATGTATATGTATTACAATATTACTATGAAATTCTATAATAATATTTATGGTAGTTTTTCATTTTTATTTTTTATTTCTAAATGCGATATCTTGATCTCTCTCTACTGCGTAACTAATAGATTGGCCTCTGATCGTATACATATATATATATATATATATATATATATATATATATAGTATATAATATAGTATATATATATATATATATATAGTATATAATATAGTATATATATATATAGTATATAATATAGTATATATATATATATATATAGTATATAATATAGTATATATATATATATATATAGTATATAATATAGTATATATATATATATATAGTATATAATATAGTATATATATATATATATAGTATATAATATAGTATATATATATATATATAGTATATAATATAGTATATATATATGTATATATATATATATATATAGTATATAATATAGTATATATATATATTTAGTATATATATATACACACATATATATATACCTATATATATTATATATATATATAGTCATACGACCAAGCAAAATGGCGCATGATATATATATAAACAGATCGTATATAAAGTATATATATTATATATATAGCTAAAAAAACTAACACTTCATTATTTATTTATTTATTTGATTATATATTTATTCATTTATCATTATTATTATTATTTACGATTTAGTTCAATGGAATGTTCTCAATAACCTTTTAGCCTCTCTCTTTCTCTCTCTTTCTCTCCCTCTATCATTATTATTATTTTTATTATTATTATTATCATTATTACAATTTTTATAATCATCATCATCGCCATCATTATTACATCCTTTACTCTTTCTTTTCTTCGCTGACATTCCTGTGCATCATCCGAGACAAACAAGCAAATGAAATGAAAGTAGAAAGACATCAGTTCTCTCCCTTATCTAATTAAATATTTAAATGTAGAAATAAATGTAGAAATATTTAAATGTAGAAGGGAATGCGTAATAAACATTAAAACCTCTTTTCTCTTTTATATGCCAATTAATTGGCCCTATAAATTAACTACAGCATCGAAATCATTAACACACTCACACTCACATGGAGATCTACAATTTATTTTTCTATCAATTGAAATTTCGGGAAACTCACCCTTGTCACTATTAAGAATAATTTTCATTAACAACACAAATGAATCTTTTTATGATCACGGTTGTGGTCATAATTTCAAGTAATTAAAAAGATGATTTTTGACTCACCATATCGAGTATGGCGAGTCTCATATATATATATATATATATATATATTTCAGAAGATCCCGTTAAGGGTGAAAGCAGCAATTCTTTGCTTAAACTTTAATCTGTTATCTTAATAAATATTTGCTCTCGGTTTCTTTGATATATATTTATCCTTATCGAGCCCTCTTTGGATTTTAGTCTTCACATTTATTATTATTACTATATATATATATATATAAATGACAAGGATTAAATTACATTAAATTATTTAATATTGTAAGATCTTCAATTATTCATTCTTCTCTGTACTGATTTCTTCAGAATCCATTAAACAATATAACATATTTACCATCGATATCAGACATCTTCAAATCGAAAACTGAACTGTCTTTTACCCATCATGCTCTGGACCATAAAATCTCATTTGAGCTTTGAATTATGGTTTGCCTAATATGGTTATGTTATCAACTTGCCTAAACTATATATATATATATATATAATAAATCAAGAATTAGAAATAGAAGCCAGGAATATCCGTCATCAGTGGTCTACTAGCCATCATAGGTATTTCTTCACACAAGCTATTATTGAGCGTCAGCCAGCATGCTTTGTAACATATAGTTACATCCATTTAATTCTGAGTTCAAATCCCGTCGAGGTTAGCCTTTCAACCTTAAGGGGTCGATAGAATAAAGTACCAGTGTCGCACTGGGGTCGATTTAAACGACTTTCCTCTCCCCCAAATTGCTGGCCTTGTGCCTAAATCAGAAGCCATTACTATTATTATTATTATTATTAACATTATTATTATTATTATTATTATTATTATTATTATTATTATTATATACGTCCATTATATAGATGTTTTACAAGAAATTCCAATTCCAGTGCCGAGGCATTGGTTTAGTCTCTCTCCGAATGGCGGCCTTGCAACTTAACATGTCTCAATAATATAATTTAATCCACTCCTTCACCCAATCCCCCCATTCCTTCATCACCCACACCACAACCAAATGTTATTGTAAGAAAATGTATATGTCCAAATTTTTCTTGGTGTTATTTTTGTCCACTTCATATATTGTCTTCTCACACATCATCACCATCATCATCACCATCATCATCATTATCACCGTCATCATCATCATCATCATCATCACCATCGTCACCATCATCATCACCATCATCATCATCATCATCATCAGCGTCAGCGTCATTTTTACGGCGATTTTTTTTCTTCATGCCATCGAGGGCTGGTTGAGTGTGGAAGTGTTTCAACCACTTTGCAGTGTGGACAAGGGGCAATGTACTGCCTCTATATGGTGCCACGAAACAGTCCTCTCTACACTGTATATATTGAGGCCGAGTTACTCTCTTTCTAGAGAGCTTGGCTATGAAATGGCTTGCAGAGGTCACGTTTCATATATATATACTCTACAACATCAAACAGGTTAAAAGGTTTTCTAGTAAAGAAACAATCTGCTTAGATTGTTGTGATACATACATACACACATACATACACACATACATACATACATACATACATACATACATACATACACCTATATCAACACCCAACTCTACAATCACGCATGATCGCATGTTTAGACAATGAAAAGTGTATATATGAATTCAAGCATGATTGCATATTCGGAAATGTATAAGCATTTCTTTATATTATATGCACACACACTTACATATTTGCCTGTATATATATATAAATATATATATATGTACGAGGACCGGCTGAAAAGTTCATAGGCTGTCTAAGATACTCTCATGGAATGACCAAATGAAGTTTATTTTTCAACATAGTCCCTGGAAAGAAACAATACATTTATTAATAAGATGTGTTGAAATTAATGTATGCCAGATTTCACAGCTCTAGCATCACTCCTTCATAGTCAGCCTATCAGCTGTTCAGCCTACCCTCGTATATATATTTATATATATATTTATATAATAATATATATTCTATAAATGTATGTGTGTGTGTGGTATGCATGCATGCACAAGATACTGCACGCTGCACCATGAAACTTTCAATGTTGTATTGTATATATATATGTATG
>OZ024741.1:12893081-12898081 GCA_964016885.1 Eledone cirrhosa | reverse complement strand
ACCCTATGTGGTCCACCTTATGATGAGTCACATCCTATGTGGTCCACCTTATGATGAGTCACATCCTATGTGGTCCACCTTATGATGAGTCACATCCTATGTGGTCCACCTTATGATGAACCACATCCTATGTGGTCCACCTTATGATGAACCACACCCTATGTGGTCCACCTTATGATGAACCACACCCTATGTGGTCCACCTTATGATGAACCACACCCTATGTGGTCCACTTTATGATGAGTCACATCCTATGTGGCCCACCTTATGATGAGTCACATCCTATGTGGCCCACCTTATGATGAGTCACATCCTATGTGGTCCACCTTATGATGAGCCACATCCTATGTGGTCCACCTTATGATATGTCACATCCTATGTGGTCCACCTTATGATATGTCACATCCTATGTGGTCCACCTTATGATGAGTCACATCCTATGTGGTCCACCTTATGATGAGTCACATCCTATGTGGTCCACAGCACGAAAACTGTTACCCATGCCTGGTCTAGAGTATGTTGCCCTTTTTTTATATTCCAATTACGGTGAGATATTGGAACTGATAATTATGGGGTTATAAGTGGTTTATAAACAGTGTATTACGTTAGAGTAATTATAGTATGACATAGTATAGTATAGTATAGTATAGTATAGTATATAACTTTGGAATAGTAGAACAGAGTGTAATATATTGACTTACAAATAGAATTTACTGTGAAGAACATTATTGAAGTTTACATAAATCTAATGTTTTGCACACTTTGCTTCAATGTTCATGTTTATCACTGGCTTTTGCCTTGCACACATGCACACACATACATATATACACACATACATTTGTACATGCATATATACATACATATACATATATATATATATATATATGTATATATATATATATATATATATATATGTATATACATCTATGTATATACATCTATGTATATATATTAACCTGTTTGTATTTTCGTTGTTGTAGTGGCAGTTGTGGCATTCTTTTACCTAGCCACAGTTTTCAGTTTGTCACACATTTAACGAATGTTTATTACTCTAAGATTTAATTTATCGATTTATCGATATCGTCTTATCGAGTTCTTGTGTCAGCTCTGAGAATTGTTCTTTCGGGAGATGCTGCATTAGCTACAACTTCGATTTTACTCACTATCATTATATATATATATATATATATATATATATATATATATATATATATACAAAGCCCAATATTAGTGTCCCATAACCTCATCTGTTTGGTTTCAATTGCACCGCATAATTTCCATTTTTGCACTGATATTCTCCCATTTCCATTTGAAGCAACGAGTTTCTTTTTAAAATATATTTTTATAACCAATTCTCTAACTATTCCAATAATTACTCACATGGGATACACACCCACTCCGGATAAGCTACCCTTGGTAGATAAAGTACCCACGGCAGATAGGTTACTCCCGCCAGATAAAGTACCCACGGCAGACAAGTTACCAGCACCAGATAAGGTATCCACACAAGTTAAGTTACCCACACCAGATCATGTATCCCCGACAGATAAGCTACCCGCACCAGATAAGTTAGCCACACCAGATAAATTATCCACGGCAGACAAGCACCGACGTCATATATGATACCTGTGACGTATAAGCTACCCATATCGGGGCCTATGTGAGGGAGAGCCAGTCGGTACATCTGGTCCACCCCTTTATAAATTGCTACACAATTCCCTACTGTAAAGAGCCAGAAAATATAATTAAGGAGTTAATGAGTCTTCATATAGAATGTCACATTAAATACTTTATTTTATTTAGCTTCATCCCAGTAGTTTTAATTGAAATCCCACTGGGTTTAACTTTGTCTTACTTCTGCCCCTATTATCTACTCCACAGTGGGCTGAGTCTGCTCGTCGAGGAGATCAGTAACACTAATATTATTTCTGTAGTTCGATCCAACCGACTTGCTATTCAATAGGGACGATATTTCCTTAATACATATATTTCTCTGATGAGTCCTTTATTGAATAACATAAGGGGTCTTTCAAAGATTGAACCTGTTACCTGTGCTACTCTCTAACAAAGACTTGCAACATTGTGAGCAGAGGGCATCTGGCTATGACAGTGTCCCAAAATCCTTCTTAGGATTAATGAACGAGCCACCTACTTTAGATTATTAATCAATAACTAACATTGGGTTTATACATAACTTAAATGAGCTGGCTCAACTGGTAGTTTAAAGCACGTCCAAGACTAATATCACAGGATGGTGTCGACCACATCACGTTGCCTGAATCGATGGACGTCCGTTGGTTTCGACGAAGAGTCTTCCAGTTACTCGATGAACGGAATAGCCTGCTCTTGAAATTAATATCATTGGGCCTGCAAGGATAATCCCTGTTTTAGTGAATAAAGAGGCATTTAAAGTAATTCCCAAGAAGATTCAACTTTACTGAGTATAGCCGAGGGAATTACAGGTATAGTCCATCCGAAAGTCTCCGAACAGTTTCCGTCTACCCAGTTTTACTCACAATGTAAGGGTCAACCTAAGGCTATAGTAAATGCCACATGCCCAAAATGCGACCCTGTGGGGTCGAATTCGGCATCTAATGTATCCCTTCCTTGTTATATTTAGAACTAAAGAATCTTCTCCTTGTTATATTTAAACTTTCAAAGAGATACATAGGTGAGGTTAGCATAACGTCTGCTTTTGCTTGAGTTGGGGGACAACTCTTTAGAAGAGCTTAGCCTCTACTTTCGCTATCAATGCCGACTATCATAATATCTCTCTTCTTTGTTCTCTTGTGTTGGCTTTAATTGTGGCAGCAAGCCCATGGCCAGGGAACTGTTATCTAGTCTAAATAGATCGTTGTTACTTACTGTATTTTTGTTGTTGTTGTTGCTAATGTTAACCCCTCTAAGAGAGAACTACTGGCATGACTCAGCAGTATTTGGTTTTCTTTATTCATCCACACTCACAAACTCCTGACCAAGTACATTTTTGTATATATATATATATATATATATATATATATATGTGTGTGTGTATATATATATATATATATATATGTGTGTGTGTATATATATATATATATATATATATATATATATATATATATATATATATATATATATAAAGACACGGCAAATATATGGCATACACAACTGAACTCATACACAACTATAGAAAATAATATAAGTTGACTCTATATGAAGGCATACATAAATATATATATATATATACATACATACATACACACACACACACGTATATATATATATATATATATATATATATATATATATATATATATATATATATATATATATATATATATATCCAAAGTAGGAGGCGCGCAGGGCAAAGACAATCCATTTACTAGACATAGTCATGCCGACTTTTTGAAAGTATACATATATATATATACATATATATATATAAATCAGTAATAAATCCTTATATATAGGGTATGGGGACTAAACCTCCATTGGTGTCTCAATACCCCAATATATAATGGGTGTCATTTCATGGTATTATATACATTATCTCTCTAGTAGTATAATCGTTATTACATCTGTGATAATGTATGTTTGTAGTTATACATAAACCATAGTGTCTAGTATACGTTACCATCTGCGATAATGTAGGTTTTGTAGTTATACCATGATGTCTAGATTATATCATCTGTTATAATGTAGATGTAGTTAAACCATCTAGATTATATCATCTGTGATAATGTAGATGTAGTTAAACCATCTAGAGTATATGATCTGTGATAATGTAGGTGTAGTTAAACCATCTAGATTATATCATCTGTGATAATGTAGATGTAGTTAAACCATCTAGATTATATCATCTGTGATAATGTAGGTGTAGTTAAACCATCTAGATTATATCATCTGTTATAATGTAGATGTAGTTAAACCATCTAGATTATATCATCTGTGATAATGTAGGTGTAGTTAAACCATCTAGATTATATCATCTGTGATAATGTAGATGTAGTTAAACCATCTAGATTATATCATCTGTTATAATGTAGATGTAGTTAAACCATCTAGATTATATCATCTGTGATAATATAGGTGTAGTTAAACCATCTAGATTATATCATCTGTGATAATGTAGATGTAGTTAAACCATCTAGATTATATCATCTGTGATAATGTAGATGTAGTTAAACCATCTAGATTATATCATCTGTGATAATGTAGATGTAGTTAAACCATCTAGATTATATCATCTGTTATAATGTAGATGTAGTTAAACCATCTAGATTATATCATCTTCTGTGATAATATAGGTGTAGTTAAACCATCTAGATTATATCATCTGTGATAATGTAGATGTAGTTAAACCATCTAGATTATATCATCTGTTATAATGTAGATGTAGTTAAACCATCTAGATTATATCATCTGTGATAATATAGGTGTAGTTAAACCATCTAGATTATATCATCTGTTATAATGTAGATGTAGTTTAACGATCTAGATTATATCATCTGTGATAATGTAGATGTAGTTAAACCATCTAGATTATATCATCTGTTATAATGTAGATTTAGTTAAACCATCTAGATTATATCATCTGTGATAATGTAGGTGTAGTTAAACCATCTAGATTATATCATCTGTGATAATGTAGATGTAGTTAAACCATCTAGATTATATCATCTGTTATAATGTAGATGTAGTTAAACCATCTAGATTATATCATCTGTGATAATGTAGGTGTAGTTAAACCATCTAGATTATATCATCTGTGATAATGTAGATGTAGTTAAACCATCTAGATTATATCATCTGTGATAATGTAGGTGTAGTTAAACCATCTAGATTATATCATCTGTTATAATGTAGATGTAGTTAAACCATCTAGATTATATCATCTGTGATAATGTAGATGTAGTTAAACCATCTAGATTATATCATCTGTGATAATATAGGTGTAGTTAAACCATCTAGATTATATCATCTGTTATAATGTAGATGTAGTTAAACCATCTAGATTA
>OZ024741.1:12818081-12883081 GCA_964016885.1 Eledone cirrhosa | reverse complement strand
CTGTCCAAGATATCTGTAGTTGTCACCTGACTGTAGAGGTTGTATTGTCAGGCCGTTCATCTCTAGATTTCTAGAGGAGAGCACAGCTCTTCCACGTTTTACTGCCAAATATGCACACTTGGACTCACCAAATTTCATTTTGATGTCGGTTGAAAATTGTGTAATGAGGTCCAATTGTTTCTTGATGTCATTGATATTTGGCCCATACAACTTCAGGTCATCAACAAAGAAAAGATGGGAGATACTTCTGGACCCACTTCTTTGTCCACCTTGTTTCCTGAGTAGGTAAGATAGTGGATTCAGTGAGAGAACGAAGAGTAGCACTGACAAGCTATCACCCTGAAAGATGCCCTTCTGGTAATGTATCTTATCAGTCTTAACCTGCTCCTTCTCACCTCTAAGGATCAAATTGGTGTACCAGTTCTTGGTCAGGCGTTCAACAGCAGCTACCAATGGTTGTGGGACTTTGGCTAACTGTAGAGCCTGTATGTATGTATGTATGTATGTATGTATGTATGTATGTATGTATGTATGTATGTATGTATGTATGTATGTATATGTATGTATGTATGTATGTATGTATGTATGTATGTATATGTATGTATGCATGTATATATATATATATATATATATATATATATATATATATATATATGTATGACCCCTTAGCCTTTGTCAAGGCAGAATTCTAGGAGAAGGAAAACTCTGATATAACACCTGCAACTCTGATGGTATCCAATGATGTTGACTTGTTCTTCTTTTTGGTAAATATCATCTTGGTTAAGAGAGTGGGACTGGCTTTGTGCAGTGCCTTTGCTCACTCTAAGAGCTTCACGGCACAGGCATTGCTTTATATCTGGAGATCTCTCTGCACTTGTCGTTACATGGTACCATGGGCCCAGCCCTATGTGTCAATAATTGTCACAAGTGTTGTGTTTGTACCAGAGTTTTCAAGTCGCTGACTGGACTAAAAATTCACACTTGTTCAGCGCATCGGTAGGGGTTCTCCTACATATAAAGTAGTGGCCGTACTCGAAAACGAGTTGGCAGCCACCATATATATATATATATACATATGCGTGTCGATGAGGCAACCAAAAGGGTTTCGCCTCAAAGGACATCCGGCTGTAAAACCTTGTATGGCAAGGGTCCTGCAAAGATATTCCCTGTTTTAGTGTGGGAAATGACATTAAAATGATTGTTGTTTTTATTGTTTCTTGTGTATATATATATATTATAATTTTAATTTTCAGCTTGAAAGATCTCTTGGAAAACATGGGTGACAACTTCACCAAAGAAGAGGTAATTTTTTTCACAATTGTATCTCACAATTCAACAGAGTGTTGGGGAGATTCTTGAAAGGTTTCTTCATTATCTAGGGTGGTAAAAAACTCATATGTATCCATGTCAGAAACTGAAACATTCCCATACTAGCTTAACCATAGTTTAGTCAGAGGAGGAAGAGTACTGTCCAGTAATTCTACAGGGCATCCAAGATCAATCTGAAAACCCCACGATTCATCTATGGTAATCCATCTGATGGTCTTCGCGCAGTATATCTCTACTCAATTCATTTTTACAGGGCTTTTGGTTTGTTTGGGGTTATGGTGAACGACAGTAAACCCAAAATGTCTCCCAGTAAGATGACACCCTGAAATACATGGTGGACTTCTTAATCACACTGCCACACCATCTTGTGATAGCTTTGTCTTGATTTAATTTGTGAATAGTAACTGGTGGAACTTTCTCTAATCTGGCTGGGTGAAAACGGGGGCTACCACTACCCAAGTGTCATGTCCTGGGCAACAAGATGGCTAGGAAAGCGATAGACGCACCGTTCTAGTCGCGTTAATGAATCCCACCTCCTCGTCGTTAAAATGACTATCACCCCTTCTACTTCATTACTTTCCAGTGCCGCCTCTCGAATATCCCAATGTCCCCAGGAGGTGATAACTTCCAACTGTGTTTACCACTAAATGTTTTATAATCAACATAGTTTCCCAATTGAAAATTTGATAACAAAATATGTCCACCAGCCAATATTTCATAATCAATATATTGTCCCAATCTAATATTTGATCACAATACATCCTCACCAACCTGTTTACTATCATCTAATATTTTATTATAGATCAAGAACGTATGGAAAGACGCTCCCTTGGACAACAAGAAATTCGACTACAATGCCATGGTAGATATCATCAAGGGTAAGAGCAAGGAGGATGAGGAATAAAAAGTAACAGACAGAATATATAAACGTCTAAAAGACTTAACAACAATTATTATGAAATTGTAAGAAACTCTAATAAACAACAAAGTCTTAAATAACAACAACAATAATACGAAGAAGAATAACACCAATAACAACAAAAGCAAGATGGAAGCAATGGAATTCATTTAAAACAAATGATTAATTTGTGAGTTTCTGATGGTGGAAACAACTTAAGCTATCGGTTGCCACATTTTCCTCGTTTGTTTATAAATGAATTAACAACAACAATAATAACAACAATATATATCTTCGGCCATCTTTGCTGGCATTTAGAAATCGAATGAAAATATAAAAATATGGAATATTTTATTTTTCGAATTTTTAAAATTGAGAATAATAAAGAAATCAAAATATGAATATATTTAAAATAAAAGTCAACGCCAACAACATCAACAACAAAATGGGAGACAAAGAGAAAGAGAATAAAAAGAAAGAAACAACGAAGATACTGTCGTCAACAACAACAACAATGACGACGATAAGAAAAATACTATAATTACAATAAGAACAAGAAGAAGAAGATCATAAAACATCGGTCCGGTCTGCCATCTTATTGTAGAGGGAATCGGAGGTTAAATTTATTTCAAATGTTAACGGAACAACAGCAACAACAACAACAACTGTTTAACATCTTCCCGCCAACGTTTATAACATCAACAACATCGTTTAACAACATCAGCAGCAACAATATCAACAACAATAACGATGTCAAGAATAATATTAATAACTACAAACATCAGCCATTATCTTTTTTGGTGAGGTTGAAAACTTAACATCCGAGCAGCCATGTTGATCACGTGACAGAGAAAGAACCAACCTAACCTTCTTATCAAAACTTTCATCAGCAAAAACAGGCAGATCGAATCACCAGGTTCACCAACAGATTTTCTTTTACATCTATTGACTAAGAAACCAGTTCTAAACCAAAATAGTTAAAACAGCCTTAAACCCAACAATTACACCAACTCTAGGCTATGAGTGTCCAGCTGTTCCTATTACAATCAGAGGAACTTTCAAAGAGAGAGAGACAGAGCAAAATATGAAATTCTGGTGCTAGCAACAACAGCACATAAAATGGACATATTTATTTATTAAACCTATATGCCACTCAGTATTCTTTAGGCAAAGAAACTTTATTTCCTGAGTTGAAATACCATCCCTCCTCACTTTCCATCTACTATTTATCTTTGCCGTTATTAATTTTTTTTAATAAATATTTACCAATTTAATCGATCTATCGATTTAGCTATCAATTTTACTTTATCTTTGTTTTTTTCTTTTTTTTAAAATCCTTCTTTCTTGCTTTTGTACAAGACAAAAGAAATTAAAATAAAAAGTCCGGCACAATTTAGTCTGTGATTCTATTTACACCAACTCTTATATTAATGATGATATATATATGGCACATTGTCACTTTGTCCAGAGTTTCGAACGGATATATAAATATATATATATATTCATATATATATATAATAAAACAAATGCCTAACATCGGCAACTACATCAACAATAACAACAAAAATAGCCAGAAGAAAATAAAAAAGTATTCTTAAATATTCAGCAATAAAAATTACATTTGGAAATTATTTTTATTTCTATAATTTTTATTACATTTGATTTTGTAGTGAAATTAACAATTATATATATATTTTTTTTAATTCTTTTTTTTTTTATTAACTTCTCCGTGTTATCAATCTCTTTATTTTTATTTTTATCTTTACTTTTTTTATTTTCGTCTTGTTATCTCCCTTTGACTGTCTTTCTCAGTCTCTCCCTCTCTATCTATTTCTCACTCTATATATATGTGTGCGTTTGCGTGTGTTTTTGTATGTGGGTGTATGTGTGTATGTGTGTGTGTGTGTCTTAACTGACCAACCAAGTGAGTGTGTGATTTTGTTGTTCTCTCTGCTGGGACTTTGGTTTCGTTGGTGTTGTGTGCTTGTAACTCGTTTTCCTTTTCTTTTACTCTACATACAAATATATATGCATACATAAACATATATATATATAAATCATACACGTGTATCTACATTGTTTGCCTTGCGATTTATACACACACACACACACACACACACGCACACGCACACGCACACACACACACTCTTATATATATATATATATATATATACACACACACATACAAATATATTTATAAATTTTACTTTTAAAAATCAGGTTACAAAAGCCTTTATCAACCCGTCCACTATATATATATATATATTTATATATATATATATATATATATATATATATTTATATATATATATATATATATATTTATATATATATATATATTTATATATATATATATATATATATATATATATATTTATATATATATATATATATATTTATATATATATATATATATTTATATATATATATATATATATATATATATTTATATATATATATATATATATATATTTATATATATATATATATATATATATTTATATATATATATATATATATATATATTTATATATATATATATATATATATTTATATATATATATATATATATATATTTATATATATATATATATATATATATATATATATATATATATATATATATATATATATACAACATGGTTTTGTTGCTATATGCTTGTATATATTGATATTTTTGTGTTTTTAAATTTCAATGTTTTATATAACTCATTTAATTCTTTAAACATTTACTAATATATCTAAAACTATTTGGGCAAGACTTGCCGTCCAAGACATTCACCAATGTGCCTTTTTGTATATTTTCTTGAAATCGTTAAACTAAATTTATTTTTCCCTCATAAAAAGTTTGACTTATTCGTTTGTTTTGTGTGTGATATTTTGTTGGCTGTTTGTTGAGTTTTTTAAAGCATGTTTTAAAAAATTACCTCCTTTTCTTTTCTACGAGTTGGATAGTCAGTGGAAACTGAAGCCCCGCTGCCCAAACTGTAGGGGAGTGAGAGGGATACAAATACCGAGGTTTGACCGATCCCTTTCTATTCGTACCGGTTGCCGTTAAATACTCCGGTGACCTTTGTTCTCCCACGGCCGTTTTATTTTTAGTAAAATCTGAAGGATTGTATCTTGCTTGAGGGAGGAGCCTCGTAAGGTGGAATGGCTGATGCAGAGGATGTCACTGGTTGTTCACTACGGCATTGATTTCCCTATCTTGTCCAAAACAATCAACAAACATTAGTTTGACGATTGATATAGTAGGAAACATATGTAAGACTAGTCGACTTCATCAGGTGTTATTTGCGGAATTATATAACAGGATTACGTTGAACCCATAAAAGAGAATAGAAGATAGAAGATAGAAAGAAATTGAAAATAGAAAATAGAGTACCAATTCGGGGACCACCAGCTAATTTGGTGTTATATCGATAGCAGATGATCACCGAATTCGTTTCTTGGCTTTAGAGAAGAGAGTCCGTAATAATAATAATAATAATTGTTATTGTTATTGTTATTGTTATTATTATTATTATTATTGTTCTTTGAGTCTCAGTCATTGATGTTAGTTAACTGGAAAGTCTGTTAAAATTAATATCAAGCCGCTACCTGCAGCCTCAGATATTCAGGACGTATCGGAGGGTTCTTGTTGTTCCAAGCAAGCATGCCTTTTGAAGTGTTCCAAAAAGCGGGGCTGGACTAATCTTCTTTAACCATCCTTGGAAACTCTTTGAGATAGTACCTAGTGCACCTATGACAATCGGGACGATCTTGATTTCATGGCAGTTCCAAATACTTGTTAACTCCCACTTTAAGTCCTGGTATCGGTTAATTTTCTCCCTCTCCTTTTCTTGCACTCTCGTGTCAAATGGGCAGGCTACATCCACAATCAGGCACGATCTTTTTTCCTTGTCCAAAACCACCAGGTCAGGCCTATTGTGTTCTAATTTCTTGTCCGTCTGTATCCTAAAATCCCATAGCACCTTCACCCGATCGTTTTCTATCACCGACTTTGGCTTATGCTCATACCACTTCTCAGAATGTGGTAAATTGTTTACTTTGCATAGGTGCCAGTGGATCACCCTGTCCATCACATCATATCTCCAGCCTTTATAGTGAGTCTGGGCTAGGTGTTTACACTCGGATACAATGTGAGCCACAGTCTCCTCTCTCTCTCCACAGATCCTACACAGTGGGATAACCTCCTCCTTGTAAATATGGTGTTTCACCCACTTCGTTCTGAGGGCTTGCTCTTGCGCAGCCATTAGCATTCCTTCTGTAGCTTTTTTAAGGTCTCCTCTTTTTAACCAGTTCCATGTCTGTGGATCTCTAGGTATCAGGAAGACACTCGGCATATATCAGAAACAACACTAAAGGAAAAGGAAAAACAATAATGATAATAATAATAATAATAATAATAATAATATATGGAGGGCTTTCTTTGTGGGGACTGGGAAGATCACAAATGAAGGTAGAATTCATGCTATATATATGAATCCAAAAGTTTGATGAGCTATTGATTTCAGAGTCGGGCCCGATCACTACCGATCACACATTGAACAGATCGATTGCAAACGCACGTGACGTTTGAATAAACATAATAATGTTTCTTGGGCATCTTTAAACTGGCGGAGCTCATCTCCTCTCCGGGCCTGAGTACAGAGAAGGATAGAGAGAGAGTGAAAGAATGGAAATGAGAGAAGGATATAGAGGAAGAATCGGCCCCAGTATTAGACTGGTACTTTATTATCGACCTCGAATAGATGACAGGCAAAGTTGACCTCGGCGGGATTCGAACTCAGAAAACACACAGCCAAAACAAATACCACACAGCGTTCTATCCGACAATTAGCCGCAAGCCAGCCAAAAGGTAAACTATTCACACAAATGCCATTAGTTGTGTGTTATTTCAAGTTATTTCCCCTTATAAATAGGGCAGTTACCTCCCTTTACCTCTCTCGTTATCGATGTATGATTCTACGTTTGGTATTTCACCATAGTCAGTATCCTTATGAAACAGAGCGTTAATAATAATCTATATTAAAATAAGAGTGTTTCCGTCTGTCCGTCCGTCACGCTCCTTTGTATAGAGAGGGGGAGCGCCGAGGAGAGATATGTACATAAACAGAGAGAGAAAAGGAACGTTTTTTTGTTTAGATAGTATGTGTGCGTGTGCGTATGTGTGTGTGTGTGTGAGATACCATTGCCAGGAGTTCTCTCAATACTGCAGAATGAGGACTACCATCATAAATTTTACAAAGTATGACCACCTCTAGTTCAGTGATTTGTCATTAATTCTCTGTGGTATGTCTTCACAGTTAGGTGAACTTGGTCCTACAGAACTGTGTTGGCTACAGATATACCAGGTCTTGTTGTAGATATACCATGTCTGGCTACAGATGTACCAGGTCTTGTTACAGATATACCATGTCTGGCTACAGATGTACCAGGTCTTGTTATAGATATACCATGTCTGGCTACAGCTATACCATATCATTGGTACCTCCTTATGTAATGCCAGATAGTATTTCTATTATTATTTTGTTTCTGTATTTTCTAAGCTATTGTAGTTTAACCTCAAATCAACTCTGAAGCTGCAGAGCTATGATCGAAGATCAAACATATTCCAGCTTTCAATCTCCATTTTTTAGGTGGATCATTGTGAAAACTGAGTCACTCATCCTCTCAAGGAAGCTTGCACAGTGCACTCTACCTATGATTAGAGTTCCATTGAAGCAGGTAGAGAGGTTCATATACCTAGGAGTCGTGTTCACAAGTGGTGCAAGGCAGGAGGCTGAATTAAGTACAAGAATTGCAAAAGTTGGTGCAGTAATGTGCCAATGTCAGCATTCAGTAATCAGAAGAAGAGAGGTAGGTATTAAAGCCAAGCTCACTATCTTAAATTCATTTTGCATGCCAACCCTTACCTATTGTCATGGATCTTGGGTAATGACTGAAAAAATATGATCGTGGATATAAGCGGCCAAACTGGGGTTCCCCCGAAGGGTCTGTGGAGCAACATTACTCAATAGAGTGCATAACAGGTACTGCTGCTACTTCTCCAAATTGAGAGATCACAGCTCTGATATTATTGGCATAAAGTTATAATATCTCAGGAAAGAATCGCTGGACGGATTTTAAAGGCAAAACAACTAGCAGGAGACCCAGGGATAGACTTGAGCAAGATGGTTGGATAACATCCATGAGCTTAGCTGGTCTTGCTTGGGGATCCAGCCGGATCAATTGGAGAAGATTGTTTCTAACAGGATCGACTGGAAGGAGTGTTTGAGGACTCTGTTTTCATGAACCTCTCAGAAATACGTGAGCAAAGAAGAAGGGTTTGATTCCATGAATGATTTGGTTGCTACATCTAGCAGGTCAAACAACCATATTATTTGATACTTCCTTTACATAAGTTAAGCAGGATACAAATGTCATGGCTCATGGTTTTCTATGACAGTCTAATCAACTAGAGTTATCACACAATAAACGAATATTCATGAATAACATCATCATCATCATCACCGTTTTACGTCCGTTCTTCCACGCTAGCATGGGTTAGACGGGTTGTCCTGTTGTGGGCAGTGTCTGGTCGGCTGACCATGCCTTGCTCATACAGGAACTGATCTGGCTTGATTTCTACAGCTGGATGCCCTTCCTAACACCAACCTCATTTACAGTGAGTGCTGGGTGCTTTTTCGTGGCGCCTACACGTCCACTTTACAGTGTGGGCTGGGTGCTTTTTTGCCGTGGCACCTCCACGACCACCTTGCGGTGGGGGGGGGGGGGCATATTGTTTATATGCTTCAGCATGTACCCATGGGAGGTCGGGTACCCTGTATTACTGCGTGACGCCAGAAGTCACGGTCGTGTGTCATTGACTTTGAGAGGTGTAGTTGGGTAAGGTCGGCTTTTATCACCTCATCCCAAGTCATCTTGGGTCTCCCCACTCCGCGGTTTCCATCAACTTCTAGTGCTCTGCACCTTTTTATGCAGCTGTCATCCTTCATACGCATCACATGTCCATACCAGCGTAACCGCCTCTCCTGCACGCAGCATTTGATTCCTCTTATGCTCAGTCTCTCTCTCAATTCATTTATGCTTTGTCGTTCACGTATATTACTGTTACACATCCATCGGAGCATGCAGGCTTCGTTTCTCTCTAATCTACGTAAGTCTTCCACCTTCAGCGCCCAGGTCTCACTACCATGCAACATCGCTGTTCGGATACACGCATCATACAGTCTGCCTTTCATTCTGAGGGAGAAGCCTTTTGCAGCTAGCAGTGGTAGTAGTTCCCTAAACTTCTTCCATCCCGTTCTTACCCTAGTTATTGTACTTTCTGAGCACCCACCTCCGTTGCTAATTCGGTCACCTAGGTAGCAGAAGCTGTCTACTGTTTCTACAGGGCCCTCCCAGAGATTGGTGGTACTTGTTTCCTGTGGCTGTTTGCTTGCTGTTTCAGCACAGCTGCTGCATGTGAATCCTACATTCTTAATTAAGCTTCCTGAGATCCCGCTACATCTCTTGTGTACCCATTGTTTGCATTTGGGGCAAAGAATGGAGTTCCTACCTACACCTTTCCTACATACTGAGCAAGGCCATTTCCCTGAGGGGATCTGGGTTCTGTTTTCTCGTCTACTTATAAGGACCTTAGTCTTTGTCATGTTGACTTTGAGGCCCTTTCTCTCTAGTCCCTGCTTCCAGGTTTGGAATTTATTCTCTAGTTCTACCATAGATTCAGCTATGAGTGCGAGGTCATCAGCATACAGGAGTTCCCATGGGCATCCGGTCTTAAACTCCTCCGTTATTGCCTGCAGGACTATGATGAACAGGAGAGGGCTAAGAACAGAGCCCTGGTGGACCCCAACCTGTACGCTAAATTCCTCGCTATACTCATTGCCAATCCTAACTTTGCTGACTGCTCCCCTATACATGGCTTGTACCGCTTTCACAAGCCATTCATCTACTCCTAGTTTTCTAAGAGCCCACCAGATTACTGCACGTGGAACTCTGTCAAAGGCTTTCTCAAGGTCGACAAATGCCAAGTAGAGTGGCTTACTTTTAGCTAGGTACTTTTCCTGTAATTGCCTCACAAGGAAGAGCGCATCAGTGGTGCCTTTCCCTGGAACAAACCCAAATTGCATCTCGTCTATATTCACCCGGTCCCTAATCAGCTGTGCTATAACTCTTTCTGTTACTTTCATGACCTGGTCCATCAACTTTATACCTCTATAGTTTCCTCTATCTAGTGCATCGCCTTTACCTTTGTAGCAGTTGACAATGATGCTACTGCACCAATCTTTTGGTATGGCCCCCTCTAGTATTACCTGGTTAACGATACGTGTGGTTATAGTGTGACCTACAGACCCAGATGCCTTCAGCATCTCGGCAGCTATACCCGATGGACCGGTTGCCTTCCCTATCTTCATATCTCTGATTGCCTTACTTACTACGCTGCCGCTGACTTGTACTGCTGGTCCCTCTATAGGGTCTACGTGGGGTAGGGTCTCTTCTTCCCATGCATTCTCCTCATTTAGTAATCTATCATAATGACTCTTCCATGCATCTTTCTTCTCAGCACTTGTGAGGGCAAGCTCACCTTTATCATTCCGGATACACTTCTCTCCAATGACATCACAACTATCTCTGACACACTGCCTCGCAATCTTGAATACCTCCTGTTTCTGGTCCTCACGTTGTAAAACATGCTTGAATTTTCTATCCTCTGCTTCCCTCCTAGCTAAGTATACTTGTCGCCTAGCTTCCCTCTTGGTCTCTATGTAATGTACCCTGCTCCCCCCGTTCTTCCATTCTTTCCATGCCTGTCTCTTGGCCTTGACTGCTTCATCTACCTTATTGTTCCACCACCAAGTCACTCTCCTCCTGCTTGAGGTCTTACTCCAGCCACAAACCTCATCCGTCGCCTCTAGTAAGTTATTTTTTAGGAACTCCCAGTTCTCTTCTACGTTAAATGTCTCTATCTGTTCTTCTTTACTGTCGTAGGCGTTGAGTAAAATATCTTTAAATCTGTTACTGGTTGAGGGGACTTTCAGCTTCCAGATCTTTCTTCTCCAGGTTGGCCTCTGTTTCAGGGCTCGTCTAGTTCTGACCGTGAGGTCGCTGACAACTAAGCTATGTTGGGATGTACATTCCTCACTAGGGAAGGCTTTATCATTATCATTTTCATCAACATCATCATCATTCTTAGCTATTATCTGTGAAAGTATGTGGCTTAGTGGATAGAGAGTTGAATTCACAATTGTGATGTTGTGAGTTCAAATCTCATGTTGGGTGATAAGTCCTTGAGTAAGACACTTTATTTCATATTGCTTCTTCTGCCATGAGTTGTGACCTGTAGATAGTATCAGCAAATAGAAAGACCAATGGAAACATTGTTTCCTTGGTCCGATCTGACAAGTTCCAACTCACTAAGGTGATTAAAACAGAAAAAATAAACAGAAAATAACCCATTACAGTGTTGTGTGTGCCCTTAATTTTTTATACTCGAAGTGAAGTAGATAGCTTCAGGTCATAACCCCCATTGTGTCCTTCTGATGATGCCTTTTAATACCTTGGATATTGTTGTGTGTGGGACACTTAAGCTGTATGGACATCAATTCTGGTCCTTCTTAACTAGATCCACATGGAACTTCTCTCTGCAATACCTGCAAATTACATTTAGGGATTTGGTCCTCCTCTACGAAGGAATTGGGAGATATTTCATGAGATTATAGGTAGATTTACCTACAACTTCTCTAACTCCAATGTCTATGGTGAGAACTTTGGCCTGGAAGATGGCTTCCCTCAGTCTGATAGGTTGACTGCTATATTTATTGGTCTTATAAATAGGGGCTTCATCTAGTCTTTTTTCAAATGACACATTGAGTTCAATAAAAATCAGCTATAAATTATCAAAGACAATAAAATCGATTACTTCCTTCATCTTTATATTAGAGTTTTTAAATTCATTTTATTTTTTCGTTACAAAAATACATTTCTTTCTAATATTTTATTATTACATAACAAAACAACAACAATAACAACAAGTATTTTAAGGCCATTTTCCCTGCTAAAACAGGTTAGCCTTGTGGGTCCTATCATAAGCTTCATACTCAGCATGAGGTCCTTTCTCAGGCAATGTTTTACGGCTGGATGCCCTTCCCAGAGCCAATCCTTTCAGTTGCCCCTTACAACATGCAGGGATATATTGTTTTACATATGATTTACAGTAATTCATGTAAAAAAGTAACCCCTACTCTGTTTTTATTGTGTTGTCTATAATTTACTGAGAAGAGGAGAGGGAGCATTCTTCCTCCCGTACCAGTAATACACTGGGTATTTGCTGGCTTGTGCCAAAAGTAGAAACAATTAATAGTAAGAATGAAGTGTCATCTGATGTACAGCAAGAATTCTGTAGGTTAGTAACTGCAGAAGGGAGAGGTGGTGGAATTACTGAGGAATACAGGTCTGGATTTATTATAATTATTAATTATTTCATTACAAAGACAGAAATTTAACATTTTTTTAAATTAAAATTATGTTGGAAGATTTTAATTTAAATAGGAACCTTTAATTGAACATTGACCGCCTGGAAAATGTTCAGAGACGTGCAACCAAGTGAATACCCTCCATCAGGCATCTACCATACTCTGAACGCCTTGCTTCCCTGGGCATGGATACATTGAAACTCCGACGCCTGGCAACTGACTTGGTAAACACCCACAAAATTGTTAACCATCTTGCCAACAACAACCCTTAGTACCTTTTTGATTTCCATGTGTCTAACACACTTGGACATGTCCACAAAGTCAGAAAACAGCACAGCTCCCATGACTTTCGAAAACATTTGTTCACGCTCAGAGTTGCTGAAGCATGGAACAAACTACCTGCATCAATTGTTAGCTGTCGAGACACTGCAGCCTTTAAAACCTCCATGCTTCCTGAGATTCGCCAACACTACACATAATGTTCCCCCTCCATACACATACACACACGTATATCATGACTCATACACTATTCACTTCCCTGACATTTGTATATTATTCTATGTACTATACATGCACCTTTGATGAGTTGTAGTACACTTGAGCACTTTACACAATAATTTCATTATTATTATTATTATAATTGTTTCTACTTTAGGCACAAGGCCAGCAATTACCCAGTGCATTACTGGTACTTTATTTTATCAACCCTGTAAGGATGAAAGGCAAAGTCAACCTCGGCGGGATTTGAACTCAGATCGTAAAGGGACGTAACTATGCTGGAAAGCATGGCGTCCGACCCTCTACCGATACTGCCAATCCACCGCCCATTATTATTATTATAATGACTTTGTGACTACATTTCTAATGAAGTACTCTATTTCAATTAATTAATGATGAATTTTGAGGGATTTATTAAAATTATTATTTTATGACAAAAATAGCAACTTAATACATGTTTTCTTATATAAAATTGTTAAATGATTTTAATATAAATAGGAACCATTCCAAATGGGGGATTGTCTTATAGACGAAGAATTGGTTTTGGCAGGTTTGGTAACAAAAGGGTTAACCCTTTCATGGCCACATTTCTAATGAAATACACTCAATTTTAATTAATTAACAAAGAATTTTGAGGGAATTACAAGAATTATCAATTATCTCATTACTAAGATAGTAACTTAATATAAGGTTCTAATATTAAATTATGTTGTAAGATTTTAATTTAAATTGAAAACTTTTAATGGGTGGTTTTATTTCATAGAACCAGAGCTAGTTTTGGCAGGTTGGTAACTAAAAAGCTAAGCATTATTTCTCAATATGTATAACATGTTTTGTATTTTCATTTATATCCAGAATTGGATCAAATATATATATATATTGGCTTTTATCAGCAAATCTACATAATTGTTAACACTGCTTTAGGATAAAACCTTTGAAATATTTGTGTATACACACACATATATACATGTAAATGAATGTATGTATATATGCATGTATATATGTAGCATGTATATATGTATATGTATCAGGTACACACACACATACAAGCAGGGAAAAGCGGACGTAAAATGATGATGATGATATATATATATATCTTATATATATATACACATATATATATACAGGGTGTGGACGATATTTGTTCGCAATTTTCAACTGCTAATTTTATGCAAATTTTTTTACTTCCGTTGTCACTCTTGTCTTCATAAAAACAGTGACTATATTTCCATTATTTATTTTCAGAATAATTGATTATGAATAATTTTGAACCTCCAAATTTGTGGAAGAGACACAGAGTTCTTCTCGGGAGGACAAATAAGGAAATTTCAGACTTTCTCAGCATCAGCAGGAGAATGGTGGAAAAGATCAGAAAGGAATTGGAAGTTCAGGATTCAACTACGAAGCAACATCAGATAGGAAAACACATGATCGACGATCTGACGCCTTCAGAACGCCCGAGTTCGTCGCTGAAGTTCAGGATATCATCAACAATGAACCTAGCAAGACGATGCATGCCATTGCAAGGGAGAAAGGCGTGGATGAAAAGCTCATTAGGCTGGTGGTACATGAAGACATTTGCTACGTTTCATACAAGATGAGGAAAGGACAATTTCTGTCAAAGGCGATGCAAGAAAAGTGACTGTAGCACGCAAAGAAGTGATCAACAAGTTGAAACACCCACTGGAGCCAGACATGCTGTGGTTTTTCTCCGACGAGAAAAACTTCTGCCAAGACCAGAAGATCAACTCCCAGAATAACAGGTGGCTTGCTGTCTCATCCAAAGACGTGCCCAGAGTCATGCAGACAAAGTTTCCAGTGACAACATTGGTCTTAGGTGTCGTCAGCAGTCAAGGTGACGTCATGCCACCTCACTTCTTCCCTGAGGGCCTCAAGCTGAACACCGATGGCTACATCTGCGTTCTGAGCGAGGTAGTAAAGCCCTGGATTGACCAGGTAGATACAGGTAGGCCGTACGTGTGGCAGCAACAATCAGCGCCCTGCCATACCAGCCGAAAGACCCAAGCCTGGCTGTCAGAGAAATTCGTCGACCACACTTCACCTGACATCTGGCCTCCCAGCTCGCCTGATTGCAACCCCCTCGACTTCTTTGTGTGGGGCGCAGTGGAACGAGACACCAACAGATCTAGCTGCAATACAAAAGACGATCTGAAGGTCAGGATCACAAGTGCTTTTAGGGGCCTAAGTTGGGGGACAGTGACGAAGGCCTGTAGCCGGTTCCGAGGCCGCCTTGAGGCCGTCATCAAAGCTAATGGCGTGTTTATCGAGTGAGATCGAAAGAACAAGTCATAAAAACAAACTGAACCAAGTTTGATAAATATATCTTAAAAATAAAACTACTGTGTTATCTTTTCCTAGACAGTAATCTTGCGAACAAATATTGTCCGCACCCTGTATAAATATATATATATATATCATCATCATCATTTTATGTTCGCTTTTCCCTGCTTGCAAGGGTGGGACGGGAACTGATTCTGGCTTGATTTCTATAGCTGGATGCCCTTCCTAACACCAACCTCAGTTGAGTGCTGGGTGCTTTTTTCCGTGGCGCCTACACGTCCACTTTACAGTGTGGGCTGGGTCCTTTTTTGCCATGGCACCTCCATGACCACTCATTTCTACAGCTGAGTAAACTTGAGCAATGTGAAATAAAGTGCCTTGCTCAAGGAAACAACACATCACTCGGTCTGAGAATTGAACTCACAACCTTTCGATTGCAAGCCCAATGCTCTAACCACTTAGCCATGTGCCTCCATATATATATATATATATATATATATATATATATATATATATATATATATATATATATATATATATATATGTGTGTGTGTGTGTGTGTGTGTGTGTGTGTGTGTGTGTGTATACATAGTAGTAAAATACATACGTCAATATTGTTTATTGTTCAACAAAATAATGAACAATTAATATATTGATTTCTGAATATATGTGGCAAATTAAATGAACTCCAATCAATTGCCATCTGTTTCTTCATATGTTAATTAATATAGGTCAATCAGTGGTGGTGGTGGGGAGGTAGAAGCACTACAGTTGTATTATCTCTCTCATATATATATATATATATATATATACACATACATACATACATACATATTTATATATATATATACATATATGTATCACCATCCTCACCATTTTACGTCACACTAGCATGGCTTAGACAATATACACACACACTCACATATATATAAATATCCATATTTGGTTGACGGCTGAGAGAAAAGTGTATTCAATACCGAAGTCGAGTTTATTATAGCTAAATAATTAGTCTTGTTACTCTGGAGTTTTGCCTGTTTATCACAGAGTCCTCATCTTGTGTGGTGATCCTGTGATAAACAGGTGAAACTCCAGAGTCTCATTATTTAGCATATATACAGTTCCTGTATGAGCAAGACAAGGTTAGCCAACTGGACACTGCTCACAACAGGACAACCCGTCTAACCCATGATAGCGTGGAAGAACGGATGTAAAACGATGATGATGATGATATATATAAATATATGATGGAAGCTATGGAGTAGGAAGACCTAGGAATACTTGTGATGAGGTGGTAAAAGCTGACTTAGCCTAATTACACCTCTCAAAGGTGATGAGAAAGGATCATGATCTTTGGTGTTATGTAGTAATACTGAACACCTCCCATATATACAGGCAAAAGCATACATCTAGTATGCACTACTCTCTCTTACCTCCCCTTTCCATACAATTCCAATACCCTAACATACCCCTTCATCCAACCCTCACCTGATAAGTGCCCCACCCTAGGTCTACCTCTCCAATCCCCATGCACTTCCACCACCCCAGTCCACAGTGTAAAGTGGTCGTGTAAGTGTCATGACAAAAAGTGGCCAGCCCACACTGTAAAGTGCTTGTGTAGGTGTCATGACAAAAGCATCCAGTACACACTGTAAAGTGGTCATGTAGGTGTAACGACAAAAAGCACTCAGTCTGCACCGTAAAGTGGTCATTTTGGTGCCATGATAAATGATACCCAGTACACACTGTAAATGTGATTTCCATTAGGAGGGGCATCCAGCTGTAGAAACCAAGCCAAAATCGGTCCAGTGTGATTTGGAGACGGTTATCTGCTCTGCCTTGGCTCATATCTGAACAACTCCTCTAACCCATGCTAACATGGCTAATGGACATTAAACATTGATGATATGTGTGTGTATGTGTGTTTGTGTGTAGCAAAGTTGCACATGGAAAAAAACAAAACCACATGGAATGAACACGTAGAAGCATCCATCTTCCTTTTTAGCCTCTTCTTAGTTAATGTAATTTCATGAACAATGGTGGGATGTCATAATATTTAGTTCTGGTCACATGACACCTTGAACAAGATGTTTCAATACTTCCCAAACTCTACTATAAACATTTGAATTAACAAACCCATTGTTAAATATTTTCTGCTAAATATTTGCAGGATGTTAAGAGTTATCTAATCGGTGATTAGAATAAACTTTGGTGTATCCCATAAAAAGTTAAAGGTTTGCTTCAAAATAAAGATGGATAAAGACGACAGCTGTATAAAAAAGTGCAGGGCGATCAAAATAGACGGTAGCCACAGAGTAGGCAGACCCAGAAAAACCTGGGACGACTTGATAAATTCCGACCTCACACACTTACACCTCTCCAAGACAATGTCATTGGACCGAGATCTTTGGCGCGACGCAGTAATACAGAAGACCCGCCTTGCCTAAGTACAAAGTGAAACCTACTACAGTCAGTAGGCACCTCTTAACCAAAATACACCCCCGTCCCACTACCCCCACCTCATCCACACCTTTTGATGTAAAGTTATGTTGGTACCACAACATCCAGTCCTAAATAAATGAGGTTGTGTAGGTGTCACGACAAAAAAAACACACAGTCCACGCTGTAATGTGGCCGTGTAGGTAACACGGTAAAAACCTCCCAGTCCACACTGCAAACGTGGTTGGTGTTAGGAAGGGCATCCAGCCGTAGAAAACCCACCAGACAGTCCTATACGAGCAAGACAACCAATCTTGCCTCAAGTGGGAAAACTCCCGTCCAAACCCATGCTAGTGTGGAAGATGGACGTTAATGATGATTCCCTAGGAACTTACAGCTTCCAATTCCTTTGTTTCATATTCCTCATCAGTTTTAAGGGAGTCTGAAGAAGACGGAATTCCAGATTCAAAATCTTTTAGTTTATTTGCTAATATTCTGCTAGCCAGCTTTTGATAAGCTAAAATTTCACTCTTCTCTTGAAGCTGTAAGTAAAATGAAACAAAAGTGTGTTATAGTTTGCTTGAATCAATGTGGAAAGTGCAGGAAATAACTGATATTTTCCCAGAGGCTACAACAATGCAAATAGAACATAGCATGTTAAAATAACAATAACAAAGTTTTACAGTTTATTGAGGAACAACTGTGGTTAAAATGTCTTGTCCATGCTGTAATTGTTTTAGTTTCAACACAGTCTCAAATCCAGTCACTTGCCATACAGGGACAACTGTGACTAAACTCACTCATCCATGCTGTAATTGCTTTAGATTCAACAGAAGTCACTTGTCATACAGCTACACACTGTAATTGTTTTATTTTCAACACACAATTTCAGATCTAGTCACTTGCTACACAGGTACAACTGCAGCTAAAATGACTTTTCCACAATTTAATCATCTTAGTTTCAACACAATGCCTCAGAGGAAGTCTTTTGCCATCAAGTACCTCTCAGAAATATAAGATATTAAATTCTGATTAATCTTTGGTGTAAATTTTTTAGTCTAAAAGAAAATAATGTCACATTTTACCAAGCCTCAACTATCATACCGATCTCTTTTATCACCATAATTGCAACAATATACTATCATCACGATTGTAATCAAGAATTATGAAAGGTTTAGTGAAATGACTAACTTTCAGCTTCATAATAAAGGTAAAATATATAACTATTTAAATCTAATATTACGCTTCACAAAACAATGAGATTTTAGTCCAGGATTTGAAGAGAAATTTGAACACTTTAACAAGCAATTTCAAGAGGTTCCTCCTTAAAGGGTTAAATAAGGATTTCTCTTGGCATAATGTAATGACCAAGGAAAGAATCTTGATTAAAATACTCTGTAGAATGCTCAGCCACTTACACATCAATTAAGCAAAGTGTTTCATTGATTAAACACCTAAATCCCTCTACATCAATACAAACTTTAGTCCATTAAATTCTGTTGTAGACCCTCTTGAAAAGTACTACCTGACATAAGAATTATTCAACAATAACAATAAGAAAAACAACATGAAAAACAAAAAAAAACTATGTAGCATCTAAAAGAAAGGCGACTTGAATGGTTAACTCACCATTTCTAAAAGTACAGTAACTAGATGGGGAGATTTTAGAGATTCAATATTGAGTTCCTTTAATTTACTTTCAATCATATCCTGAGACGATTCTTGATATTGATCTGGCATGGGATTATCACCCTCACTTCCACTTTCTGAATTACTGTCTTTCAGCAAAGATTGCCTTAAAAGACTAGTGCCTGTGGTAAAGAGAAATTATATATACATAGTTTAGCTTAAGTATTGAAATATATTGTTAATACGTAAACATCTGACTGGAAATAAAGCATTGGATAACTGTGAAATAATAATGTTTTGATGTCTTCGAAATGTGCATAACAGTTGTGTTGTGAAAAACTGAAGTTGAATATGTGAAACTTGTCTCTTCTTTTTCTTAATATACACACACACACACCATCATCATCATCATCGTTTAACGTCTATCTTCCACTCTAGCATGGGTTAGACGGGAGTTGTCCCACTTGAGGCCAGGTTGGTCGGGTGACCATGTCTCACTCATATAGGACTATCTGGCAGGTATTCTATGGCTGGATGCCCTTCCTAACACCAACCACATTTACAGTGTGGAACTGGGAACTTTTTACCGTGTTACCTACACGGCCACATTACAGCGTGGACTGTGTTTTTTTTTGTTGTGACACCTACACGATACCGATCTCAATCCCATTATCTCATATATTTGGACTGGATGTTGTACCAACTTTACAGAGAGAGGGTGGTGTTGGTGGGAGTGGGAGGATGGAGTAGGGGTAGTGGGTTGGGGTGTATATTTGGTTAAGAGGTGCCTACTGACTGTAGGTTTCGCTTTGTACTCAGGCAAGGCGGGTCTTCTGTATTACTACGTAGCGCCAAAGATCTTGGTCCAGTGACATTGTCTTGGAGAGGTGTAAGTGTGTGAGGTCGGAATTTATCAAATCATCCCAGGTTTTTCTGGGTCTGCCTACTCTGTGGCTACCGTCTATTTTCATTGCCCTGCACTTTTTTATACAGCTGTCGTCTTTCATGCGCATCACGTGACCATACCAACATAGTTTTCTCTCGAGTAAACAGCATCTGATCCCTCTTATTCCTAATTTCTCAATTAGTTCATTTATGCTTTGCCGTTCACGTATATTACTATTACACATCCAATGGAGCATGCAAGCTTCGTTCCTCTCCAGTCTGCGTAGATCCTCTGCACACAAGGCCCATGTCTCACTGCCATGTAACATCGCTGTTCATATGCAGGCATCATACAGCCTGTCTTTTATTTTTAGAGAGAAACCTTTAGCGGCCAATAGTGGTATAAGCTCTCTGAACTTTTTCCATCCCGTTCGGACTCGAGCTACAGTACTTTCGGAGCACCCTCCACCCCTGCTGATTTTATATATATAAAATCTATATATTTAAAATCTACGTTCTTAGATAGTTTACCTGTGATCCCACTACATTTTTTATGTACCCATAGTTTGCCTTTGAGACATAAAATGGAATTTCTGCCTACTCCTTTCTTACACACTGAGCATGGCCATTTCCCTGAGGGGCCTTGTGCCCTATTTTCCTTTCTACAAACTAGAACTTTAGTCTTAGACAAGTTAACTTTAAGGCCTTTTGATTCTAGGCCATTCTTCCATGTTTGGAATTTCTTCTCTAGTTCAGCCATAGATTCTGCTATGAGAGTTAGATCATCTGCGTATAGGAGTTCCCATGGGCAGCCAGTCTTAAACTCCTCTGTTATAGCCTGAAGAGCAATAATAAATAGGAGGTGGCTAAGGACAGATTCTTGATGAACACCATCTTTTACACTAAATTCTTCACAATATTCATTGTTAATTCTAACCTTACTGGCTGTTTCTTTATACATAGCTTGTATAGCTCTCACAAGCCATTCATCTACACCTAGTTTTATATATATATATATATAATCATTATGGTCTGCGTTCAAATCCCGCCAAGGTTAACTTTGCCTTTCATCCTTACGGAGTCGATAAAATAAAGTACCAGTAATGCACTGGGATAATTGCTGGCCTTGTGCCAAAAAGTAGAAACAATTATTATCAGCCACATTTTATATCTACTTTTCCACGCTCACGGTATTTCACTGGGGCTACTTTAATCCTCGGATAGGTTTCATTTTATTCTTTACTTTAGTTCACTGTAAATTTCCTCAATGATCTATCCACAAGTAAAGATACTTTAAACATCTGAATTAACAAATTGCATGAAACGACATTAGCAAGAATTTCATGAAAAGTACAAAACAATAGTATGACTGCCTCACATTAATAATTAGATGTTTGCTGTAATACTGTAATTTTTCCCAATGATCTGTCCACTCGAAAAGATACTATAAACATTTGTATAAACAAAATTGTTTTTAGATAGTTTCTTCTAAGTTATTATAGAATGTTAAGAGTTAAACAAATGTATAATCTTACATAATTCCAAAACTGATTCCTTCTTTCCTCCATTGGTATTCTGTGATCTACGTTTTGTTATTGGTATTGATGATTTCTTCAGGTTTAATTCATTGATTTGTTTCATCATTTGTCGGAAGCTGAATAACTGTTCTTCAAAAGCATACCTATATGCATTGGCTAACATATAACTGTCTTGAGATTGCTGTTGACTGAATTCCAACTGTGTGAGAGAGATGCATGTATGTCGTTTTAGAATTTTGAATTGATTTTTGACTGGCCACCTTCTTGGTGGAAAATGAACAATCATTTATCATTTAACCCTTTAGCATTTACATTACTCTATATATACTACTACATCTATTGTATTTTCACAGTAAAAGCTTTACCTTACATAATTATCTCACATAATATCAAATCTATGAAATTTTGATATTTATTTTGAGAACAATACCTTAACATCAGTATGAGTGGCCAGTTACAGCTGGTTTGAACAGAAAGAGATGAGAGAATTTTGGCCGGCTATGGCCGGTTTGAATGCAAAAGGGTTAAATCATAACAATATTTTACAGTTTTTAAAGGTTTGGTAGCTTATAAATTAAGGAACTACATCCTTTCTCCAAGAATTAAGTTAAGCTGTATTTAAATCTTCATTAATAATTATTTGATGAGGAATTAGCAGATATACTCCCCAAAATACATGTTTCATATATATTATAATGAAATTGAATGTGTATATTGGGCAGTATATCTGCTATAATATTATACTAACTGACCCCATGCCATAAAAAATATGGCTAATTATAGTAATTTATTTATAAAGAGGGAAGAAAACCAATTTCTTAGTTTAATAATTCTTTTATTACAAACTTTATGTGGATAAACTCTCTGCAACTAACATATACACACCAAAATAGTATCTGGGAGTGTATATGTGGATTTGTATGTTTTCAATTATATCTGCACATTTGTTTACATATGTACATAATATATATCATCATCATCATCATCAGGTTACGTCCGCTTTTCCCTGCTTGCAAGGGTGGGACGGGTCTTATTCAGCACAGCATCTCTCCACTTGTCACGGTCCTTCATCATCTCCACCGTGAGCTTCAGCGATCTGAGGTCTGCTCTCACCACCTCCGCCCATGTTTTTCGTGGTCTACCTCTACCACGTCTTCCTTCAACTGGCATTTCCTGGCACTTCTTCACCCGTCAGTCATCCTCCATGCACATCACATATCCATACCACCACAGTCTCCTCTCTCGCACACTACATTCTATCCTTCTCAGACACAGTTTCTCTCTCAACACATCCATGCTGGGTCGTTCACGCACATTGACATTGCACATCCAACGGAGCATGCTTGCCTCATTTCTCTCCAGCCGTCGCATATCCTCTGCAGTTGCTGCCATGTCTCACTACCATGCAGCATTGCGCTCCTCATACAGGCATCATATAACCGTCTTTCATACGCAGGGAGAAACCCTTCTTCGTCAGCAGAGGAAGCAGCTCCCTAAACTTCTTCCAACCCTTCCTTATTCTAGATACTATGGCCTCGGAACCCCCCCCCCCATGCTATTCTGATCTCCTAGGTACCAGAAGCTATCCACCACTTCTATAGCACCCGCCTGCATTTGAAAAATGTGTCTATCAATGCGACTTCTACTGTCTAATTTCCCTGTACATCTACTGCATACATATTTCTCCCTACCTGTTAGTTTGCCTGCTATCCCACTACATCTCTTGTGTACCCAGGATCTGCATTGTGTGCATTTTATAGAATTTATGCCAGTTCCTTTTCTGCATATTGAACATGGCCATTTCCCTGACGGAATCAGGGTTTTGTCCTCTTTTCTACTCATCAACACTTTTGTCTTAGCTAGGTTCACTCTCAGTCCTCTTGATTCCAACTGCTGTTTCATAGCCAGAATTTATTCTCTAGCTCCTCTACTGATTCTGTTATAAGAACCAGATCGTCAGCATAGAGAAGTTCCCATGGACAGCCAGTCTTAAACTCCTCTGTTATGGCTTGGAGGACTATAATGAACAAGAGCGGGCTGAGGACCGAACCCTGATGTACACGTACTTGTATCTGGAATTCCTCACTAAACTCCATTCCTACCCTGACTTTACTGACAGCACCTCTGTACAAAGTTTGCACTGTCCTCACAAGCCATTCCTCAACACCTAGTTTCCTTAGGGACCACCAGATGACAGATCGGGGTACCCTATCAAAGGCCTTCTCTAGGTCAACAAAGGCTAAGTATAGTGGCTTATTCTTCTCTAAGAACCTCTCTTGTAGTTGTCTCACCAAGAAGAGGGCATCTGTTGTACTTTTCCCAGGCATATATATATATACAAATATATAAAATGTGGGAACATCAATGAAAAGAGAAAATGTCAACTCAGAGAAGTAATTATACATATTAAACTTAACCCTAAATTATGTCTCCAACCATGGTTTCTGGAATTAAGAAACAATATTGATTATTTTAAAACATTGAAACAATATATATATAAGGAGACAGACAGAGACAAGGATAGGTAGATAGATAGATAGGTTGGTAGACACATTGCTATCAGACAGACAGATGGACAGAAAGACTGGCAAACAAATATACAAATATAGCTGTAACAAAAATAAAAGGGAACAACAACATTGACAACAACAATACCAAATGATAGAAAGATTATTGAAATAGTGTAAATACCTCTTCTCTGAGTCTGAGAACTTCTCGGTGCATATTGGCAGCTGAGTAGGCACAGCCACACGGCTCTGACTTTTGCCCTCGACAAATACAAGCACCCAAAACAGCCAACTGAAATATTTAATTAAAATATGTCATCACAAGACTTCCAAAGTAGTGTTTAGAAATATATAAACTACAGTCATCACTTGTAATTGAGTATGACTTGGTAGTATGGACCATGGTTTCACTGAGGTTTTAGGTGCCTGAGCAGTCACAAACAGACATAACCGCTCTCTTAGTCCTCCTTCCTTTGAACATCTAGGAAATGACAGCTAGAAGGAAAAAGAGCTGCACCAGAAGTGGGCTGGTACTTTTTAAAACCCTTTAGCATGTAACCCTGTCATATCCGGCCAGAATTCTCTCACTTCTTTCTGTTCAAACTGGCTGCTCATACTAATGTTAAGGTATTGTTCTCAAAATAAACCAAAATCTCATAGATTCGATATTATGTGAAATAATTAAGTGAGTTAAAGCCTTTACCACAAAATATAATAGTATATGTAGAGTAATGTAAATGCTAATGGGTTAACAACCCCAAAAGGATGAAAGCCAAAGTGGATCTAATAATATGTACTATTGTTACTAATATTTTACACAGATTGGCCCCAAAGTAACATGGTGAACTATCAGAAAACTGAACCTGTTATCTCTTTTTTTAGTTGTAGCACACTTATAAAATAACTTTATTGTTGAAAGCAATATTTTAGAGAGCTACAGTAATACAAATAGAGCTTTAAATATTAAGAGTAAGGATATATTTCTTTATTTGACACAAGGGCGCACAAGAAAGGGGGACAATACAAAGACATATGGCAGGGATTTTACATACAATCGTGTAAAAAATGTTAACATAAATTCAACAATCAAAATCCCCAATAGGGGGGAGGCATTACAAATGGGTTGTTTTATACCCCGTAGATAGAACAACCCTCAACTCCAGGAGCATGCTGGGCAAGTGTTCCTCTCTTCCTTTTGCTCTCTTCTTTAACCTACGGGTTTATATACAGAGAAGGCCCAATCACTTGAGCCATTTTTGCTACATTCACCCACCTTTCAGTAAATTTACTGGGGTGCAGTGCCTCTCTCTCCACCCTGATTCTCCTTCTAAAGTGGTACCTAAAGAAGACAGGGATCTCCTGATCCATCGTAGTTTCTATAATATTTTTTTTGACAAAGAGAATTTTCTCCTGAAATATTAAGGACTAATTAAATATCTCCAATTGGAACCTTCATCATTAAAACTGATGGAAGTCCATTCCATGTGCTTGTGTGTATGTGTGTGATGTGTGATATGTGTGTGTATGTGTGTGTGAGTATATATGTGAGATATATGCATATGTATGTGTGATATGTGTGTGTATTTGAGTATGTGATATGTGTGTGTGTGTGTGAGTGTATGGTGTGTGTGTGAATGTATGATATATGTGTGTGTGAGTATGTGATGTATGTGTGTGATTATGTGATATATGTGTGTATGTGAGTGTGTGTGTGACTATGTGATATGTGTGTGTGTATGTGTGTGTGAGTGTGTGATATATGAGTGTGTGTGTGTGTGAGTGTGTGTGACTAGAGAAAGACTATGTAATAATATGACCCACCTCTGATGTACTGAAACTACTGTATTTATCGTTTGGATTGCTGTGGACCAGGTCATACTTTATCTTGTCTTGGACATCAAGAAGGGCAAGTAACTCATCTCGTTCTCTGGTTACCGCTGGGGTGGGAGAAAATACATACATTATCATACATCATCATCATCCTCATCAACATCTTCATCAGTATCATCATCATTAATATGATCATTAATATCATCATCAATATCATCATCAATATCAACAACAGTATCATCACCATCATCATCAGTATCATCATCAACATCATCATCAGTATCATCAACAATATCATCAACAGCATCATCATCACCATCACCACCATCATGACTATCATCTGCCCTTGACTCAATTGAAGAGTCCTCTTGACCCTTATATATATCATCATCATCATTTTTTGTTGTTTTAACGTTCACTTTCCCTGCAAGGGTTGTACAGGTCTATATAGACCAACTCAGTACTGAGGCAGTGGCCACTGATCTCCCAAGCCAGGGATCTGTGTCTTATATACTCTCTCTTGTCCCATTGAGTGCTCAGGTGAGGTTCACCTGCCTTACACACAGCTGAGGATCCTCTCAATCTTTTGTTTGGCAAGATTTCTGTGGGTGGATAACCTTCTTATTACCAACCCCTTTACTGTGTGTACTGGGTGTGTTTATTGTGTAAATCACCAACCCTGGGGAGGTTGTCCTGTCCTTAACAGAGGACTCTTCAGTTGTGTCAAGGGCATAAGCAATAATTCTTTCTATTCTTGGCACAAGGCCAATTACCCCAGTACATTACTGGTGCTTTATTCTATCGACCCTGTAAGTATAAAAGGCAAAGTTAACCTCAACAGGATTTGAACCCACAACGTAAAGGGCCATAACTCTATACTACAAAGCACAGTGTCTGACGCTCTACTGATACTGCAATCCACTGCCCTAATAAGCCCTAATAAAATGCATCCAGTACACTTTAAAGTGGTTGGTGATAGGAAGGGCTTCCACCCATAGAAAATTTGCCATACAATAAGTCAAGAGGTTTCTTCAATTGTGTAAAAGTTTTGGTTACCTCCCAAGTTGTGATGTCATGATAAAATACAGCTGGCACAGTCAAGTTTTGGTCAAGTTGGTAAAAAAAAAAAGGTTAAAATATCAAAGAAGTATTCTTTACCCATTTTCTGTGCAAGAACTTTTTGTAATTCATCAGATCTTTTCTCCAAAGCATTGAGTAACTCTAAGTTTTCATTGCAGGCACTTTAGTAGGAAGAGGAATAGAGTAATTGAGAAAGTTAGAGAGAAATAAGAGAAAAAAGAAAAATAAATAAGTAAAGAGAGAGTGACTTAAAGTGGGAAAGAGAATTCAATGTTAGAATTCAACAGTAGAAACCACCCCAAAAGGGTTGAGAGGACTCATCTGTTGCGTCAAAGCATTAACAAGCTCTCACGACAAGCTCTCTAATGTTGGTCTAAAGTCTAAAGTCTGTCTCAAAACAGAAAGCTCAACAGACCAGTGCTTATCCCAATCTTCTGATGTAAACTGAGAGTACAAGACAGGACACCAGCCTATTACAGAATGAAATCCCCAGCTATTGCTGGTACTCATTTTCAGCTGAGTATACTGGAACAACATGAAATGAAGTGTTTTGCTCAAGAACACAACACACAACCAAGCCCAGGAATTGAACCCACAACATTAGGATCATAAGTCCAACACCCTTACCACTAGACCCTGCCTCTAATGTTGGTGATGATAAAAAATACAGCAGACATACACTAATTGAAAAACTAGGAGGTTCTGTCATCATCATCATCATCATCATCACTGTTTTACGTCCGTTCTTCCACGCTAGCATGGGTTAGACGGGTTGTCCTGTTGTGGGCAGTGTCTGGTCGGCTGACCATGCCTTGCTCATACAGGAACTGATCTGGCTTGATTTCTACAGCTGGATGCCCTTCCTAACACCAACCTCATTTACAGTGAGTGCTGGGTGCTTTTTCGTGGCGCCTACACGTCCACTTTACAGTGTGGGCTGGGTGCTTTTTTGCCGTGGCACCTCCACGACCACCTTGCGGTGGGGGGAGTGGGGGAATATTGTTTATATGCTTCAGCATGTACCCATGGGAGGTCGGGTACCCTGTATTACTGCGTGACGCCAGAAGTCACGGTCGTGTGTCATTGTCTTTGAGAGGTGTAGTTGGGTAAGGTCGGCTTTTATCACCTCATCCCAAGTCATCTTGGGTCTCCCCACTCCGCGGTTTCCATCAACTTCTAGTGCTCTGCACCTTTTTATGCAGCTGTCATCCTTCATACGCATCACATGTCCATACCAGCGTAACCGCCTCTCCTGCACGCAGCATTTGATTCCTCTTATGCTCAGTCTCTCTCTCAATTCCTTTATGCTTTGTCGTTCACGTATATTACTGTTACACATCCATCGGAGCATGCAGGCTTCGTTTCTCTCTAATCTATGTAAGTCTTCCACCTTCAGCGCCCAGGTCTCACTACCATGCAACATCGCTGTTCGGATACACGCATCATACAGTCTGCCTTTCATTCTGAGGGAGAAGCCTTTTGCAGCTAGCAGTGGTAGTAGTTCCCTAAACTTCTTCCATCCCGTTCTTACCCTAGTTATTGTACTTTCTGAGCACCCACCTCCGTTGCTAATTCGGTCACCTAGGTAGCAGAAGCTGTCTACTGTTTCTACAGGGCCCTCCCAGAGATTGGTGGTACTTGTTTCCTGTGGCTCTTTGCTTGCTGTTTCAGCACAGCTGCTGCATGTGAATCCTACATTCTTAATTAAGCTTCCTGAGATCCCACTACATCTCTTGTGTACCCATTGTTTGCATTTGGGGCAGAGAATGGAGTTCCTACCTACACCTTTCCTACATACTGAGCAAGGCCATTTCCCTGAGGGGATCTGGGTTCTGTTTTCTCGTCTACTTACAAGGACCTTAGTCTTTGTCATGTTGACTTTGAGGCCCTTTCTCTCTAGTCCCTGCTTCCAGGTTTGGAATTTATTCTCTAGTTCTACCATAGATTCAGCTATGAGTGCGAGGTCATCAGCATACAGGAGTTCCCATGGGCATCCAGTCTTAAACTCCTCCGTTATTGCCTGCAGGACTATGATGAACAGGAGAGGGCTAAGAACAGAGCCCTGGTGGACCCCAACCTGTACGCTAAATTCCTCGCTATACTCATTGCTAATCCTAACTTTGCTGACTGCTCCCCTATACATGGCTTGTACCGCTTTCACAAGCCATTCATCTACTCCTAGTTTTCTAAGAGCCCACCAGATTACTGCACGTGGAACTCTGTCAAAGGCTTTCTCAAGGTCGACAAATGCCAAGTAGAGTGGCTTACTTTTAGCTAGGTACTTTTCCTGTAATTGCCTCACAAGGAAGAGGGCATCAGTGGTGCCTCTCCCTGGTACAAACCCAAATTGCATCTCGTCTATATTCACCCGGTCCCTAATCAGCTGTGCTATAACTCTTTCTGTTACTTTCATGACCTGGTCCATCAACTTTATACCTCTATAGTTTCCTCTATCTAGTGCATCGCCTTTACCTTTGTAGCAGTTGACAATGATGCTACTGCACCAATCTTTTGGTATGGCCCCTTCTAGTATTACCTGGTTAACGATACGTGTGGTTATAGTGTGACCTACAGACCCAGATGCCTTCAGCATCTCGGCAGCTATACCCGATGGACCGGTTGCCTTCCCCATCTTCATATCTCTGATTGCCTTACTTACTACGCTGCCGCTGACTTGTACTGCTGGTCCCTCTATAGGGTCTACATGGGGTAGGGTCTCTTCTTCCCATGCATTCTCCTCATTTAGTAATCTATCATAATGACTCTTCCATGCATCTTTCTTCTCAGCACTTGTGAGGGCAAGCTCACCTTTATCATTCCGGATACACTTCTCTCCAATGACATCACAACTATCTCTGACACACTGCCTCGCAATCTTGAATACCTCCTGTTTCTGGTCCTCACGTTGTAAAACATGCTTGAATTTTCTATCCTCTGCTTCCCTCCTAGCTAAGTATACTTGTCGCCTAGCTTCCCTCTTGGTCTCTATGTAATGTACCCTGCTCCCCCCGTTCTTCCATTCTTTCCATGCCTGTCTCTTGGCCTTGACTGCTTCATCTACCTTATTGTTCCACCACCAAGTCACTCTCCTCCTTCTGTAAGGATGTGAATAGCCACTAAGGAGTTGAGACGGGTCTGTTAAGATTTAGACGTGGAGTGTGATCCTGTGTCAGGTTCAATGATGATGCGAATAATTAATAGGAACAGTGGTGGAGTGGGGGAGGGTCACACCACATTTTTTATACTAGCAGGCAGGTCTTCTCTAGTACCTTATGTCGCCAATCATTATGGCCCTTTGCCATCTGTCATGAGTTTCAGCATTCTGGAATTGGTCATCACTACATCTTCCCATGTCTTCCTATGTCTACCTTCTCCATGAGTTCTATCCTCTGAGATTTCACAGCCTTGCTTTATACAGCTGTCATCTTCCATACATATCACATGTCCAAATCAGTGTACCATTCTTCCACTGGGATTTCTTGTCACTTCTTTCAATGTTTATCATCCAAACACATCACATGTCGCTACCAGTGCAGTCTTCTCTGTTGCACACTACATTGGATACCTTTTATGCCAAGTTTTCCTCTCAGCTCTCTTATGCTGTCATTAATGCAAACTAACATTACATACCCACTGGAGTATACTCCTTTTTTTCTAGTCATTGTAAATCTTCTGCAGTCAAGGCCCATATCTCACTGTCATGTAGCATTGCAGTTCACATGTAGGTTTTCTGCAGTTAAGGCCCATATCTCACTGTCATGTAGTATTGCAGTTCACACGTAGGTCTTCTGCAGTCAGGGCCCATATTTCACAGCCATGTAGGTTTTCTGCAGTTAAGACCCATATTTCACAACCATGTAGCATTGCAGTTCGCATGTAGGTCTTCTGTAGTCAAGGCCCATATTTCATTACCATGTAGCATTGCAGTTCACATGTAGTCATCATACAGTTGACTCTTTACTGTGAGAGAGAAACCCTTTGTTTTCAGCAAAGGTTCTAGCTCCCTAAACTTCATCCTGTCCATTCTTAATCTGGCTCCCTCACTCTCTGAGGACCCCACAACCCCGCTGATTGGGTCTCCCATAACAAATACTGTCAACAACCTCTATATAATATTTAAAAAACGATAACAGCTGATGTGGAGCTGATTAAAAACATCAAACAGCTGTTGCTATTCCCTTCATCTCTCTCCCTCTCTCTCCCCTATACACAGACATACACACTATCTTTCCTCCCGCACACTCTCCTCTGTCTTTCCTCTCACTCCCTCCTTTTCCGTCACCCTCTCTGTTAGTGTCAACCTGACACTTCTCTTTCTCTCAATCGGCAGTGACAAAGTTGATGTAAAGTTGATCTACATATATTAATCATGAAATTGTTCTCTCTTAAAAGCTGTTTCATGTGTCTGAGTGAGACAGTCATATACACATCATCATCATCATTATCATCGTCATCATCATCATCATTGTAGTTATCATCATCATCGTTGTTATCTCAGTTTGTTTTTCCATGTTTGCATGAGATACTTTAGGTTTTCCAAAAATTTTACTTTTTGCATGACACCTACATGACCACTTTAGAGTGTGGACTGGGTGCTTTTTGCATGACACCTACATGACCACTTTACAGTGTGGACTGGGTGCCTTTTGTATGACACCTACATGACCACTTTACAGTGTGGACTGGGTGCTTTTTGTCATGACACCTACATGACCACTTTACAGTGTGGACTGAGTGCTTTTTGTCATGACACCTACATGACCACTTCACAGTGTGGATTGGGTGCCTTTTGCATGACACCTACATGACCACACTACAATGTAGACTGGGTGCTTTTTGTCATGACACCTACATGACCACTTTACAGTGTGGAATGGGGGCCTTTTGTCATGACACCTACATGACCACTTTACAGTGTGGACTGGGGGCCTTTTGTCATGACACCTATATGACCACTTTACAGTGTGCACTGCGTGCTTTTTGTCATGACACCTACATGACCACTTTACAGTGTGGACTGGGTGCTTTTTGTCATGACACCTACATGACCACTTTACAGTGTGGACTGGGTGCTTTTTGAAATGACACCTATATGACCACTTTACAGTGTGGATTGGGTGCTTTTCGTCATGATACCTACATGACCACTTTACAGTGTGGACTGGGTGCTTTTAGTCATGACACCTACATGACCACTTTACAGTGTGGACTGGGTGCTTTTTGTCATGACACCTACATGACCACTTTACAATGTAGACTGGGCACTTTTTGTCATGACACCTACATGACCACTTTACAGAGTGGACTGGGTGCTTTTTGTCATGACACCTACAGGACCACTTTACAGTGTTGACGGGGTGCTTTTTGTCATGAATCTACATGACCACTTTACAGTGTGGACTGGGTGCTTTTTGTCATGACACCTACATGACCAGTTTACAGTGTGGACTGGGTGCTTTTCGTCATGATACCTACATGACCACTTTACAGTGTGGACTGTGTGCCTTTTGTCATGACACCTACATGACCACTTTACAGTGTGGACTGGGTGGCTTTTGTCATGACACCTACATGACCACACTACACTGTGGATGGGTGCTTTTTATCATGACACCTACATGACCACTTTACAATATAGACTGGGCACTTTCTGTCATGACCACTTTACAGTCTGGACTGGATACTTTTTGTCATGACACCTACATGACCACTTTACAGTGTTGACTGGGTGCTTTTTGTCATGACACCTACTTAACCACTTTACAGAGTGGACTGGGTGCTTTTTGTCATGACACCTTTATGACCACTTTACAGTGTGGACTGGGTGGCTTTTGTCATGACACCTACATGACCACTTTACAGTGTGGACTGGGTGCTTTTTGTCATGACACCTACATGACCACTTTACAGTGTGGACTGGGTGCCTTTTGTCATGACACCTACATGACCACACTACAATGTAGACTGGGTGCTTTTTGTCATGACACCTACATGACCACTTTACAGTGTGGACTGAGTGCCTTTTGTCATGAAACCTATATGACCACTTTACAGTGTGGACTGGGTGCCTTTTGTCATGACACCTACATGACCACTTTACAGTGAGGACTGGGTGCATTTTGTCATGACACCTACATGACCAGTTTACAGTGTGGACTGGGTGCTTTTCGTCATGATACCTACATGACCACTTTACAGTGTGGACTGGGTGGCTTTTGTCATGACACCTCCATGACCACTTTACAGTGTGGACTGGGTGGCTTTTGTCATGACACCTACATGACCACTTTACACTGTGGACTGGGTGCTTTTTATCATGACACCTACATGACCACTTTACAATGTAGACTGGGCACTTTTTGTCATGACCACTTTACAGTGTGGACTGGATGCTTTTTGTCATGACACCTACATGACCACTTTACAGTGTGGACTGGGTGCTTTTAGTCATGACACATACATGACCACTTTACAGTGTGGATTGGGTGCTTATTGTCATGACACCTACATGACCACTTTACTGTGTAGACTGGGTGCTTTTTGTCATGACACCTATATGACCACTTCACAGTGTGGACTGGGTGGCTTTTGTCATGACACCTACATGACCACTTTACACTGTGGACTGAGTGCTTTTTGTCATGACACCTACATGACCACTTCACAGTGTGGATTGGGTGCCTTTTGCATGACACCTACATGACCACACTACAATGTAGACTGGGTGCTTTTTGTCATGACACCTACATGACCACTTTACAGTGTGGACTGAGTGCCTTTTGTCATGAAACCTATATGACCACTTTACAGTGTGGACTGGGTGCCTTTTGTCATGACACCTACATGACCACTTTACAGTGAGGACTGGGTGCTTTTTGTCATGACACCTACATGACCAGTTTACAGTGTGGACTGGGTGCTTTTGTCATGATACCTACATGACCACTTTACAGTGTGGACTGGGTGCTTATTGTCATGACACCAAACATGACCAGTTAACAGTGTGGACTGGGTGCTTTTCGTCATGATACCTACATGACCACTTTACAGTGTGGACTGGGTGCTTATTGTCATGACACCTACATGACCACTTTACAGTGTGGACTGGGTGCCTTTTGTCATGACACCTACATGACCACTTTACTGTGTGGACTGGGTGCTTTTTGTCAGGACACCTACATGACCACTTTACAGTGTGGACTGGGTGGCTTTTGTCATGACACCTCCATGACCACTTTACAGTGTGGACTGGGTGGCTTTTGTCATGACACCTACATGACCACTTTACACTGTGGACTGGGTGCTTTTTATCATGACACCTCCATGACCACTTTACAATGTAGACTGGGCACTTTTTGTCATGACCACTTTACAGTGTGGACTGGATGCTTTTTGTCATGACACCTACTTAACCACTTTACAGAGTGGACTGGGTGCTTTTTGTCATGACACCTATATGACCACTTCACAGTGTGGACTGGGTGGCTTTTGTCATGACACCTACATGACCACTTTACAGTGTGGACTGAGTGTTTTTTGTCATGACACCTACATGACCACTTCACAGTGTGGATTGAGTGCCTTTTGTCATGACACCTACATGACCACACTACAATGTAAACTGGGTGCTTTTTGTCATCACACCTACATGACCACTTTACAGTGTGGACTGAGTGCCTTTTGTCATGAAACCTATATGACCACTTTACAGTGTGGACTGGGTGCCTTTTGTCACGACACCTACATGACCACTTTACTGTGAGGACTGGGTGCTTTTTGTCATGACACCTACATGACCAGTTTACAGTGTGGACTGGGTGCTTTTCGTCATGATACCTACATGACCACTTTACAGTGTGGACTGGGCACTTTTATGTCATGACACCTCCATGACCACTTTACAGTGTGGACTGGGTACCTTTTGTCATGACACCTACATGACCACTCTACAGTGTGGACTGGGTGCCTTTTGTCATGACACCTACATGACCACTTTACTGTGTGGACTGGGTGCTTTTTGTCATGACACCTACATGACCACTTTACAGTGTGGACTGGGTGGCTTTTGTCATGACACATACATGACCACTTTACAGTGTGGACTGGGTGCTTTTTGTCATGACACCTACATGACCACTTTACAGTATGGGCTGGGTGCTTTTTGCTATGACACCTACATGACCACTTTACAGTGTAGACTGGGTGCCTTTTGTCATGACACCTACCTGACCACTTTACAGTGTGGACTGGGTGGCTTTTGTCATGACACATACATGACCACTTTACAGTGTGGACTGGGTGCTTTTTGTCATGACACCTCCATGACCACTGTACAGTGTGGACTGGGTGCTTTTTGTCATGACACCTACATGACCACTTTACAATGTAGACTGGGCACTTTTTGTCATGACGCCTAGATAACCACTTTACAGTGTGGACTGGGTGCTTTTTGTCATGACACCTATATGACCACTTTACAGTGTGGGCTGGGTGCCTTTTGTCATGACACCTACATGACCACTTTACAGTGTGGACTGGGTGCCTTTTTTCATGACACCTACATGACCACTTTACAGTGTGGATTGGGTGCTTTTCGTCATGATACCTACATGACCACTTTACAGTGTGGACTGGGTGCTTTTTGTCATGACACCTACATGACCACTTTACAGTGTGGACTGGGTGCCTTTTGTCATGACACCTACATGACCACTTTACAGTGTGGATTGGGTGCTTTTCTTCATGATACCTACATGACCACTTTACAGTGTGGACTGGGTGCTTTTTGTCATGACACCTACATGACCACTTTACAGTGTGGACTGGGTGCCTTTTGTCAAGACACCTACATGACCACTTTACAGTGTGGATTGGGTGCTTTTTGTCATGACACCTATATGACCACTTTACAGTGTGGACTGGGTGCCTTTTGTCATGACACCTATATGACCACTTTACACTGTGGCCTGGGTGCTTTTCGTCATGACACCTACATGACCAGTTTACAGTGTGGACTGGGTGCTTTTCGTCATGATACCTACATGACCACTTTACAGTGTGGACTGGGTGCTTATTGTCATGACACCTACATGACAACTTTACAGTGTGGACTGGGTGCCTTTTGTCATGACACCTACATGACCACTTTACTGTGTGGACTGGGTGGCTTTTGTCATGACACCTACATGACCACTTTACAGTGTGGACTGGGTGGCTTTTGTCATGACACCTACATGACCACTTTACACTGTGGACTGGGTGCTTTTTATCATGACACCTACATGACCACTTCACAGTGTGGACTGGTTGCTTTTTGTCATGACATCTATATGACCACTTTACAGTGTAGACTGGGCACTTTTTTGTCATGACACTTCCATGACCACTTTACAGTGTGGACTGGGTACCTTTTGTCATGACACCTACATGACCACCTTACAGTGTGGACTGGGTGCCTTTTGTCATGACACCTACATGACCACTTTACAGTGTGGACTGGGTGGCTTTTGTCATGACACATACATGACCACTTTACAGTGTGGACTGGTTGCTTTTTGTCATGACACCTACATGACCACTTTACAGTGTGGACTGGGTGGCTTTTGTCATGACACCTACATGACCACTTCACGGTGTGGACTGGGTGCTTTTTGTCATGACATCTATATGACCACTTTACAGTGTAGACTGGGCACTTTTTTGTCATAACACTTACATGACCACTTTACAGTGTGGACTGGGTACCTTATGTCATGACACCTACATGACCACTCTACAGTGTGGACTGGGTGCCTTTTGTCATGACACCTACATGACCACTTTACTGTGTGGACTGGGTGCTTTTTGTCATGACACCTACATGACCACTTTACAGTGTGGACTGGGTGGCTTTTGTCATGACACATACATGACCACATTACAGTGTGGACTGGGTGCTTTTTGTCATGACACCTCCATGACCACTGTACAGTGTGGACTGGGTGCTTTTTGTCATGACACCTACATGACCACTTTACAATGTAGACTGAGCACTTTTTGTCATGACGCCTAGATAACCACTTTACAGTGTGGACTGGGTGCTTTTTGTCATGAGACCTATATGACCACTTTACAGTGTGGGCTGGGTGCCTTTTGTCATGACACCTATATGACCACTTTACAGTGTGGACTGGGTGCCTTTTGTCATGACACCTACATGACCACTTTACAGTGTGGACTGGGTGCCTTTTGTCATGACACCTACATGACCACTTTACAGTGTGGATTGGGTGCTTTTCGTCATGATACCTACATGACCACTTTACAGTGTGGACTGGGTGCCTTTTGTCATGACACCTACATGACCACTTTACAGTGTGGATTGGGTGCTTTTCTTCATGATACCTACATGACCACTTTACAGTGTGGACTGGGTGCTTTTTGTCATGACACCTACATGACCACTTTACAGTGTGGACTGGGTGCCTTTTGTCAAGACACCTACATGACCACTTTACAGTGTGGATTGGGTGCTTTTTGTCATGACACCTATATGACCACTTTACCATGTGGACTGGGTGCCTTTTGTCAAGACACCTACATGACCACTTTACAATGTAGACTGAGCACTTTTTGTCATGACGCCTAGATAACCACTTTACAGTGTGGACTGGGTGCTTTTTGTCATGAGACCTATATGACCACTTTACAGTGTGGGCTGGGTGCCTTTTGTCATGACACCTATATGAACACTTTACACTGTGGCCTGGGTGCTTTTCGTCATGACACCTACATGACCACTTTACAGTGTGGAGTGGGTGCTTTTCGTCATGATACCTACATGACCACTTTACAGTGTGGACTGGGTGCTTATTGTCATGACACCTACATGACAACTTTACAGTGTGGACTGGGTGCCTTTTGTCATGACACCTACATGACCACTTTAATGTGTGGACTGGGTGGCTTTTGTCATGACACCTACATGACCACTTTACAGTGTGGACTGAGTGCTTTTTGTCATGACACCTACATGACCACTTCACAGTATGGACTGGATGCTTTTTGTCATGACATCTATATGACCACTTTACAGTGTAGACTGCGCACTTTTATGTCATGACACCTACATGACCACTTTACAGTGTTGACTGGGTACCTTTTGTCATGACACCTCCATGACCACTTTACAGTGTGGACTGGGTACCTTTTGTCATGACACCTACATGACCACTTTACAGTGTGGACTGGGTGCCTTTTGTCATGACACCTACATGACCACTTTACAGTGTGGACTGGGTGGCTTTTGTCATGACACATACATGACCACTTTATAGTGTGGACTGGTTGCTTTTTGTCATGACACCTACATGACCACTTTACAGTGTGGACTGGGTGGCTTTTGTCATGACACCTACATGACCACTTCACGGTGTGGACTGGGTGCTTTTTGTCATGACATCTATATGACCACTTTACAGTGTAGACTGGGCACTTTTTTGTCATGACACTTACATGACCACTTTACAGTGTGGACTGGGTACCTTTTGTCATGACACCTACATGACCACTCTACAGTGTGGACTGGGTGCCTTTTGTATGACACCTACATGACCACTTTACTGTGTGGACTGGGTGCTTTTTGTAATGACACCTACATGACCACTTTACAGTGTGGACTGGGTGGCTTTTGTCATGACACATACATGACCACTTTACAGTGTGGACTGGGTGCTTTTTGTCATGACACCTCCATGACCACTGTACAGTGTGGACTGGGTGCTTTTTGTCATGACACCTACATGACCACTTTACAATGTAGACTGAGCACTTTTTGTCATGACGCCTAGATAACCACTTTACAGTGTGGACTGGGTGCTTTTTGTCATGAGACCTATATGACCACTTTACAGTGTGGGCTGGGTGCCTTTTGTCATGACACCTATATGACCACTTTACAGTGTGGACTGGGTGCCTTTTGTCATGACACCTACATGACCACTTTACAGTGTGGACTGGGTGCCTTTTGTCATGACACCTACATGACCACTTTACAGTGTGGATTGGGTGCTTTTCGTCATGATACCTACATGACCACTTTACAGTGTGGACTGGGTGCTTTTTGTCATGACACCTACATGACCACTTTACAGTGTGGACTGGGTGCTTTTTGTCATGACACCTACATGACCACTTTACAGTGTGGATTGGGTGCTTTTCTTCATGATACCTACATGACCACTTTACAGTGTGGACTGGGTGCTTTTTGTCATGACACCTACATGACCACTTTACAGTGTGGACTGGGTGCCTTTTGTCAAGACACCTACATGACCACTTTACAGTGTGGATTGGGTGCTTTTTGTCATGACACCTATATGACCACTTTACAGTGTGGACTGGGTGCCTTTTGTCATGACACCTATATGACCACTTTACACTGTGGCCTGGGTGCTTTTCGTCATGACACCTACATGACCAGTTTACAGTGTGGACTGGGTGCTTTTCGTCATGATACCTACATGACCACTTTACAGTGTGGACTGGGTGCTTATTGTCATGACACCTACATGACAACTTTACAGTGTGGACTGGGTGCCTTTTGTCATGACACCTACATGACCACTTTACTGTGTGGACTGGGTGGCTTTTGTCATGACACCTACATGACCACTTTACAGTGTGGACTGGGTGGCTTTTGTCATGACACCTACATGACCACTTTACACTGTGGACTGGGTGCTTTTTATCATGACACCTACATGACCACTTCACAGTGTGGACTGGTTGCTTTTTGTCATGACATCTATATGACCACTTTACAGTGTAGACTGGGCACTTTTTTGTCATGACACTTCCATGACCACTTTACAGTGTGGACTGGGTACCTTTTGTCATGACACCTACATGACCACCTTACAGTGTGGACTGGGTGCCTTTTGTCATGACACCTACATGACCACTTTACAGTGTGGACTGGGTGGCTTTTGTCATGACACATACATGACCACTTTACAGTGTGGACTGGTTGCTTTTTGTCATGACACCTACATGACCACTTTACAGTGTGGACTGGGTGGCTTTTGTCATGACACCTACATGACCACTTCACGGTGTGGACTGGGTGCTTTTTGTCATGACATCTATATGACCACTTTACAGTGTAGACTGGGCACTTTTTTGTCATAACACTTACATGACCACTTTACAGTGTGGACTGGGTACCTTATGTCATGACACCTACATGACCACTCTACAGTGTGGACTGGGTGCCTTTTGTCATGACACCTACATGACCACTTTACTGTGTGGACTGGGTGCTTTTTGTCATGACACCTACATGACCACTTTACAGTGTGGACTGGGTGGCTTTTGTCATGACACATACATGACCACATTACAGTGTGGACTGGGTGCTTTTTGTCATGACACCTCCATGACCACTGTACAGTGTGGACTGGGTGCTTTTTGTCATGACACCTACATGACCACTTTACAATGTAGACTGAGCACTTTTTGTCATGACGCCTAGATAACCACTTTACAGTGTGGACTGGGTGCTTTTTGTCATGAGACCTATATGACCACTTTACAGTGTGGGCTGGGTGCCTTTTGTCATGACACCTATATGACCACTTTACAGTGTGGACTGGGTGCCTTTTGTCATGACACCTACATGACCACTTTACAGTGTGGACTGGGTGCCTTTTGTCATGACACCTACATGACCACTTTACAGTGTGGATTGGGTGCTTTTCGTCATGATACCTACATGACCACTTTACAGTGTGGACTGGGTGCCTTTTGTCATGACACCTACATGACCACTTTACAGTGTGGATTGGGTGCTTTTCTTCATGATACCTACATGACCACTTTACAGTGTGGACTGGGTGCTTTTTGTCATGACACCTACATGACCACTTTACAGTGTGGACTGGGTGCCTTTTGTCAAGACACCTACATGACCACTTTACAGTGTGGATTGGGTGCTTTTTGTCATGACACCTATATGACCACTTTACCATGTGGACTGGGTGCCTTTTGTCAAGACACCTACATGACCACTTTACAATGTAGACTGAGCACTTTTTGTCATGACGCCTAGATAACCACTTTACAGTGTGGACTGGGTGCTTTTTGTCATGAGACCTATATGACCACTTTACAGTGTGGGCTGGGTGCCTTTTGTCATGACACCTATATGAACACTTTACACTGTGGCCTGGGTGCTTTTCGTCATGACACCTACATGACCACTTTACAGTGTGGAGTGGGTGCTTTTCGTCATGATACCTACATGACCACTTTACAGTGTGGACTGGGTGCTTATTGTCATGACACCTACATGACAACTTTACAGTGTGGACTGGGTGCCTTTTGTCATGACACCTACATGACCACTTTAATGTGTGGACTGGGTGGCTTTTGTCATGACACCTACATGACCACTTTACAGTGTGGACTGAGTGCTTTTTGTCATGACACCTACATGACCACTTCACAGTATGGACTGGATGCTTTTTGTCATGACATCTATATGACCACTTTACAGTGTAGACTGCGCACTTTTATGTCATGACACCTACATGACCACTTTACAGTGTTGACTGGGTACCTTTTGTCATGACACCTCCATGACCACTTTACAGTGTGGACTGGGTACCTTTTGTCATGACACCTACATGACCACTTTACAGTGTGGACTGGGTGCCTTTTGTCATGACACCTACATGACCACTTTACAGTGTGGACTGGGTGGCTTTTGTCATGACACATACATGACCACTTTATAGTGTGGACTGGTTGCTTTTTGTCATGACACCTACATGACCACTTTACAGTGTGGACTGGGTGGCTTTTGTCATGACACCTACATGACCACTTCACGGTGTGGACTGGGTGCTTTTTGTCATGACATCTATATGACCACTTTACAGTGTAGACTGGGCACTTTTTTGTCATGACATTTACATGACCACTTTACAGTGTGGACTGGGTACCTTTTGTCATGACACCTACATGACCACTCTACAGTGTGGACTGGGTGCCTTTTGTATGACACCTACATGACCACTTTACTGTGTGGACTGGGTGCTTTTTGTAATGACACCTACATGACCACTTTACAGTGTGGACTGGGTGGCTTTTGTCATGACACATACATGACCACTTTACAGTGTGGACTGGGTGCTTTTTGTCATGACACCTCCATGACCACTGTACAGTGTGGACTGGGTGCTTTTTGTCATGACACCTACATGACCACTTTACAATGTAGACTGAGCACTTTTTGTCATGACGCCTAGATAACCACTTTACAGTGTGGACTGGGTGCTTTTTGTCATGAGACCTATATGACCACTTTACAGTGTGGGCTGGGTGCCTTTTGTCATGACACCTATATGACCACTTTACAGTGTGGACTGGGTGCCTTTTGTCATGACACCTACATGACCACTTTACAGTGTGGACTGGGTGCCTTTTGTCATGACACCTACATGACCACTTTACAGTGTGGATTGGGTGCTTTTCGTCATGATACCTACATGACCACTTTACAGTGTGGACTGGGTGCTTTTTGTCATGACACCTACATGACCACTTTACAGTGTGGACTGGGTGCCTTTTGTCATGACACCTACATGACCACTTTACAGTGTGGATTGGGTGCTTTTCTTCATGATACCTACATGACCACTTTACAGTGTGGACTGGGTGCTTTTTGTCATGACACCTACATGACCACTTTACAGTGTGGACTGGGTGCCTTTTGTCAAGACACCTATATGACCACTTTACAGTGTGGATTGGGTGCTTTTTGTCATGACACCTATATGACCACTTTACAGTGTGGACTGGGTGCCTTTTGTCATGACACCTATATGACCACTTTACACTGTGGCCTGGGTGCTTTTTGTCATGACACCTACATGACCAGTTTACAGTGTGGACTGGGTGCTTTTCGTCATGATACCTACATGACCACTTTACAGTGTGGACTGCGTGCTTATTGTCATGACACCTACATGACAACTTTACAGTGTGGACTGGGTGCCTTTTGCATGACACCTACATGACCACTTTACTGTGTGGACTGGGTGCCTTTTGTCATGACACCTACATGAACACTTTACTGTGTAGACTGGGTGCTTTTTGTCATGACACCTACATGACCACATTACAGTGTGGACTGGGTGGCTTTTGTCATGACACCTACATGACCACTTTGAAGTGTGGACTGACTGCTTTTTGTCATGACACCTACATGACCACTTCACAGTGTGGACTGGTTGCTTTTTGTCATGACATCTATATGACCACTTTACAGTGTAGACTGGGCACTTTTTTGTCATGACACTTCCATGACCACTTTACAGTGTGGACTGGGTACCTTTTGTCATGACACCTACATGACGACTTTACAGTGTGGACTGGGTGCCTTTTGTCATGACACCTACATGACCACTTTACAGTGTGGACTGGGTGGCTTTTGTCATGACAGATACATGACCACTTTACAGTGTGGACTGGGTGCTTTTTGTCATGACACCTACATGACCACTTTACAGTGTGGACTGGGTGGCTTTTGTCATGACACCTACATGACCACTTTACAGTGTGGACTGAGTGCTTTTTGTCCTGACACCTACATGACCACTTCACAGTGTAGACTGGGCACTTTTTTGTCATGACACCTACATGACCACTTTACAGTGTGGACTGGGTACCTTTTGTCATGACATCTACATGACCACTTTACAGTGTGGACTGGGTACCTTTTGTCATGACACCTACATGACCACTTTACACTGTGGACTGGTACCTTTTGTCATGACACCTACATGACCACTTTACAGTGTGGACTGGGTACCTTTTGTCATGACACCTACATGACCACTTTACAATGTGGACTGGGTGCTTTTTGACATGACACCTACATGACCACTTTACAGTATGGGCTGGGTGCTTTTTGTCATGACACCTACATGACCACTTTACAGTATGGGCTGGGTGCTTTTTGTCATGACACCTACATGACCACTTCACAGTGTGGATTGGGCACTTTTTTGTCATGACACCTACATGACCACTTTACAGTGTAGACTGGGTGCCTTTTGTCATGACACCTACATGACCACTTTACAGTGTAGACTGGGCACTTTTTTGTCATGACACCTACATGACCACTTTACAGTGTGGACTGGGTACCTTTTGTCATGACACCTACATGACCACTTTACAGTGTAGACTGGGTGCCTTTTGTCATGACACCTACATGACCACTTTACAGTGTGGATTGGGTGCTTTTCGTCATGATACCTACATGACCACTTTACAGTGTGGACTGGGTGCTTTTTGTCATGACACCTACATGACCACTTTACACTGTGGACTGGGTGCTTTTTGTCATGACACCTCCATGACCACTTTACAGTGTGGACTGGGTGCTTTTTGTCTTGACACCTACATGACCACGTTACAATGTAGACTGGGCACTTTTTGTCATGACGCCTAGATAACCACTTTACAGTGTGGACTGGGTGCTTTTTGTCATGACACCTATATGACCACTTTACAGTGTGGGCTGGATGCCTTTTGTCATGACACCTACATGACCACTTTACAGTGTGGACTGGGTGCCTTTTGTCATGACACCTACATGACCACTTTACAGTGTGGACTGGGTGCCTTTTGTCATGACACCTACATGACCACTTTACAGTGTGGATTGGGTGCTTTTCGTCATGATACCTACATGACCACTTTACAGTGTGGATTGGGTGCTTTTTGTCATGACACCTACATGACCACTTTACAGTGTGGATTGGGTGCTTTTCTTCATGATACCTACATGACCACTTTACAGTGTGGACTGGGTGCTTTTTGTCATGACACCTACATGACCACTTTACAGTGTGGACTGGGTGCCTTTTGTCAAGACACCTACATGACCACTTTACAGTGTGGATTGGGTGCTTTTTGTCATGACACCTATATGACCACTTTACAGTGTGGACTGGGTGCCTTTTGTCATGACACCTACATGACCACTTTACACTGTGGCCTGGGTGCTTTTTGTCATGACACCTACATGACCACTTTACAGAGTGGACTGGGTGCTTTTTGTCATGACACTTATATAACCTCTTTACAGTGTGGACTGGGTGCTTTTTGTCATGACACCTACATGACCACTTCACAGTGTGGACTGGGTGCTTTTTGTCATGACACCTATATGAACACTTTACAGTGTAGACTGGGCACTTTTTTGTCATGACACCTACATGACCACTTTACAGTGTGGACTGGGTGCTTTTTGTCATGACACCTACATGACCACTTTACAGTGTGGACTGGGTGCTTTTTGTCATGACACCTACATGACCACTTTACAGTGTGGACTGGGTGCTTTTTGTCATGACACCTACATGACAACTTTACAGTGTGGATTGGGTGCTTTTTGTCATGACACCTACATGACCACTTTACAATGTAGACTGAGCACTTTTTGTCATGACGCCTAGATAACCACTTTACAGTGTGGACTGGGTGCTTTTTGTCATGAGACCTATATGACCACTTTACAGTGTGGGCTGGGTGCCTTTTGTCATGACACCTATATGACCACTTTACAGTGTGGACTGGGTGCCTTTTGTCATGACACCTACATGACCACTTTACAGTGTGGACTGGGTGCCTTTTGTCATGACACCTACATGACCACTTTACAGTGTGGATTGGGTGCTTTTCGTCATGATACCTACATGACCACTTTACAGTGTGGACTGGGTGCTTTTTGTCATGACACCTACATGACCACTTTACAGTGTGGACTGGGTGCCTTTTGTCATGACACCTACATGACCACTTTACAGTGTGGATTGGGTGCTTTTCTTCATGATACCTACATGACCACTTTACAGTGTGGACTGGGTGCTTTTTGTCATGACACCTACATGACCACTTTACAGTGTGGACTGGGTGCTTTTTGTCATGACACCTATATGACCACTTTACAGTGTGGTCTGGGTGCCATTTGTCATGACACCTACATGACCAGTTTACAGTGTGGACTGGGTGCTTTTCGTCATGATACCTACATGACCACTTTACAGTGTGGACTGCGTGCTTATTGTCATGACACCTACATGACAACTTTACAGTGTGGACTGGGTGCCTTTTGCATGACACCTACATGACCACTTTACTGTGTGGACTGGGTGCCTTTTGTCATGACACCTACATGAATACTTTACTGTGTAGACTGGGTGCTTTTTGTCATGACACCTACATGACCACATTACAGTGTGGACTGGGTGGCTTTTGTCATGACACCTACATGACCACTTTGAAGTGTGGACTGACTGCTTTTTGTCATGACACCTACATGACCACTTCACAGTGTGGACTGGTTGCTTTTTGTCATGACATCTATATGACCACTTTACAGTGTAGACTGGGCACTTTTTTGTCATGACACTTCCATGACCACTTTACAGTGTGGACTGGGTACCTTTTGTCATGACACCTACATGATGACTTTACAGTGTGGACTGGGTGCCTTTTGTCATGACACCTACATGACCACTTTACAGTGTGGACTGGGTGGCTTTTGTCATGACACATACATGACCACTTTACAGTGTGGACTGGGTGCTTTTTGTCATGACACCTACATGACCACTTTACAGTGTGGACTGGGTGGCTTTTGTCATGACACCTACATGACCACTTTACAGTGTGGACTGAGTGCTTTTTGTCCTGACACCTACATGACCACTTCACAGTGTGGACTGGGTGCCTTTTGTCATGACACCTACATGACCACTTTACAGTGTAGACTGGGCACTTTTTTGTCATGACACCTACATGACCACTTTACAGTGTGGACTGGGTACCTTTTGTCATGACACCTACATGACCACTTTACAGTGTAGACTGGGTGCCTTTTGTCATGACACCTACATGACCACTTTACAGTGTGGATTGGGTGCTTTTCGTCATGATACCTACATGACCACTTTACAGTGTGGACTGGGTGCTTTTTGTCATGACACCTACATGACCACTTTACACTGTGGACTGGGTGCTTTTTGTCATGACACCTCCATGACCACTTTACAGTGTGGACTGGGTGCTTTTTGTCTTGACACCTACATGACCACTTTACAATGTAGACTGGGCACTTTTTGTCATGACGCCTAGATAACCACTTTACAGTGTGGACTGGGTGCTTTTTGTCATGACACCTATATGACCACTTTACAGTGTGGGCTGGATGCCTTTTGTCATGACACCTACATGACCACTTTACAGTGTGGACTGGGTGCCTTTTGTCATGACACCTACATGACCACTTTACAGTGTGGACTGGGTGCCTTTTGTCATGACACCTACATGACCACTTTACAGTGTGGATTGGGTGCTTTTCGTCATGATACCTACATGACCACTTTACAGTGTGGATTGGGTGCTTTTTGTCATGACACCTACATGACCACTTTACAGTGTGGATTGGGTGCTTTTCTTCATGATACCTACATGACCACTTTACAGTGTGGACTGGGTGCTTTTTGTCATGACACCTACATGACCACTTTACAGTCTGGACTGGGTGCCTTTTGTCAAGACACCTACATGACCACTTTACAGTGTGGATTGGGTGCTTTTTGTCATGACACCTATATGACCACTTTACAGTGTGGACTGGGTGCCTTTTGTCATGACACCTACATGACCACTTTACACTGTGGCCTGGGTGCTTTTTGTCATGACACCTACATGACCACTTTACAGAGTGGACTGGGTGCTTTTTGTCATGACACTTATATAACCTCTTTACAGTGTGGACTGGGTGCTTTTTGTCATGACACCTACATGACCACTTCACAGTGTGGACTGGGTGCTTTTTGTCATGACACCTATATGAACACTTTACAGTGTAGACTGGGCACTTTTTTGTCATGACACCTACATGACCACTTTACAGTGTGGACTGGGTGCTTTTTGTCATGACACCTACATGACCACTTTACAGTGTGGACTGGGTGCTTTTTGTCATGACACCTACATGACCACTTTACAGTGTGGACTGGGTGCTTTTTGTCATGACACCTACATGACAACTTTACAGTGTGGATTGGGTGCTTTTTGTCATGACACCTACATGACCACTTTACAGTTTGGACTGAGTGCCTTTTATCATGACACCTACATGACCACTTTACAGTGTGGACTGGGTGCTTTTTGTCATGACACCTACATGACCACTTTACAATGTGGACTGGGTGCCTCTTGTCGTGACACCTCCATGACCACTTTACAATATGGACTGGGTGCCTTTTGTCGTGATACCTACATGACCACTTTACTGTGTGGACTGGGTGCTTTTTGTCATGACACCTACATGACCACTTTACAGTGTGGACTGGGTGCTTTTTGTCATGGCACCTACATGACCACTTCACAGTGTGGACTGGGTGCTTTTTGTCATGACACCTACATGACCACTTCACAGTGTGGACTGGGTGCTTTTTGTCATGACACCTATATGACCACTTTACAGTGTAGACTGGGCACTTTTTTGTCATGACACCTACATGACCACTTTACAGTGTGGATTGGGTGCTTTTCGTCATGATACCTACATGACCACTTTACAGTGTGGACTGGGTGCTTTTTGTCATGACACCTACATGACCACTTTACACTGTGGACTGGGTGCTTTTTGTCATGACACCTCCATGACCACTTTACAGTGTGGACTGGGTGCTTTTTGTCTTGACACCTACATGACCACTTTACAATGTAGACTGGGCACTTTTTGTCATGACGCCTAGATAACCACTTTACAGTGTGGACTGGGTGCTTTTTGTCATGACACCTATATGACCACTTTACAGTGTGGGCTGGATGCCTTTTGTCATGACACCTACATGACCACTTTACAGTGTGGACTGGGTGCCTTTTGTCATGACACCTACATGACCACTTTACAGTGTGGACTGGGTGCCTTTTGTCATGACACCTACATGACCACTTTACAGTGTGGATTGGGTGCTTTTCGTCATGATACCTACATGACCACTTTACAGTGTGGACTGGGTGCTTTTTGTCATGACACCTACATGACCACTTTACAGTGTGGACTGGGTGCTTTTTGTCATGACACCTACATGACCACTTTACAGTGTGGATTGGGTGCTTTTCTTCATGATACCTACATGACCACTTTACAGTGTGGACTGGGTGCTTTTTGTCATGACACCTACATGACCACTTTACAGTGTGGACTGGGTGCCTTTTGTCAAGACACCTACATGACCACTTTACAGTGTGGATTGGGTGCTTTTTGTCATGACACCTATATGACCACTTTACAGTGTGGACTGGGTGCCTTTTGTCATGACACCTACATGACCACTTTACACTGTGGCCTGGTTGCTTTTTGTCATGACACCTATATGACCACTTTACAGAGTGGACTGGGTGCTTTTTGTCATGACACTTATATGACCTCTTTACAGTGTGGACTGGGTGCTTTTTGTCATGACACCTACATGACCACTTCACAGTGTGGACTGGGTGCTTTTTGTCATGACACCTATATGAACACTTTACAGTGTAGACTGGGCACTTTTTTGTCATGACACCTACATGACCACTTTACAGTGTGGACTGGGTGCTTTTTGTCATGACACCTACATGACCACTTTACAGTGTGGACTGGGTGCTTTTTGTCATGACACCTACATGACCACTTTACAGTGTGGACTGGGTGCTTTTTGTCATGACACCTACATGACAACTTTACAGTGTGGATTGGGTGCTTTTTGTCATGACACCTACATGACCACTTTACAGTTTGGACTGAGTGCCTTTTATCATGACACCTACATGACCACTTTACAGTGTGGACTGGGTGCTTTTTGTCATGACACCTACATGACCACTTTACATTGTGGACTGGGTGCCTCTTGTCGTGACACCTCCATGACCACTTTACAATATGGACTGGGTGCCTTTTGTCGTGATACCTACATGACCACTTTACTGTGTGGACTGGGTGCTTTTTGTCATGACACCTACATGACCACTTTACAGTGTGGACTGGGTGCTTTTTGTCATGACACCTACATGACCACTTCACAGTGTGGACTGGGTGCTTTTTGTCATGACACCTATATGACCACTTTACAGTGTAGACTGGGCACTTTTTTGTCATGACACCTACATGACCACTTTACAGTGTGGATTGGGTGCTTTTTGTCATGACACCTACATGACCACTTTACAGTATGGACTGAGTGCCTTTTGTCATGACACCTACATGACCACTTTACAGTGTGGACTGGGTGCCCTTTGTCATGACACCTACATGACCACTTTACAGTGTGGACTGGGTGCTTTTTGTCATGAGATCTCCATGACCACTTTGCAGTGTGGACTGAGCACTTTTTGTCGTGACACCTACATGACTGCTTTACAGTGTGGACTGGGTGCTTTTTGTCTGAGAATTATGTAAGGAACACACATATCTATTGATATGTTCAGACAATCAAAAATGTTTGAAGCAGCCTGTTCTATTGTTCAAACAACTGGAACACTCATTGTTAGAACCAGCAGCAGTCACCAACAACAATATACTGCTCTATGGAATACAATAGACTTCTGTTAGTTACAATGGGGAGTGTTTCAATTGTTGAACCTAATGATCCGTCTGACCAGGAAATTAACAAACATGTTGTCTCACATTGGGAGAACTCGGCTAACCCATGCTGGCATGGAAAATAGAGTTACCCTGTGATGATGATGGTGGTGGTGGTGGTGATAATGGTGGTGATGGTGATGGTGGTGGTGGTGGTGGTGATGATGGTGAGGTGATAGTGATGGTGAAAGTGGTGTCAACACCATCTTAGGCTGACTCCAGGTATTAAACAGTAAAATTGAAGCCATGACATTACAATGGTGAAGGAAGCTCCTTAATCAGTTGTAGCTATACTATATACTACCACCACCACCACTACCACCACTACCACCAGCAGCACTACTATCACTACTATTACAGCTACAACTATTGCTACTACTAGAACTACTACTACTACCAATAATCAATAATACTACTACCTCCACTACTACTACTCTCACTACTAGTAGTAGTAGTGGTAGTAATACTAGTGGTAGTAGTAGTAGTAACAGTAGTTGTGGTGGTGGTGATGGTGGTAGTGGTGGTGGTGGTGGTAGTGGTAGTGGTATTGGTAGTTGTGGTGGTGGTGGTAGTGGTGGTGGTGTTGGTGGTGGTGGTGATGGTGGTAGTGAAGGTGGTAATGATGGTGGTAGTGATGGTGGTAGTGATGGTGGTAGTGATGGTGGTAGTGATGGTGGTAGTGATGGTGGTGTTGGTGGTGGTGGTGATGGTGGTAGTGATGGTGGTAATGATGATGGTAGTGATGGTGGTAGTGATGGTGGTAGTGATGGTGGTAGTGATGGTGGTAGTGATGGGGGTGTTGGTGGTGGTGGTGGTGGTGGTAGTGATGGTGGTGTTGGTGGTGGTGGTGATGGTGGTAGTGATGGTGGTAATGATGGTGGTAGTGATGGTGGTAGTGATGGTGGTAGTGATGGTGGTAGTGATGGTGGTGTTGGTGGTGGTGGTGATGGTGGTAGTGATGGTGGTAATGATGATGGTAGTGATGGTGGTAGTGATGGTGGTAGTGATGGTGGTAGTGATGGGGGTGTTGGTGGTGGTGGTGATGGTGGTAGTGATGGTGGTAATGATGATGGTAGTGATGGTGGTAGTGATGGTGGTAGTGATGGTGGTAGTGATGGTGGTAGTGATGGGGGTGTTGGTGGTGGTGGTGATGGTGGTAGTGATGGTGGTAGTGATGGTGGTGTTGGTGGTGGTGGTGATGTTGGTAGTGATGGGGGTGTTGGTGGTAGTGATGGTGGTAGTGATGGTGGTAGTGATGGTGGTGTTGGTGGTGGTGGTGATGGTGGTAGTGATGGTGGTAATGATGATGGTAGTGATGGTGGTAGTGATGGTGGTAGTGATGGTGGTAGTGATGGTGGTAGTGATGGGGGTGTTGGTGGTGGTGGTGATGGTGGTAGTGATGGTGGTGTTGGTGGTGGTGGTGATGGTGGTAGTGATGGTGGTAATGATGGTGGTAGTGATGGTGGTAGTGATGGTGGTAGTGATGGTGGTAGTGATGGTGGTGTTGGTGGTGGTGGTGATGGTGGTAGTGATGGTGGTGTTGGTGGTGGTGGTAGTGATGGTGGTGGTGGTGTTGGTGGTGGTGGTGGTGGTGTTGGTGGTGGTGGTGGTGGTGATGGTGGTAGTGATGGTGGTAGTGATGGTGGTGTTGGTGGTGGTGGTGATGTTGGTAGTGATGGGGGTGTTGGTGGTGGTAGTGATGGGGGTGTTGGTGGTGGTGGTGATGACCACTTGAATGCAAAGAAACAGTTTATCAGTACTGACCTATCAAATCTGTGTGCCCAGGTCTGTTGACTGTCCATCAAGGTGGTCTCTTGGTGACCTAGGGCAAACTGGAGGCTGTTTACTGCCTGGGGAGATAGGAGGAGAAGAAAGTCATAAAACACAGTGATGATGATGATGATAGTGGTGATGGTGGTGATGGTGGTGGTGATAGTGATGATGGTGGTGATGGAGGTGATATTGCTGGTGGTGGTAGTGGTGGTGATGGTGGTGGTAGTGGTGGTGATGGTGTTGATGGTGATGATGGTGGTGATATTGATGGAGGTGGTGATAGTGATGATGATGGTGATGGAGGTGATATTGCTGGTGGTGGTACTGGTGGTGATGGTGTTGATGGTGATGATGGTGGTGATATTGATGGAGGTGGTGATAGTGATGGTGATGGTGTTGATGGTGATGATGGTGGTGATATTGATGGAGGTGGTGATAGTGATGATGATTTCTCCTTACACAACCCTATTCAACAATGATTACATAATCCTATCAACAAAAAACCCTACATAACAAAGACCTTACACTGAGGGTCTTAGACCACACAGTATCAGAGACATGGTACAATATATATTCCTTACACAGCCCTACATAACAAAGACCTTACACTGAGGGTCTTAGACCACACAGTACCAGAGACATGGTGCAATATATATTCCTTACACAGCCCTACATAACAAAGACCTTACACTGAGGGTCTTAGACCACACAGTACCAGAGACATGGTACAATATATATTCCTTACACAGCCCTACATAACAAAGACCTTACACTGAGGCCCTTAGACCACACAGTACCAGAGACATGGTGCAATATATATTCCTTACACAGCCCTACATAACAAAGACCTTACACTGTGGGTCTTAGACCACACAGTACCAGAGACATGGTACAATATATATTCCTTACACAGCCCTACATAACAAAGACCTTACACTGAGGCCCTTAGACCACACAGTATCAGAGACATGGTACAATATATATTCCTTACACAGCCCTACATAACAAAGACCTTACACTGAGGGTCTTAGACCACACAGTATCAGAGACATGGTACAATATATATTCCTTACACAGCCCTACATAACAAAGACCTTACACTGAGGCCCTTAGACCACACAGTACCAGAGACATGGTGCAATATATATTCCTTACACAGCCCTACATAACAAAGACCTTACACTGAGGGTCTTAGACCACACAGTACCAGAGACATGGTACAATATATATTCCTTACACAGCCCTATATAACAGAGACCTTAAACTGAGGGTCTTAGACCACACAGTATCAGAGACATGGTACAATATATATTCCTTACACAGCCCTACATAACAAAGACCTTACACTGAGGACCTTAGACCACACAGTACCAGAGACATGGTACAATATATATTCCTTACACAGCCCTACATAACAAAGACCTTACACTGAGGGTCTTAGACCACACAGTACCAGAGACATGGTACAATATATATTCCTTACACAGCCCTACATAACAAAGACCTTACACTGAGGACCTTAGACCACACAGTACCAGAGACATGGTACAATATATATTCCTTACACAGCCCTACATAACAAAGACCTTACTCTGAGGACCTTAGATCACACAGTATCAGAGACATGGTACAATATATATTCCTTACACAGCCCTACATAACAAAGACCTTACACGGAGGGTCTTAGACCACACAGTACCAGAGACATGGTACAATATATATTCCTTACACAGCCCTACATAACAAAGACCTTACTCTGAGGACCTTAGATCACACAGTATCAGAGACATGGTACAATATATATTCCTTACACAGCCCTACATAACAAAGACCTTACACTGAGGACCTTAGATCACACAGTATCAGAGACATGGTACAATATATATTCCTTACACAGCCCTACATAACAAAGACCTTACACTGAGGGTCTTAGATCACACAGTATCAGAGATATGGTACAATATATATTCCTTACACAGCCCTACATAACAAAGACCTTACACTGAGGCCCTTAGACCACAATAGTACCAGAGACATGGTATAATATATATTCCTTACACAGCCCTACATAACAAAGACCTTACACTGAGGCCCTTAGACCACACAGTACCAGAGACATGGTACAATATATATTCCTTACACAGCCCTACATAACAAAGACCTTACACTGAGGACCTTAGACCACACAGTATCAGAGACATGGTACAATATATATTCCTTACACAGCCCTACATAAAGACCTTACACTGAGGCCCTTAGACCACACAGTACCAGAGACATGGTACAATATATATTCCTTACACAGCCCTACATAACAAAGACCTTACACTGAGGCCCTTAGACCACACAGTACCAGAGACATGGTACAATATATATTTCTTACACAGCCCTACATAACAAAGTCCTTACACTGAGGCCCTTAGACCACACAGTATCAGAGACATGGTACAATATATATTCCTTACACAGCCCTACATAACAAAGACCTTACACGGAGGGTCTTAGACCACACAGTACCAGAGACATGGTACAATATATATTCCTTACACAGCCCTACATAACAAAGACCTTACACGGAGGGTCTTAGACCACACAGTATCAGAGACATGGTACAATATATATTCCTTACACAGCCCTACATAACAAAGACCTTACACTGAGGCCCTTAGACAACACAGTACCAGATACATGGTACAATATATATTCCTTACACAGCCCTACATAACAAAGACCTTACACTGAGGCCCTTAGACCACACAGTACCAGAGACATGGTACAATATATATTCCTTACACAGCCCTACATAACAAAGACCTTACACGGAGGGTCTTAGACCACACAGTACCAGAGACATGGTACAATATATATTCCTTACACAGCCCTACATAACAAAGACGTTGCACTGAGGACCTTAGACCACACAGTACCAGAGACATGGTGCAATATATATTCCTTACACAGCCCTACATAACAGAGACCTTAAACTGAGGGTCTTAGACCACACAGTACCAGAGACATGGTACAATATATATTCCTTACACAGCCCTACATAACAAAGACCTTACACTGAGGGTCTTAGACCACACAGTACCAGATACATGGTGCAATATATATTCCTTACACAGCCCTACATAACAAAGACCTTACACTGTGGGTCTTAGACCACATGGTACAATATATATTCCTTACACAGCCCTACATAACAAAGACCTTACACTGAGGACCTTAGACCACACAGTACCAGAGACATGGTACATTATATATATTCCTTACACAGCCCTACATAACAAAGACCTTACACTGAGGACCTTCGATCACGCAGTACCAGAGACATGGTACAATATATATTCCTTACAAACATCTACACAACTACAAAATACAAGTCTAAATTAGTTAAACAACACACCACATAAAATACAATGACCCAGTGAAATAAACAGTCTCACAATAGACAAACATTATTGTATAAATGTGAGTAAATCTACTTCACCTTCACAAGTTCTTCATTTTCAGATTTGATTTTTTTTTCCAAACTATTGCTTTCTTTGCGAGATGTTTCCATCTTAATGAAGAAAGAAATGTCAAAGGTTAGAAGAAAAAAATGACAGATGAATTATATATATATATATCAGTTCCTATATATCAGTTCCTATAAATCAGTTCCTATAAATCAGTTCCTATAAATCAGTTCCTGTATGAGCAACGCATGGTCAGCCGACCAGACACTGTCCACAACAGGACAACCCGTCTAACCCATGCTAGCATGGAAGAACGGACGTAAAATGGTGATGATGATGATGATATATGACATGGGGATTATGTGTAGAGGACCTGCGCACACTGGAAAGGAACGAAACATGCATGCTCCATTGGATGTGTAATAGTAATATACGTGAACAGTAAAGCATAAATGAACTAAGTGAGAAATTAGGAATAAGAGGGATCACATGCTGTTTACTTGAGAGATGACTGTGTTGGTATGGCCACGTGATGCACATGAAAGACGACAGCTGTATAAAAAAGTGCAGGACGATCAAAATTGATGGTAGTTACGGAGTAGGTAGACCCAGAAAAACCTGGGACGATTTGATAAATTCCAACCTTACACACTTGCACCTCTCTGAGACAATGTCACTGGGCCGAGATCTTTGGTGCAACACAGTAATACAGAAGACCCGCCTTGCCTATGTACAAAGCAAAACCTACAGTCAGTAGGCACCTCTTAACCAAATATACACCCCCATTCCACTACCCCTACTCCCACCAATACCACCCTTTGTCTGTAAATTATGTTGGTACCACAACATCCAGTCCAAACTAATGAGGTCGTGTAGGTGTCACAACAAAAAACACACAGTCCACGCTGTAATGTGGCCGTGTAGGTAACACAGTAAAAACCTCCCAGCCCACACTGCAAATGTGGTTGGTGTTAGGAAGGGCATCAAGCCATAGAAAACCTGCCAGATAGTCCTATATGAGCGAGACATGGTCACCTGACCAATCTTGCCTCAAGTGGGACAATTCCCATCTAACCCATGCTCACGTGGAACATAGACGGTAACCGATGATGATATCTATATATCTATATCTATATCATCATCATCATCATCATCATTTAACGTCCATTTTCCACGCTAGCATGGGATTATATATATATATATATCTATCTCTCTCATCATCATCATCATTTTACATCCGACAAACAAACAAGCAAGTGCAGTAACATGAACTGTATTAGTTTCGTGCATGGAGGAAGAAGGGATTTTCCTTGGATTACTTACGGACTGACTCCTGGACCATTTTTACTACATATACATATATATTCATATACATATATATACATATACACTGAGGCACAGGGCTTAGTGGTTAGAGCATTGGCCTTGCAATCAAAAGTTTATGAGTTCAATTCTCAGACCGGGTGATGTGTTGTTTCCTTGAGCAAGACACTTTATTTCACATTGCTCCAGTTTACTCAGCTGTAGAAATGAGATGATAGGACTGGGGTCCCTATCATTCCACTGCAAAGTGGTCGTGGAGGTGCCATGGAAAAAAAGCACCCAGCACTCACTGTAAATGAGGTTGGTGTTAGGAAGGGCATCCAGCTGTAGAGACTGAGCCAAAATCAATCCTGTATGAGCAAGGCATGGCCACCTTACCTGGCATTGCCCACAACAGGATAACCTGTCTAACCCATGCTAGCGTCGAAACATTGACGTAAAACGGTGATGATGATGATGATGATATCTTGCACATACATTCTATATTTGGTATGGGTTCTACAGTTGGATGCCCATCCTAATGAAAATTATGTTGCTGGGCGTATTGGGTGCCTTTTATCATGGCACCAGCATAGCACTACTTCTTTACAGAGTGTACTAATTGCATCTTATCAAGGCCAGCTATTTGAGAGTAGGGCAAAACTGATTAAATATGTCCATATTGTTTAGTGGTTAGAGCATTGGGCTTGCAGTTGTGAGGTGCAAGTTCAATTCCTGGACTGGGTAGTGTGTTGTGTCCTTGAGCAAGATACTTTATTTCACTTTACTCCAGTTTACTCAGTTGTAGAAATGATTTGCGACATCACTGGTACCAAGCAGTATCGGTCATTGCCTTTCCCTTGGACAACATGGAGAAGGGTGACTGGTATACATGGGTGACTGTTGGTCTTCTACAAATAACCTTGTCCGGACTTGTAACTTTCTAAGTACAAATCCCATGATCATTTGTAACCAAAAGTGGTCTTACTTTATTTCATCAACCCCAGAAGAATGAAAGTCAAAACTGACCTCAGAACATAAAGAGCTGACCAGATTCCTGAAGATACCATGAGTCATTTTGTTTGATATTCTATTGATTTTTCCAGAAGGATCAAATGACAGTCCTATGCGAGCAAGACAATCACTCTTGCCTCAAGTGGGACTACCCCCGTCCAAACCCATGCAAGCGTGGAACACGGACGTTAAACGTTGATGATGATGATGATGATGATAATAGTCAGGAGACCTCAAATGAATACTTTTCTGCTTTCAAGTCAAATACAAAAGTGTGTTTACAGAGATAGTAGAGTAATGATGGGAGGGAGATGAAAGTGAGGAATGGAGCTCTCTAGTAGTGGAGATTAACTATGTAGTTTTATTATTCACAGTTGTATAACATTACAAATATTCACAAAGTTGGCTTAACCCCTTAGCATTTATATTACTCTATATACTATTTTATTTTTATGGTTAACACTTTATCATATAATTATCTCGCATAATATTGAATCTACGAAATTTTGATATTATATATTTTGAGAATAATACCTTAACATAAGTATGGGTGGCCGGTTGTGGCTGGTTTAAACAGAAAGAGGTGAAAGAATTTTGGCTGGTTATGGCTGGTTTAAATGCTAAAGGGCTAAAGACCAATGATAACATAAATATGAAAAAGAAAGATAAAAACAAAATTAAGTAATGAGAAAATGGGGAAGAGGTAAAGGAGTTATTGCACCAGTATATGACTGGTACGTTATTTTATTGACCCCAAGAGGGTGAAAAGCACAGCTGATCGCAGTGCTGTAACTAAATACTATAAGATCTTTTTCATCTAGTGATCTGCCGATTCTGTCAATCCACCATGGTAAACCAAGAGTCAAAAACCAGACAATGGTAATAGAATATTTAATATTGACAAAATCAGAAGACAACATCATCATCATCAGCAGCAGCAATAGCACCATTAACAACAACATCAGCAACATTAATGACAAGAACAACATCATCAATAACAATAACAACATCATCATCAATAACAACAAAAATACCACCAGCAACATTAACAATAAAAACAACAACTAACACAACAACATCCTCATCAACAACAAAAACAGACATCAACAACATAAAAAAATGAAAAAAAAAGATCAACAACAAAAAACGACAATAAAAACAACAAAAACAATAACAACAACAATTACATTAACAACAACAGCATCAACAACAATAAGAAATAGTAATGATATAATATTTGAATATATCTCACCTGTCTTTTCAATATTCTAATAGCTTCATATTTAGATTCCAGCCTCAGTTGACAATTTTCAAACTCTGTCTTGATTTCTTCAACTTCCTAGAAATATTGGTTTCTTATTAAGGTACAAGGTCAATAACCTGGGGGGGGGGGGGGAGTTTGAAGGGTCTTTAGAGTAACGTTACTTGATAGTGTAGCTTGGAGATGAGAGAGTCACTCCAGGTAGAGCTGCTACTTCTCTGTATTGAGAGATCACAGCAAATCCAACTGGCAGGAGACCCAGCTAGAAATGGAACTTATGACCTTACAATTGTGAGCCAAACATCCTAACCATTAAACTACAGGTTCACGGTCGTGCCCTTGGCAGTGGAGACTTCTGGTGTCCTTGGCCCTAGGGCTACCTCCCTATTCACCATAGCCAGCTGCAGGTGTGAGCCTTGCGAGTTGGAATGGCTCTTCCAGCGCGTCTCCCTTACCATCCTCCGGGGAAACCTTCTCCATCCTGTCTGTCGGGGCTGTGGGGAGGGCAGCACATGGGACCCCATTTGCTCACCATACGGATTAATAAGCAAAGTTATAAACTATTGTAAATAAATGTTTATTTCACAATAAAAAAAAAATTAAACTACAAATCTTCACAGTAAACAGGGGCTCATTAAAACAAACCTGATTAATTTGGTAAAATTACAAATGGAAGTTTGCAAAGGTTTAATTACCTGAATCATATATATCAATTTCTTTTCAATGTCCTTTTTTCTGCCTTGTTTCAAACGAAGCTTCTTTACGAGAGCTAAAATGGAAAAACATAAAAATGAAAACACAGAAAAGTCTGGAATGGAGTTCTGTCAGATTGTTCCAGTTGTTTGATCAATGAACAGACTGCACAAGAAATTAAGAAGTAAGTGCCTGAGTAGCATTAACGTAATTCTCAAGGAGATTCAGCATTGAATTTTGTGAGACAAGGCTGACCTTTTAAATTACACTCAAATCAATGCACTTCCAAACACTTTCCATGTACACAATTTCACTCACAAGACATGGGTTGACCTGAGGTAATAGTAACTGATCCTTACCCCATAAGATATCCCACAGCAGGATCAAACTCAAGATATAATTGTTTCTACTTTTGGCACAAGGCCAGCAATTAACCAGTGCATTACTGGTACTTTATTTTATCGACCCCGTAAGGATGAAAGACAAAGTTAATCTCGGTGGGATTTGAACTCAGAATGGCAAGAGTCGAAACTTTATGCATCAAAGCATGGTGTCCGACCCTCTGCCAGATTGCAAGGCATACTCTTTAACTACAAGGGTTGGGTCAGCTGAGAAGTTCATAGGCTGACTATGAAGGAGTGATGCTAGAACTGTGAAATCTTGCATGCATTAATTTCAACTCTTAATTAGTAATTAATAACTACATTTTTTCTCTGTAGGGACTATGTTGAAAAATAAACCTCATTTGGTCATTCCATGAAAGTATCTTGGTCAGTCTATGAACTTTTCAGCTGACCCTCAAGAATTCACACAGAAAAGAACATGATTACTGCATTGGGATGGTCACTATTGGGATGGTCACTGTTGGTACACCTTTAATGATAGGTTTGCAGGGTCAAGACTGACCTGGGGCTAAATATGGGATGGTCACTGCTGGAACACCTTTAATGATAGGTTTGCAGGGTCAAGACTGACCTGGGGCTAAATATGGGATGGTCACTGCTGGAACACCTTTAATGATAGGTTTGCAGGGTCAAGACTGACCTGGGGCTAAATATGGGATGGTCACTGTTGGAACACCTTTAATGATAGGTTTGCAGGGTCAAGACTGACCTGGGGCTAAATATGGGATGGTCACTGTTGGAACACCTTTAATGATAGGTTTGCAGGGTCAAGACTGACCTGGGGCTAAATATGGGATGGTCACTGTTGGAACACCTTTAATGATAGGTTTGCAGGGTCAAGACTGACCTGGGGCTAAATATGGGATGGTCACTGTTGGAACACCTTTAATGATAGGATTGCAGGGTCAAGACCGACCTGGGGCTAAATATGGGATGGTCACTGTTGAAACACCTTTAATGATAGGTTTTCAGGGTCAAGACTGACCTGGGGGTAAATATGGGATGGTCACTGTTGGAACACCTTTAATCATAGGTTTGACCTGGGGCTATAAACAACAGTAACAACGTTTTGAAGATCATACTATACTATGAAATAATCAAAGGTCACTTACGATGGCTTGGTCCATGGTTTGCCGACTGAGTTGTCCCTGGCAACAAGAAGTCATGACCTTGCATTAAGTGAGTTAGAGTTTCTTGGATCTGAGCATCTGGAACATCTAAACCTTGATGAGGAGACTGAGCCATGCTACTACCATACTTGATGTTTTCTATGTGGGGCTGAGTTGACACAACTGAATAATACAAATAATAATACTAACAATAATGGTTTCTTTATTGGCCACAAGGGCTGACACGAAGAAAAACATTAGAGACGGCACAGAACAGTAGAGGACGATACAAAGTGGGTTTTGGCTGTGTAAACAAGATAGAAATATAAAAAAAATCAAACAACAAAAAATTCCCCAATAAGGGGGAAACTTCCGAGGGTCACTCGTGGCAAAAACCACACAAAAGACCACGGCCACCCTGACCACCAGAGCAAGTGCCCTCTCTCAGTTTTCCCACTCCTCAGTCTACAGGGGCATACTGAGAGCGGGCCCATTTACTCGGAGCAGACTCGCCACTTTCACCCACAATTCAAGAAACTTACTAGAAGACAGCACATGCCTCTCCGCCCTGATTTTTCTCTTCAAGTGAAACTTGAAAAAGTTAATCAGGGATTGGCCGAAGAGGAAAGTGTCCGTCTTCAGCCATTTCAACCTTTTCCACCACACAATCTCTTTCGCCATTGCCACCAGGCAGATGAAAACTGCCTGCCCTTCCTCCTCTTTAAAGGAGGATGGCGGGGCTATCTGCACAATGGACTCAGTCAGTACCCGGATCCGTCCTACATGCGACAGTAGCTGCTCGACATAGCTCCACAAGCCAGCAATCCTCGGGCACTGAACGAGTGCGTGCAGGACGGTTTTGTCGCCCTGCGCGCATCTCAGACAGGCTCGGCAGACAGCACTTCCGTGCTTGTAGAGCTTATCCCCAGTAGCACTGCCAGGCCAGGGATTTCTGGAAGTTGTCCATAGGCTCCGGTCTGAAAGTTATCTGGAAGAGAGCGAACAGCTGATCGTCTTCGATGCCCATGGTCTCCCCGAGAACGTCGTCGCTCTTTCCCTCCACTAGCCCTCTATAGAACGCCGAGGTGGATGTTCCACCGATACTAGTGTGCAGCTGGTAGAGGACGGTGAGCGCTTGGAGACATTCCAGCTTCCAAGCGCTATCCCTTGGTCTTTGCCTTATCCAGGACTGCAGCTCCGTCAAGGTACTTTATTTTATCGACCCCGAAAGGATGAAAGGCAAAGTTAACCTTGGCAGGATTTGAATTCAGATCATAAAGGGCCGTAACTCTATGCGGAAAAGCATGGTGTCCTACGCTTTACCGATACTGCCAATCCATAACAATAAAAACAACAGCAATAACAATAAAAAAAATTACAGTAATCACTTGCAATCGAGTATGACTTGGTAGTTAGAATGTAATTTTGTTTCGCTATAAGATTAAGGTTCTGATATAGTCCCAAGAGGAAACAGTCACTTTCATGGCCATCACTCCTTTGACCCAGTAGAAGATCCAGGATGTGACAGCTGGAAGGAGAAATGGCTGCACCAGCATGGACTTGGTATTTTCTTTATTGATTCCAAAAGGATGGAAGACAAAGTAGACCTCAGTAGAATCTAAACTCAGAATGTAAAGACCCAGAAGAAATGTCCAATACTGTAAGGACTTTGTCAAATTGACTGCCTTAATAACAATGACAACAAACTAAATAATTGTTTCTACTTTTGGCACAAGGCCAGCAATTACCCAGTGCATTACTGGTATTTTATTTTATCGACCCCGTAAGGATGAAAGGCAAAGTTAACCTCGGCGGGATTTGAACTCAGAATGGCAAGGGCCGTAACTCTATGCATGGTGCCAAAAGTAGAAACAATTATATCTCAATGGAATGAAAGTTGACCTTAGCAGGATAATAAACAAAATGGTAGTGTTGTTAGGGTGTTACACAAAATGATTTTCAGTATCAGTCTTGGTTCTCTGTGCCCAGAGTTCAAATCCTGTGATGCCCAAGATTTCTTTTCATCTTTTCAATAATCAATAAAGGCAGATTGGAGTAATAAGAACATCAGATGAGTTGTTTTGCCATATTTCTTCTAATTCTTTGTATTCTGAGATCAAATTCTTCTCTGGTCTACTCAGGTAGTAAACTTTGTTACCCATTTAACCCTTTATATATACTACTGTATTTTCTCAGTAAAGGCTTTATCCTATATAATAACTCACATAATATTGAATCTATGAGATTTTGGTATTATTAATTTTAAGAACAATACCTTAACCTAAGTACGAGTGGCTAGTTACAGCCAGTTTGAACAGAAAGAAGTGAGGGAATTCTGGCCGGATATGGCTGGTTTAAATGCTAAAGGGTTAAACAGCACCACCATCACCTGGCCCTTATGTGCCTTCAACAAAATGCACTCAGTTGTAAGTATTCAGGTTATGTCTCTATTTTGGAGCTACCTTCATTCCTCTGTCAACAGTCTCAACAATATTGGTTAATATCTATTCTTCCTGCAGGGGTTGGTCGGGTCATCAGATACCAATTTTGTACTTAATTGGAGGTGTAGATCCCTCTAATAAGGAGGAGGAGGGGGGGGGGGGCGACTGCACCTCACTTACATATGTTCCTACACCCTACAATGTGCTGTTATCATGGCATCAGCACTAGGGTGGTTGTCATGTCTTAGAACCAACTGAAGAGTCCAATAATAATTGTTTCTACTTTTGGCACAAGGCCAGCAATTATTCCAGTGTATTACTGGTACTTTATTTTATCGACCCCGTAAGGATGAACGGCAAAGTTAACTTCGGCGGGATTTGAACTCAGACCATAAAGAGCCGTAACTCTATGCTGCAAAGCATGGCGCCCGACCCTTTACCGAT
>OZ024741.1:12713081-12813081 GCA_964016885.1 Eledone cirrhosa | reverse complement strand
GAATGAACAAAAATAGAGTGAAAGAGAGATTGATATGGAAAACCGATATACTGACTCATGTGTGTGTGTGTGTGCGTGTGTGTTTATATACAGTAATTAGTAAAAGCCTAACGAGGGCCACTCCGTTGGAATTTTACTAATTGCTACCCCAAACTCTGTACATAAACACATACCGAGTATTGTACAGTCTTCCTGTCTCTGTACCGCAAACACTTTATTTATATATATATATATATATATACAAGCTCCGATGAATTGACTGGTTACAACTATGTATTGGTGATCGAATGACGCGAAAACAGGCGGGTCGCGATCTCTAGACCTACCAGTTCAGAGAAACAATTGTCAGCAATGAGATTAAAAACCTTTTTTGTATAGCAAACCTTGTCACTCTTCTTTCCTGATTTATTATATATATATATATATATTTGGCCGGAGTATCGCCAAAAAGCTTTCTCCGATATTGTATTTATCTATTTACTCTTGGCGCAGCAGATTTGAAAAACATTCCTGGTATAAGGTTAGCATTTCTTTGTTTATTTTTTATATATGAATATTGATTGTTCCTTGTATCTCATTCTGTTATTTTGCCCGAGAAAATATCTGTGTGTGTCATCAAATGTTGTACACACAGATATTTTTTCAATTTCCAATTGAGTTCTTAGCACGTGGCCTGAATTCCTTTCAGAGTTCATTGTCACGCGCATGTATTGTTTTTTTTGGCGGTAATTCACTTCCTCATCTTTTGAATCAGTTCGAGCACTTCTTTAGAACTGCTGGACTGGCAACCTGACAGATACCTCAGGCACAGAAAGTGATTATCGCTAAATGCTGATGTTGGTTAGATCATCAATATTAGTATTATTGGGGCACCCACTGATGAATTATAGGAGCCCACTTGAATATATATCTATTGATGGTATACAAGCTCCTACATAAATTGGGATAATTTCACCCAAATTGTAGGAATCCTATAATGAAACGAGACGTCCGTCTGGGAAGAGATATATTAGATATGTCTCATTTGAAATAATAAAGCCAATTTTCCACGCAATACTTTTAGTTAGCACCCCGAACACATAATTGGGAATATAATCACTTATTTCCTACTGTTTGTTGAGTGACTTGGAATTTGGTCGGAGTATCGCTAAAAAGCTTTCTCCAATATTGTATTTATATATATATATATAAGAAAAAGTATGACCCCGACGGCAGAGCTCAACCGTTTCAACGGCTATTTCAGTCCAGAAATAGCCGTCGAAACGGCTTGAGCTCTGCCGTCGGGGTCATACTTTTTCCTATTTCCCACTCTACTACCCTAAGTATTGAGTACCCTGGTGCGTTATGGTCCATTTGGTTCCTTACCACATCTCCTTCGTTATATATATATATATATATATATATATATATATATATATATATATATTATATATATATATATACATTTATATATATATATATATATGCATACATTTTATATTATATATACATACATTTTATATATATATATATATATATACATTTTATATATATATATATTTTATATATATATATATACATTTTATAACGAAGGAAATGTGATAAGGAACCAGGTGGACCATAACGCACCAAAGTACTCAATACTTAGGGTAGTAGAGTGGGTAATAGGAACGAGTAGGACCCTGACGGCTGAGCTCAAGCAGTTTCGACGGCATTTAGTCCAGAATTAGCCGTCGAAACGGCTTGAGCTCAGCCGTCAGGGTCCTACTCGTTCCTATATACATTATCATCATCATCATCATCATCATCATCATCATCATCAACGTTTAACGTCCGTGTTCCACGCTTGCATGGGTTTGGACGGGGGTTTTCCCACTTGAGGCAAGAGTGATTGTCTTGCTCGCATAGGACTGTCTGGCGGGTTTTCTACAGCTGGATGCCCTTCCTAACACCAACCACATTTACAGTGTGGGGCTGGGAGGTTTTTACCGTGTTGCCTACACGGCCACATTACAGCGTGGACTGTCTGGCGGGTTTTCTACAGCTGGATGCCCTTCCTAACACCAACCACATTTACAGTGTGGGGCTGGGAGGTTTTTACCGTGTTGCCTACACGGCCACATTACAGCGTGGACTGTCTGGCGGGTTTTCTACAGCTGGATGCCCTTCCTAACACCAACCACATTTACAGTGTGGGGCTGGGAGGTTTTTACCGTGTTGCCTACACGGCCACATTACAGCGTGGACTGTCTGGCAGGTTTTCTACAGTTGGATGCCCTTCCTAACACCAACCACATTTACAGTGTGGGGCTGGGAGGTTTTTACTGTGTTGCCTACATGGCCACATTTACAGCGTGGACTGTGTGTTTTTTTTGTCGTGACACCTACACGATCTCATTTGTTTCGGCCTGGATGTTGTGGGACCAACATAACTTTACATTGAAAGGGGCGGTGTGGATGGGGTGGAGGTGGTGGGACGGGGGTGTGTTTTGATAGAGATGCCTACTGACTGTAGTAGGTTTTTACTTTGTATTTAGGTAAGGCGGGTCTTCTCTATTACTGAGTACCGCCAAAGGTCTCGGTCCAGTGACATTGTCTTGGAGAGGTGTAAGCGTGTGAGGTCGGAATTTATCAGCTCGTCCCATGTTTTTCTGGGTCTGCCTACTCCGTGGCTACCGTCTATCTTTATTGCCCTGCACTTTGTTATACAGCTATCGTCTTTCATGCGCATCACGTGACCGTAGCAACGTAGCCTTCTCTCGAGTAAACAACATCTGATCCCTCTTATTTCTAATTTTTTCCTTAGTTTGTTTATGCTTTGCCGTTCACGTATATTACTATTGCACATCCAGCGGAGCATGCAAGCTTCGTTCCTCTCTAGTCTGCGTATATCCTCTGCACACAATGCCCAGGTCTCACTGCCATGCAGCATTGCTGTTCGTATGCAGGCATCGTATAACCTGCCTTTCATTTTTAGGGAGAACCCTCTAGCGGCCAATAGTGGTATAAGCTCTCTGAACTTTTTCCATCCAGTTCTGACTCTAGCTACTGTACTTTCAGAGCACCCTCCCCCACTGCTGATTTTGTCACCCAGGTAACGGAAGCTGTCCACTATTTCTATAGAACCCTCTGCGCAGTTGAAGGAGCTAGTATTTTTGTGGGCACTTGCTGCTACTTATTGCACCAGAGCACCGGCCACATGTAAAATCTATGTTCTTAGTTAGCTTACCCATGATCCCACTACATCTTTTATGCACCCATATATATATATATATACATTTTATATATATATATATATATACATTTTATATATATATATATATATATATACATTTTATATATATATATATATATATACATTTTATATATATATATATATATATATACATTTTATATATATATATATATATACATTTTATATATATATATATATATATACATTTTATATATATATATATATATACATTTTATATATATATATATACATTTTATATATATATATATACATTTTATATATATATACATACATTTTATATATATATACATACATTTTATATATATATATATACATTTTATATATATATATATACATTTTATAGATATATACATACATTTTATATATATATACATACATTTTATATATATATACATTTTATATATATATATATATACATTTTATATATATATATATATACATTTTATATATATATATATACATTTTATATATATATATATATATATATATACATTTTATATATATATATATATATATATACACACATTTTATATATATATATACACATTTTATATATATATATATATATATACGCATTTTATATATATATATATATATATACGCATTTTATATATATATATATATACACATTTTATATATATATTGAGCACTCTTATTCGATATGTGTATTTCCACATTTCCTCGAATAGTTTTCGCGGATGTAGAGGTTATCTCCCTTGTCGAATGCCATGTGCGTATTTCACTGGTGGTTAGCCCCTTATCCGCTAGGAAAAAAGCTCGTTGATGAAGTAAACTCCATTCCTCTTGCTCTAGTAGGCTTTTATATTTATATGTGAGCTGATAGAGTACAGTCTAAGGATTTACAGAAACCCATGAAGCTAGATTTAACACCTTTCTAGTGGGTCCGGGTATGATTTTACATTCATTTAAATTATTGATGTATTGTTTTATTGATATTTTTTATCTGTTTGTCCCGAATCTTCTATTATCGATTTTTTATCGTATGGTTGATTGTAGACTTGTTCTATGTGTGACGGTATTTTAACGATAGTTATAGCTCTGATTCATCTGAATTATTGAGCCCTCTGCCGCTCATTTCGAATATTGTTTATCGTGAACTCGTGCGCCGATTTTTCGATACTCGATCTTTCTAATATATATATATATACACATTTTATATATATATATATACACATTTTATATATATATATATACATTTTATATATATATATATATATATATATACATTTTATATATATATATATATATATACATTTTATATATATATATATATATATATATATATACATTTTATATATATATATACATGTTATATATATATATACACATTTTATATATATATATATATACATTTTATATATATTTATATATCCATTTTATATATATATATATATACACATGTTATATATATATATATATACATTTTATATATATATATATATACATTTTATATATATATATATATATATATATATATACATTTTATATATATATATATCCATTTTATATATATATATATATACATTTTATATATATATATATATACATTTTATATATATATATATATACATTTTATATATATATATACATTTTATATATATATATATACATTTTATATATATATATATATATATTTTATACATTTTATATATATATACATTTTATATATGGTGGTGGCTGCCAACTCGTTTTCGAGTACGGCCACTACATTATATCCATGTAGGAGAACCCCTACCAATGCGCTGAACGAGTGTGACTTTTTAGTCCAGCCAGCGACTTGAAAACTCTGGTACAAACACTACACCTGTGACAATTATTGACACATAGTGCTGGGCCCATGGTACCATGTGACGACAAGTGCAGAGAGATCTCCAGATACAAAGCAATGCCTGTGCCGTGAAGCTTTTATAGTGAGCAAAGGCACTGCACAAAGCCAGTCCCACTCTCTTAACCAAGATGTTATTTACCAAAAAGAAGAACAAGTCAACATCATTGGATACCATCAGAGTTGCAGGTGTTATATCAGAGTTTTCCTTCTCCTAGAATTCTGCCTTGACAAAGGCTAAGGGGTCATCTCTCCCAGTGATTTTGGATGGCCATTGACTCTAAAGAGCTCCTTTGCACTTTGACAGGTTTTGTTTTTAGTCCTGCAGGATGTCCAAAGTCACCCTCCTCACCAAGAAACCTTGGTGGGGTTGCCAGTTTAGTCGCCAACGACCCGACCATGGGACAGGTTGTACTGGGATACATGTTACCAGTAGCACCAACTGGTGACCTGACATTTTATATATATATATATATACATACATTTTATATATATATATATATACACATACATTTTATATATATATATACATTTTATATATATATATATACATTTTATATATATATACATTTTATATATATATATATGTACATTTTATATATATATATAGTTATGTAATAAACAACATAAGGCAATTATTCCATTTACCAGTGGAATAATTGCCTTATGTTGTTTATTACATAACTATTAAGCTCTGTTACCTACATAGAGCACTCTTTTTTCCTGGACTTTTTTTACTATAAAATGTATATATATATATATATATACATTTTATATATATATATATATATATACATTTTATATATATATATACATTTTATATATATATATATATATATATATATATATATATATATATATATATATATATATAGAGAGAGAGAGAGAGAGAGAGAGATACATTATATATATATATATATATATAAAGAAAATTGGCTGAATACAATAAATGTAATCTGAGTTTTTCGAATATTAATAAATGTTTCTACTTTAGGCACAAGGCCAGTAATTACCCAGTGCATTACTGGTACTTTATTTTATCGACCCCGTAAGGATGAAGGGCAAAGTCAACCTCGGCGGGATTTGATCTTAGATCGTAAAGGGACGTAACTATGCTGGAAAGCATGGCGTCCGACCCTCTACCGATACTGCCAATCCACCGCCCTTTTCGAATATTAATAATGGTTTCTACTTTTGGCACAAGGCCAGCTGTTATCCCAGTGTATTACTGGTACTTTATTGTATCAACCCCTTAAGGATGAAAGGCAAAGTTAACCTCGGCGGGATTTGAACTCAGATCATAAAGGGCCGTAACTCTATGCTACAGAACATGGCGTCCGACCCTCTACCGATACTGCCAAGCCATATTAATAATAACATTCGATTCGTTTGCAATTATGCAAACAAGCTTCGATTTTTATAGTCATGTCAACCCAACACATCACTTGATCTCACCCGGAAGAATGAAAGATAGATTTAGTGAAGTGGCGTATTTTACCTGAGTTTCTCAACTATTCGGGAGAATGAAACAGTTCTAGTCCGGTAGAAGTCATTTCTATATCAAGTATTTATACTCTGCTGTGTATTGAGTACTTTACTCTGGTTACCCCCGATTGAACCCGGGATAAACACACACATATATATATATATATATATATAAAGAACATCTTATAAGATCCCAATAAAGTAATCTAAAATAAGAACACTTCACAAGCAACTTTCCCTGGGGATAGGGTCTTAGTTACCTAAAGCTAGAATATATATATATATATAGATGAGATTCTACAGGACTAGAACTGTTTCATTCATTACCTTACTTACTGTGGTTACCTCCGATTCAACCCGGAATAACGTATATATATATATATATATATATATATATATATATATATATATAGCGGCGAAGGGTGCGTGCATGCGTTATAGAATCTTGAGTTGATCAATTGCGTCGGTTTAAGCAAGCAGAATTTTGGCTGCTTTCTAAATCGTAGACACATAAAAAGATAATACACACACACTAGATAACATTACATGCGGCTTTGACCGGGAGGGTCATTTAGAGGGAATTGGGGGGGGGGGGGTAAGGCTGCACAGCCCCACTTTCCGCCATGGCGATTGGACTGCATGCCCTGCTTTCCAGGTTACCCTTCGCCACTGTATAGAGAGAGAGAGAGAGAGAGAGAGAGAGTATATGTTGGTTGTATTCCACACCTCAGTATGCAGATTGGAGCACTCGACGAAGTGCGCAGGTTGGTTTGGTTACTCCGGAGTAATGTAAAATAAAATAAAATAAATAAGTCAAATGTTTAAAATTTGGCTTCGTTTATTACTGCAATATATATTTCGGTGACAGCCATCTTTGGCTGTGACCTCTTCAGGCAGTCCGAATTAGTGTTGAAGAGACGAGTACACATGATGTTGAGGTGTTTAACTTTGTCAATACTCTGATATGTCCAGTTCCTGGTTGGGTTGTTATTTCAGGAACTGGGCATATCAGAGTATTGACAAAGTTAAACACCTCAACATCATGTGTACTCGTCTCTTCAACACTAATTCGGACTGCCTGAAGAGGTCACAGCCAATGATGGCTGTCACCGAAATATATATAGCAGTAATAAATGAAGCCAAATTTTAAACATTTGACTTATTTATTTTATTTTTTATATATATATATATATATATATATGGCCTACTCCAATCCCACGGAACACCCGCCAATCTCCTCAGAGTTGAACAAAGAACCATCTTCATCTTACAGACCCACACTCCCCCCGGCCTGAACTCCCCACCCTTATTCCTTTAGCCTTCGACCGCCCCCCTCCCCCCACACATATCCCCAACTAACACCACTAACACACCCCTCCTTTTCACCGCCCACCCCACAACTAACAATACTAACACCTCCACTCCACCCCTCATCCGACCACCCTTCCCCAACTAACATACTAACATCCCTCCCTTCTTCTCTTCCCCGCCTCCTTATCACACGCACACACCCACCGGCACATATATACACGCGCTCACACTAAACACACACCCTACTACCACCACTAACCCTCACCCCCACACATCCATCCCACCACCCCACAACTAACATCACTAACACCCCCTGACCCCAAGCACACGAACACACGCACCCACTTACACCACCCACCCCACACGCAACTAACATCACTAACACCCCCCAACCCCACGCACCCACACACCCTCGTACACCACCAACTCTACACACCCTACCACCACTAACCCCCACTCACACCTGCATTCAACCCTTTCTCCACCTCCCGTATACTAACACCCACTAACACCCCCTTCATCAAACTACACACACACACCAGTACACCACACTCCCTCCATCGACCCCCACATCCTTCTCTCCCCGCTCCACCCACACCCTGTCTCCACACTCACTCATCCCACTAACACCTCTACTAATACATACACACACCCTCCTCACTCCAACTTTCACACCTACCCATCCTCGCCCTTTACCATTCCACCCTACTGCTGCTATGCCCTCTGACCACCTCCCAGCACACACAGACACACAGCACTCCTACCGCCTTGACCACTTCCTGTTGCGCGCGCACCCCATATCTCTCCTCTTCCGACCATCTCTTCATGGATTACTCGTATGTGGAGCTTGACCGCGGAATCAACTACCATCCTAGGAGTTTACCAACCTTTCAACCACATCTTACGGAATCACCTTTATAACTCACCCACACACACACCCCCAAAACATTGTTTTCCCACACGCCACCTACACCCACAACACGCTTAAACCCCACACACACGTGCTTTCCACCACATATTTACACCTTCAGCCTCCGGATTCCTCTCCCCCCACCCCTCTATCCACACACGCACACACACTCCGACCTACACCCCACCCCACACACACCTCTTCCTGAACATGCAACCCCGTTCTTCCCCCAACCCTTGCTTTCAGATACACACACACACACGTACACCTACACACACACACCACCTTCAGCCCTCCCCGCTCGGACACCCCGTCTCCCTCTCCCCACTCCACCCGCCACCACCCCTACACACCCCACACCACCTGTTTTACCCCATTTTAATTTTATTTTATTTTGATCATGCTTTTATTTTTAATTTCATTCGCACCGTTTCCTCCCACCCCCTTTTCGCTATATGTCTCTCCACCACTCCCCTACACACCCTTTGAACTCTCTTCCCACACACTTTTCACCTGAAGAAGGGCTTATGCCCGAAACGTCGTTCCCCACCACCACCCCACTCTCCAGAGCGTGAAATTAATAAACATTCGTTGTACTGCCTCTCTGTTTTGTTCCTGTTCAAATTTTCCATTATATATATATATATATATATATATATATATTTGTTTTGCAAGGTTTTTTTTTATATGAAATCGTTTTGTCGAAACAAATATTGTTATACTTGGGGAGGGTCATATTGTTGTAATAATATTGTCAGAAATAATAACAGAACACACTCACTATTTGGTTGGTTTTCGCTTCTGTATCTTTTACCAAATAGTGAGTGTGTTGTTATTATTTCTGACAATATTATTACAACAATATGACCCACCCCAAGTATAACAATATTTGTTTCGACACACGATTTCATATAAAAAACCTCGCAAAACAAATATATATATATATATATATATATACAGTGATGACTCTCTCCAAGTATAACAATATATATATATAAACAATTGACTTATGAAACATTAATAATAATAATAGTTAAACTCAGCTAAAATACCCCTTAAGGGGGGAAAAGATGGACAGGGGCACTTTTGTCGACTTTTTCCACTTCACTAAATTTACCTTTCATTCTTCGGAGTGAGATCAATTTATTACTGGGTTGAATTAATTTATTACTTGAACGAGTTTATTTATGTTTGTAAATATACTTTAGTTTGTAGAAGTGATGTCCGAACGAGTATCTCCCACAACCAACTAACTCAAGGTTCCCGGCTGACAGGATGGAGGATGCATTGACACGGAGGCGGCACCCAACTCTGCTCCGTTGTCCACCCCCAAATTACTGACCTTGTGTGTGTTTGAATTGGCAGTATCGGAAGAGGGTCGGACGCCATACTTTCCAGCATAGTTACGTCCCTTTACGGTCTGAGTTCAAATCCCGCCGAGGTTAACTTTGCCTTTCATCCTTACCGGGTCGATAAAATAAAGTACCAGTAATGCACTGTAATTGCTGGCCTTGTGCCTAAAGTAGAAACAATTATTATGGTCGCTTGATTTGAGACGTTCACATTTCTGTGGATTTCTTACGAATGAAATAGTTCTCTAGAAATCATTTCTATAATAATATGAATATATATATATATATATATATATATATATATATATATATATATATATATAATCTATTGTAAAACTTTATTTGATTTATTCATTGAACCTTGTTTAACCTTTAAATATATATATATATATACATATATATATATATATACACCTGAGTTGGTTTGGTTCATGTGGCTGGGTCACCGGTCGCAGTCTCCAATTTGTCAAGCTCTCTAACGTATGTTATTACTACTCCAAGGTGACAACCTTATCGAGTGCTTTGCTGCACATTCCTGATTGTATATCGTTATCTTGGCCACAGCCAAAACTTCGATTTTACTAAACTTCCATTTGTATGTATGTATATATATATATATGGAAAACATGAAACGAAATTTCATTTCTCACTCTTAGTACGGCTGCTACTTAAATATATGTATGTACACGTACATATATATATATGTATACAGACGTACAGTAGTATGTATATATATATACATACATGCACACATATATATATATGTACGTATGGATTTACCGAGCATTTATTTGTCAGTGTTGAACAAAAGGGCAACGGCTTAATTCTGGATGTTTGTTTACAAACAAACCGAGCATTATAATAAATGTTCGGTAAATCCATACGTACATATATATATGTGCATGTATGTATATATATATACATACTACTGTACTTCTGTATACATATATGTATGTACGTGTACATATATATATATATATATATATATATATATATACATTGTCCCCCATCCCCCACTCTCAAGCGTGAACCTAATACTAACACTTTGTACTGGACTCTTCGCTTTGTTTTTGTTTTAACTATAATATATATACAATATATATATATTTATATATATACATACAATATATATATATATTGACAGACATATTCTAGTCGGTCTAACTTATATCCCACTAAATTGAGCATTTGGCTTAAGTTCAATGGTTAATTATTTCTCCGAGTTCGATTATTTATCTATATTTTATCCATCCGTTGAGATGTCTAAATATTAATGACATAACTTTTTAATTGATATATATATATTTTTCCCGAATGAAACAGTTCTAGTCCTGTAGAAGCCATATATATATATATATATATATATATATATATATATATATATATATATAGAGAGAGAGAGAGAGAGAGAGAGAGAGAAAGAGAAAGAGAGAGAGAGAGAGATGTGTATTAGTTCTTACCTTGGTGAGTTGTCATACACTGGTGGCAGACGGTACGGCGTGTAGTGTCTCGATTTACAGAAGAACTGGTGTGTGTTGGATGAATGTAAAACGGTGGAGTCCGACAGTTCCGCATGACAGCCACCGATTTCTCATAACTACCACTATCATCATCAACACCAGCAGCACTAACATTTGGTTTGAAACCACCCGGTTTTAAACCTAGCCCTAAACCTAGATCACCGGACACCAAGTCTTCTTGCAAATGTGCCCGAGTTTCCTCTGAGTTGGTCATGACCCGAAGTAATAAGATTAAATCCAGATAGATATATGTCAATGTATATTATGTCCTGTGTATAAGATTGAGGACTATCGCCGTCATGAAGCCTCCGATAAAAACTTGGGTAAAACGAGAGCATGTGTTCAGAACTGTCGCCGTCCTCTGTGTGTCGAGCTTCACTGAGTACTTACAATGTATGTGTGTTATAAATGTAGGTGTGTCAAACTGTTGGTAATCGTATGCAGGTATATTTGTAACCGTTTTATTGTCCTGCTATTAAAACTCGAAACAGGTAATATCACTTCCCCTTATTTTCTCGCTCTTTCTCTCATTCTTTGTGACAGTAGTGACTGCTCGGCTCCGGTGTATATAAATACATACATACGTAGATGTGTGTATGTAATATATATATATATATATATATATATATATATATTTATACGTACATACATGTGTGTGTGCTAGTGAGTCTTGTTACTGTAGAGTTTCGTTTGTTTATTTCAGGGTCAACAGACAAAAACTCTACTTCGGTATTGAATACTCTTTTCTCTCAGCTGTCAACAACACACGGATATATATGTGTGTGTATATTTATATATATGTGTGTGTGTATATTTATATATATGTGTGTGTGTGTATTTATATAGGTAGATTTATAGAAAGACACCTCCACCGATTTCAGTGGGAAATAATCTTTTTTACCTCGTTTTGGGGTGCGTGCTATCAAATAAACTTACCTCCTAATATGTTATAAAGGACTTTTAACCCCGGAAAAGGGAGTGTGGAACCTCGGGCTTTTAATCCCGAGCTTTCTTTGCCATTTATTTTTTCCTCGTTTTTTTCGTGAGCTACCAACTAATCTTACCACCAAACATGCTGTAAATGACTTTTACGGAGGGGTAAGGAAGGAAAATAGGACATGTCACCCTGCCCACAGAGGATTAAGGAAGGAAAATAGGACATGTTACCTTGCCCACGGAGGAGTAAGGAAGGAAAATAGGACGTCGCCTTGCCCACGGAGGGGTAAGGAGAGGAAATGGGACATGTCAACCTTGCCCACGGAGGGGCAAGGAAGGAAAATAGGACATGTCACTCCGGAGTACTCTTTACTACTAACCTTAACCATAATATAAACTCTGACAGACTCTAACGTTAACCCCGGAGAAAAGAAGAGAACCACCCCTTCTTCCCTGTCCATTCTCCAGGAAAAGGGCCTTTGCAGCATGTTCGGGGGTAAGATTAGATGGAAGCACATGAAAAAATAGAGGGAAAAAATTGGTAAAAAAAAAAGATATGGGCTGGGGAAGTCTGGGGACCCCCTTCTCCATTCTCGGGGCGTCCCCTTGAACCTAGGTTTAATTGATAGCACACACACACACACACACACACACACACACACACACACACGCGCGCGCGCACACAGCAAAATTGCCCAATCTATTGCAAGAGAACATATTTAGTATAATTGAAATTTCATACACTTAACATGCATGCGCGACCTAAGGTTTCGGGGTCCAATTATGACCACCACTGTTTAGTAGAGGGAATATCTATTATACATAATATATATATATATAAATATATATTAATTACACTTTACATATATATGATAGTGGCTAGGGGTATAGAAGTAAGATCAAACCTATATGTGCAGGATTAAAGAAATTGGGAAGAGGAGTTGAGTCCATTAAGGAAACTGGACCCAAGGCGGAAAACCAGACACTGCTCAGTCCTGGTACGTGGGACCATCTTTCCCTGATGTAAAAGGACACCAAGGACTGAGGCATGCAAGGATGAGAGGCCTGAGGAACTGAAATGACGAGCAACGGGGGTATACATGCCGAATCGTATGTCCCTCAAGTGTTCGACGAAACAGTCCGCCAAGTAGCGGCCTGTTTGTCCGATGTACCCTCAAAGGGAACACTGGGGGGCGGGGGGATAGACTACGGCGAAAGAACCGTTAGTGTCTGTGAGAGTGATAAGGTTAGAAATGAAAGGACAGGTGTGACAGCGGGGATAAGAAGAAGGACGGGAGCCAGGTGGAGTCCTAAGAGAGGAAGGGAAGGAACTGCGTACCAGGAGGTCACATAAATTAGGGGCACGCTTAAAGGCGGCGATGGATGTGTTTGGAAAGAAGCTTGAAGTGACGGGGTCAGAATAGGGAGTGCAGAAACAAAGAAGAATATGTCGCCGGAGAGGTGGGGTGATGTGGTGGTAGGTGAGAGAGAAAGTTAGGCGGATGTGGGTAGCTGTGATAGGTCGGTTTCACGGGCGCAGGTGAGGGCATCTTAGATCAGGGTGGGGGATATATATACGCTGGATGAAGCGGGAGGCCATGTGTTGTGACTGAGTCTCGAAATTGTGGTTTTGGCTACAGAGCCGACAAAGTCGGAGGAATTGAAGGTAGGGTGTGGGTGGGAGGAGGTGAAGTGGAGGTAGGAGTAGGATTCAGTGAGCTTATAGAAGATGGAGGTAGAGAGAGAGAGAGGTTGAACTAAATAGTTTTAGACAGAGGTGGTGAAGGTGAGGACAGGATGAAATGACTGGACGAAGGAAAGAAAGGAGTTGAGCTGTTGATTGAGAGAGAGAAGTGACACCGAAGGGTCGGTCCTGTGTACTGAGAAGAGATCGAGGACTAAACGTAGCTAAGGAATAAGTTGGCGTAGTTAGGACCCACTCTTGTATCCCATGGCTACCCTAGAGACCTGTTGATAAAACTCTCCTGAAAAGAAAAAAAAAACATTGAAAGTGAGAAGGAGCTGAGCATGGTGGAGGAGAGTAAAAGTGCTAGGATAGGGTGTAGGGCACAGAGGCCGTCATCGTGAGGGATGATGGTGTAGACAGAGTTAATGTCCATGGTAAAGAGACGGTGGGTGGGGCCAGAAGAGAAGGAGTTAAATAATTGAAGAGCATGGTTAGTGTCGTCGATGTAGGAGGGGAGGTCGGTTACTAAGGGGGCCAGGAGGGTTTCAAGCGGAAACGAAGATGGTGGGTGTATAAAGGGGTGTGTACTATAAGATTAGTGGAAGTAAGGGGTAAGAGAGAGGAGCGGATGAGTTGGCAAATGGTTGAGGATACGGTATGTTGGTAGCCTGGGGTGGGATCAGAAGATAAAGGCCGGTGAAATGGGTGTTGTGAAGCTGGCGGAGGGCCTCAGTCCAGTAGAGCTGTGCACACCACACTATCACCTTTATTAGCGGTTTTGATGACAATGTTTAGCCTGAGTGAGGTTGGTATATATTACCCACTCTACTACCCTAAGTATTGAGTACTCTGGTGCGTTATGGTTCATCTGGTTCCTTACTACAATTCCTTCGTTATATATATATATATATACAGGGTGTTCGGGATAAATTTGACAGAATAATATTTGGTTGTTTTTTCAGATGTTTTAAATTCATTCATGCCCACTAGGCTTTATTTGAAAGTTTAAACCCTCCTTCATTCATATATGTGATGACAACGAGAATGGATGACTGGGAGCCACCTGAATCATGGAAGAGAATAACTTGTATCATGATGATTCGCGCCGGCCATCAAAATAAGGAGATTATGGTCGCTGCTCAATGCTCCCTGAACACTGTAAAAACAATCCGGCATGAACTGGAGAATTGCAATGGAGACTACGAGGCTGTGGCTAGAAGAAAGAAACATAACAGAAGATCTGATTGCTCTCGCACAGCAGAATTCCTCGAAAATCTGCAGAAAAAAGTGTTGGAGGACCCTGGCATCGGAATTCGGTCTTTGTCGCGTGAATTGAATGTTTCAGCCTCTACTATGAAAATTGCACTCAATGAAGACCTTCGCTACTACTCATACAAGCGTCGCAGAGGTCAACTTCTCACAGAAAAGGCCCACGAAAATCGTCTGACAAAGGCGAAGAAACTTCTGAGCAAAGTGAAACATCCTGCTGAAGCACAAACAATCTGGTTCTTTTCCGATGAGAAAAACTTTTGCCAAGATCAAAAACACAACGCGCAGAATAACAGATGGCTTGCATACAGTCCAAAGGACACTCCTCGAGTCATGCAGACTAAATTTCCCCAAACTGTCATGGTTTTCGGATGTGTGTCCTCCGAGGGTGATGTGATGCCTCCGCATTTTTTCAAACAGGGTCTCAGGTTGAATTCAGATGCCTACGTGGAATTGCTAACCACTGTAGTTAAGCCCTGGATAACAAGGGTAGCCAATAATAGGCCGCATGTATGGCAGCAGGATTCGGCCCCCTGCCACACCTCGGGGAAAAGTCAAAAATGGTTGTCAGCCAATTTTTACGACTACACCAGTCCCAATGTTTGGCCTCCGAACTCCCCTGATCTTAAGCCGATGGACTATTATGTATGGGACGCTGTAGAGAAAGACACCAATCGCCATGCCAGTACTACAAAAGCCCAGTTAATCGACAGAATTAAAGTAGTTTTTGAGGGCCTTCCCAGGGAAAGTGTAAAATCAGCTTGCTCCAGGTTCCGGGCCCGGATTGAGGCTGTAATAGACGCTAATGGCGGTTATTTTGAGTAAAACTCTTTGACAATAGTGTAATTTCCTTGTCCATTGAATTTCTTTTAAATCAAATAAATTTTGTAGATACCAAGCACTTTTTCTTTTTCCTGATGAAACTGTCAAATTTATCCCGAACACCCTGTATATATATATATATATATATATATATATATGGACATGCTCACCGACATCCAGAGTTGACATTGCACTCAGTGATCCTTTGGGAGCCCCTACATGGACACACTAGAAGAGGAAGACCAAGGTTAACATATGTTGATGCCCTAAGGACAGACACTGGTCTGTTGGAGATGCAGGATATGGCAGCGATAATGAGGGACAGAGACCGCTGGAGAGAACTCGTCCATGGATCTCGGGAATTTTACCCGCCTTAGATATATATATATATATATAATTGGTCGTTTTAGAAGCCTCAACAATGTAAATGGGTAAATATCTCCGGGTAAAGAATCCGGTGGTAATGAGAGAGATGTAAGAGGAAATGTAGAACGAGACGTATAGGGTGTAGAGGAACGTAGGAAAGAGTGTAAAAATAATAACACGAGATAGAGTTACCTTGGAAGTGATTTAATTGTCCCTATATTTCGGATTTCGCATCCATCAACTGGGGGTTTTCCGAGGGGGGAAGGCTTTTAGTCGGAGAGGGACAACAGCAACAGTATCCTCTGTTGTCTATGGTGTGATATATATATATATATATATACACACCGGTATCTGTAATTTCAATGCTAATTTACCTTGACGTTGTTCGAATCACACACACTGGTGTATATACATATATACATACTTTATATATACATGTGTGTGTTTATTTATCATCCCTATCGTAATTTAGTATTTTTTTATTATTATTATTTACTACTGAGGTCAGTGGATTGAGATTGGGAGTCTTGCGAGGCTGGTATTTATTTCACCTTTCCAATGTTCTGAGGTCAAATCTTACCGAGGTCAACTTTACTTTAATCCTTCCGAGATTTATGAACTAAAGTACCAGTCGAGTACTGGGTTGTTATAATTGACTCCCTCTCCAAATTGCTAACATTAGAAACCATTGAGGACGATGAATTTACTGAATCATTTGAACGTCTGATAAAATGTTTTGCGTTATTTAGTTATGGCTCTTAACGTTCAAATCCCGCCGAGGTTAAGTTCCTCTTTAACCCTTCTTGGGTCGATCAAATAAAGTATCGTTTCAGTACTGAGATGAATATAATTGTTCACCCTGTGTCAATATCAGAAAGAAAACTACTGTTATGGTTTACGGTGTTCGACACACGATCGATTGGTCAAGAGTTCGATTCTCGATGGCGCGTTGTGTCCTAGAATAAGACACTTTATTTCACGTTGATCCAGTCCACTCGGCTGATAAAAATGAGTTGTACATGTAATTCAAAGGACCAGGCATGTCACATATTGAGTTACACTGAATCTTCCTGAGAACTACATTAATACGTGTCTGTGGAATGTTCAGCTACCAGCACGTTAATTACACAAGCAAGCTATATGTTGATCTTATCAACTGGAACACTCATCGTTGTAACCGACAGAAGTCGAACATGATACAATTGTTAGTGTGACCTTGAATGTTGTGTGAAACTTTCTTCATAATTCGTTGTTGTAACGAACACAATCACAATACAATTTACCAACCAGTTCGACTGATTGTTGACTACTTCACATTTCAAATATTCACCTCGTTAAATATATAAATAACTTCTTCTTCTGCGCCCACTTATTCCGAGGGGTTCGTGGAGGCAGAGTCCTCTCACCACTCCTTCATGGGGTCCTGTCAGATGCAATCGTCTCCAACTGATCCGGCTGGATCCCCAAGTGAGACCAGCCAAGCTCATGGATGTTATTCAACCATCCTGCTCGAAGTCTACCCCTAGGTCTCCTTCACGCGGGTTAACAAGGGAGGCGTTCAGGCCTTATGTAGAGTGGTTTGTTTGAAAAATCTATAGCAGTTTCCATTTCATGTTGCATACACTAGCTATAGGCCTGCGACCTGTCCTGTGAGCGTTCTTTAAACCGCCCCTCTGACATACCACACGTTTTGACCACCTGCTGTTGATTCAGTCGAGTGGATGTAACTTCAGCCTCATAGACGACTGCGGGTGTGTTACACTGTTGTGGGTATGATTTCGGCTTTCTACAAGAGCATCCGGGTGGAAAATAGCTCTTGGGTTTGGTGGTGATGAGAATTTTCATATATTTTTAGCACAGGGATATCCAAGTTTCACCGTGTTTATTAAAGATAGATCTGTATTTATGCCCTATAGGGAAGTGCTTGTCTAGGAAGCTAAGAATTTTGCATACTTATTCTTTACTATATATATATATAATGATAGAAATGGAACGGAATGGTGTAATACGTGGAGGTACGGTGTATACCTACTTTTCAATTTCCCAATTTTTTTATGCTCAACATTTATTAATGTAGTCATTTATTATTAGCTATCAAATATCAATAAAAGTTGACATGTTTGTTTATGATAATCATGCATGTAGAACGTGAAATATAGATTAACTTATAGCATGATGACATTGACACTATAGAGCAAACAAAGAGAAAAGCAAAAACGCAGTGAGATTAATTATTCCAGCAATGTTAACTACACAGCAGAGCCAAAAGTAATAATTTCATTGGCTGTCTTTTTGATATGGCTGACTTGGTTGAAACATAGGGACTATACAGCGACTAGGAGCTGTACAGAGACTAGGAGTTCTACAAGGACTAGGGCACTGTAAGGACTTGAGGCCCTACAATGACTCGGGGCACCACAAGGACTATGAGCTCTATAAGGACTCGGGGCACTGTAAGAACTAGGTGCACTACAAGACCGTTATTTCTAGCTTGATCTACTGTGTCCTACCTGGCTGGTATTTCTAGCTAAACGAAATTTAACGGAGAAAGGACAACAGACCAGTTATTTGTGAACTGGAGAAGGAAACAGAAAATATATGACGATAATGGATAAAGCAGAGGCTTGCGAGAGAACTGAGAGCAATTTACAAATCCTTGGTGTACACACATGTTGAATTCATATATTGACGTGAAGTCCGTGGTATATTTTAGGAATAGGCTATGTAGCCGGTCCCAGCAAAATAGACAAACATGCTTTTTAAGCTTATTTTACCGGTAAACTCTAAAGGGACGCAACTCTAGCCAGGGTCCGTGAAGCTTATTTTAATGCTAGATAATAAATAGCATTTTAGAACCCAGGTCGTGACTACTGTCTTTGGCCCAGGTCGTGACTACTACCTTTGACCCAGGTCGTGACTACTATCATTGGCCCAGGTCGTGACTACTACCTATGGCCCAGGTCGTGACTACTACCTTTGACCCCGGTCGTGACTACTGTCTTTGATCCAGGTCCTGACTCGTACCTTTGCACAAGGTCGTGACTACTAACCCAGGTAGTGACTACTATTTTGACCCAAATCGTGACTTTCTGCTAAAATTCTTAAATCACGAAACTCAGTAGATGTGAGGGTATGTAACTCGGTAGATGTGAGGGTATGTAACTCGGTAGATGTGTGTGTATGTAACTCGGTAGATGTGTGTGTATGTAACTCGGTAGATGTGTGTGTATGTAACTCGGTAGATGTGTGTGTATGTAACTCGGTAGATGTGTGTGTATGTAACTCTGTAGATATGTGTGTATGTAACTCAGTAGATGTGTGTATGTAACTCAGTAGATGCGTGTATGTAACTCAGTAGATGTGTGTGTATGTGACTCAGTAGATGTGTGTGTATGTAACTCAGTAGATGTGTGGGTGTGTAACTCAGGAGATGTATGTGTGTGTAACTCAGGAGATGTATGTGTATGTAACTCAGTAGATGTGTGTGTATGTAACTCGGTTGATGTGTGTATGTGACTCTGTAGATAAGCGTGTATGTAACTCAGTTGATGTGTGTATGTAACTCAGTAGGTGTGTGTATGTAACTCAGTAAATATGTAACTCAGCAGAGGTGTGTGTATGTAACTCAGTAAATATGTGTGTGTAACTCAGTAGATGTGTGTATGTAACTCAGTAGATGTATGTATGTGACTCAGTTGATGTGTGTATGTAACTCAGTTGATGTGTGTATGTAACTCAGTAGGTGTGTGTATGTAACTCAGTAAATATGTAACTCAGCAGAGGTGTGTGTATGTAACTCAGTAAATATGTGTGTGTAACTCAGTAGATGTGTGTGTATGTAACACAGTAGATATGTGTGTATGTAACTCAGTAGATGTGTGTGTAAGTAACACAGTAGATGTGTGTGTATGTAACTCAGTAGATGTGTGTATGTAACTCAGTAGATGCGTGTTTATGTAACTCAGTAGATGTGTGTATGTAACTCAGTAGATGTTTGTATGAAACTCAGTAGATGTGTGTGTATGTGACTCAGTAGATGTGTGTGTATGTAACTCAGTAGTTTTGTGTGTGTGTAACTCAGGAGATGTATGTGTATGTAACTCAGTAGATGTGTGTGTATGTAACTCGGTTGATGTGTGTATGTAACTCGGTTGATGTGTGTATGTAACTCGGTTGATGTATGTATGTGACTGTGTAGATAAGCGTGTATGTAACTCAGTTGATGTGTGTATGTAACTCAGTAGGTGTGTGTATGTAACTCAGTAAATATGTAACTCAGCAGAGGTGTGTGTATGTAACTCAGTAAATATGTGTGTGTAACTCAGTAGATGTGTGTGTATGTAACACAGTAGATGTGTGTGTATGTAACTCAGTAGATGTGTGTGTATGTAACTCAGTAGATGTGTGTATGTAACTCAGTAGATGTGTATGTGTGTATGTAACATAGTAGATGTGTGTGTATGTAACTCAGTAGATGTTTGTATACAACTCAGTAGATGTGTGTATACAACTCAGTAGATGTGTGTGTATGTAACACAGTAGATGTGTGTGTATGTAACTCAGTAGATGTGTGTATGTAACTCAGTAGATGTGTGTATGTAACTCAGTAGATGTGTGTATATAACTCAGTAGATGTGTGTATATAACTCAGTAGATGTGTGTGTAAGTAACACAGTAGATGTGTGTGTAAGTAACATAGTAGATGTGTGTGTAAGTAACACAGTAGATGTGTGTGTAAGTAACACAGTAGATGTGTGTGTAAGTAACACAGTAGATGTGTGTGTAAGTAACACAGTAGATGTGTGTGTAAGTAACTCAGTAGATGTGTGTGTATGTAACTCAGTAGATGTGTGTGTATGTAACTCAGTAGATGTGTGTGTATGTAACTCAGTAGATGTGTGTGTATGTAACTCTGTGGATGTGTGTGTATGTAACTCTGTAGATGTGTGTGTATGTAACTCTGTAGATGTGTGTGTATGTAACTCTGTAGATGTGTGTGTATGTAACTCTGTAGATGTGTGTGTATGTAACTCTGTAGATGTGTGTGTATGTAACTCTGTAGATGTGTGTGTATGTAACTCTGTAGATGTGTGTGTATGTAACTCTGTAGATGTGTGTGTATGTAACTCTGTAGATGTGTGTGTATGTAACTCTGTAGATGTGTGTGTATGTAACTCTGTAGATGTGTGTGTATGTAACTCTGTAGATGTGTGTGTATGTAACTCTGTAGATGTGTGTGTATGTAACTCAGTAGATATGTGTGTAAGTAACACAGTAGATGTGTGTGTATGTAACTCAGTAGATGTGTGTATGTAACTCAGTAGATGCGTGTTTATGTAACTCAGTAGATGTGTGTATGTAACTCAGTAGATGTTTGTATGAAACTCAGTAGATGTGTGTGTATGTGACTCGGTAGATGTGTGTATGTAACTCGGTTGATGTGTGTATGTAACTCGGTTGATGTATGTATGTGACTGTGTAGATAAGCGTGTATGTAACTCAGTTGATGTGTGTATGTAACTCAGTAGGTGTGCGTATGTAACTCAGTAAATATGTAACTCAGCAGAGGTGTGTGTATGTAACTCAGTAAATATGTGTGTGTAACTCAGTAGATGTGTGTATGTAACTCAGTAGATGTGTGTGTATGTAACTCAGTAGATGTGTGTGTATGTAACACAGTAGATGTGTGTGTATGTAACACAGTAGATGTGTGTGTATGTAACACAGTAGATGTGTGTATGTAACTCAGTAGATGTGTGTGTATGTAACACAGTAGATGTGTGTGTATGTAACTCAGTAGATGTGTGTATGTAACTCAGTAGATGTGTGTGTGTATGTAACATAGTAGATGTGTGTGTATGTAACTCAGTAGATGTTTGTATGTAACTCAGTAGATGTGTGTGTATGTAACTCAGTAGATGTGTGTGTAGTTACTCAGTAGATGTGTGTATGTATCTCAGTTGATGTGTGTGTATGTGACTCTAGATATGCGTCTATGTAACTCAGTTGATGGGTGTATGTAACTCAGTTGATGGGTGTATGTAACTCAGTTGATGGGTGTATGTAACTCAGTAGGTGTGTGTATGTAACACAGTAGATGTGTGTGTATGTAACACAGTAGATGTGTGTGTATGTAACTCAGTAGATGTGTGTGTATGTGACACAGTAGATGTGTGTGTATGTGACACAGTAGATGTGTGTGTATGTAACTCAGTAGATGTGTGTGTATGTAACTCTGTAGATGTGTGTATATAACTCAGTAGATGTGTGTGTATGTAACTCAGTAGATGTGTGTGTATGTAACTCAGTAGATGTGTGTGTATGTAACTCAGTAGATGTGTGTGTATGTAACTCAGTAGATGTGTGTATATGTAACTCAGTAGATGTGTGTGTATGTAACTCTGTAGATGTGTGTGTATGTAACTCTGTAGATGTGTGTGTATGTAACTCTGTAGATGTGTGTGTATGTAACTCTGTAGATATGTGTGTATGTAACTCTGTAGATATGTGTGTAAGTAACACAGTAGATGTGTCTGTATGTAACTCAGTAGATGTGTGTGTATGTAACTCAGTAGTTTTGTGTATGTGTAACTCAGGAGATGTATGTGTATGTAACTCAGTAGATGTGTGTGTATGTAACTCGGTTGATGTGTGATGTGTGTATGTAACTCGGTTGATGTATGTATGTGACTCTGTAGATAAGCGTGTATGTAACTCAGTTGATGTGTGTATGTAACTCAGTAGGTGTGTGTATGTAACTCAGTAAATATGTAACTCAGCAGAGGTGTGTGTATGTAACTCAGTAAATATGTGTGTGTAACTCAGTAGATGTGTGTATGTAACTCAGTAGATGTGTGTGTATGTAACACAGTAGATGTGTGTGTATGTAACTCAGTAGATGTGTGTATGTAACTCAGTAGATGTGTGTGTGTATGTAACATAGTAGATGTGTGTGTATGTAACTCAGATGTTTGTATGTAACTCAGTAGATGTGTGTGTATGTAACTCAGTAGATGTGTGTATGCAACTCAGTAGATGTGTGTGTATGCATCTCAGTAGATGTGTGTGTATGTATCTCAGTAGATGTGTGTGTATTTACTCAGTAGATGTGTGTGTATGTATCTCAGTTGATGTGTGTGTATGTAACTCAGTAGATGTATGTGTATGTAACTCAGTAGATGTGTGTGTATGTAACTCAGTAGATGTGTATGTATGTAACTCGGTTGATGTGTGTATCTAACTCAGTAGATGTATGTATGTGATTCTAGATATGCGTCTATGTAACTCAGTTGATGGGTGTATGTAACTCAGTAGGTGTGTGTGTATAAAACTCAGTAGATGTGTGTGTATATAACTCAGTAGATGTGTGTGTATGTAACACAGTAGATGTGTGTGTATGTAACACAGTAAATGTGTGTGTATGTAACACAGTAAATGTGTGTGTATGTAACTCAGTAGATGTGTGTGTGACACAGTAGATGTGTGTGTATGTAACTCAGTAGATGTGAGTGTATGTAACTGTAGATGTGTGTGTATGTAACTCTGTAGATGTGTGTGTATGTAACTCTGTAGATGTGTGTGTATGTAACTCAGTAGATGTGTGTGTATGTAACTCTGTGGATGTGTGTGTATGTAACTCTGTGGATGTGTGTGTATGTAACTCTCTAGATGTGTGTGTATGTAACTCTGTAGATGTGTGTGTATGTAACTCTGTAGATGTGTGTGTATGTAACTCTGTAGATGTGTGTGTATGTAACTCAGTAGATGTGTGTGTATGTAACTCAGTAGATGTGTGTGTATGTAACTCAGTAGATGTGTGTGTATGTAACTCAGTAGATGTGTGTGTATGTAACTCAGTAGATGTGTGTGTATGTAACTCTGTGGATGTGTGTGTATGTAACTCTGTAGATGTGTGTGTATGTAACTCTGTAGATGTGTGTGTATGTAACTCTGTAGATGTGTGTGTATGTAACTCTGTAGATGTGTGTGTATGTAACTCTGTAGATGTGTGTGTATGTAACTCTGTAGATGTGTGTGTATGTAACTCTGTAGATGTGTGTGTATGTAACTCTGTAGATATGTGTGTATGTAACTCTGTAGATATGTGTGTATGTAACTCAGTAGATGTGTGTGTATGTAACTCAGTAGATGTGTGTGTAAGTAACACAGTAGATGTGTGTGTATGTAACTCAGTAGATGTGTGTATGTAACTCAGTAGATGCGTGTTTATGTAACTCAGTAGATGTGTGTATGTAACTCAGTAGATGTTTGTATGTAACTCAGTAGATGTGTGTGTATGTAACTCAGTAGTTTTGTGTGTGTGTAACTCAGGAGATGTATGTGTATGTAACTCAGTAGATGTGTGTGTATGTAACTCGGTTGATGTGTGTATGTAACTCAGTAGATGTGTGTATGTAACTCAGTAGATGCGTGTATGTAACTCAGTAGATGTGTGTGTATGTGACTCAGTAGATGTGTGTGTATGTAACTCAGTAGATGTGTGGGTGTGTAACTCAGGAGATGTATGTGTATGTAACTCAGTAGATGTGTGTGTATGTAACTCGGTTGATGTGTGTATGTGACTCTGTAGATAAGCGTGTATGTAACTCAGTTGATGTGTGTATGTAACTCAGTAGGTGTGTGTATGTAACTCAGTAAATATGTAACTCAGCAGAGGTGTGTGTATGTAACTCAGTAAATATGTGTGTGTAACTCAGTAGATGTGTGTATGTAACTCAGTAGATGTATGTATGTGACTCAGTTGATGTGTGTATGTAACTCAGTTGATGTGTGTATGTAACTCAGTAGGTGTGTGTATGTAACTCAGTAAATATGTAACTCAGCAGAGGTGTGTGTATGTAACTCAGTAAATATGTGTGTGTAACTCAGTAGATGTGTGTGTATGTAACACAGTAGATGTATGTGTATGTAACACAGTAGATGTGTGTGTATGTAACTCAGTAGATGTGTGTATGTAACTCAGTAGATGTGTATGTGTGTATGTAACATAGTAGATGTGTGTGTATGTAACTCAGTAGATGTTTGTATACAACTCAGTAGATGTGTGTATACAACTCAGTAGATGTGTGTATACAACTCAGTAGATGTGTGTGTATGTATCTCAGTAGATGTGTGTGTATGTAACTCAGTAGATGTGTGTATGTAACTCAGTAGATGTGTGTGTATAAAACTCAGTAGATGTGTGTGTATAAAACTCAGTAGATGTGTGTGTATGTAACACAGTAGATGTGTGTGTATGTAACTCAGTAGATGTGTGTGTATGTAACTCAGTAGATGTGTGTATGTAACTCAGTAGATGTGTGTATGTAACTCAGTAGATGTGTGTATATAACTCAGTAGATGTGTGTATATAACTCAGTAGATGTGTGTGTAAGTAACACAGTAGATGTGTGTGTAAGTAACACAGTAGATGTGTGTGTAAGTAACACAGTAGATGTGTGTGTAAGTAACACAGTAGATGTGTGTGTAAGTAACACAGTAGATGTGTGTGTAAGTAACTCAGTAGATGTGTGTGTATGTAACTCAGTAGATGTGTGTGTATGTAACTCTGTGGATGTGTGTGTATGTAACTCTGTAGATGTGTGTGTATGTAACTCTGTAGATGTGTGTGTATGTAACTCTGTAGATGTGTGTGTATGTAACTCTGTAGATGTGTGTGTATGTAACTCTGTAGATGTGTGTGTATGTAACTCTGTAGATGTGTGTGTATGTAACTCTGTAGATGTGTGTGTATGTAACTCTGTAGATGTGTGTGTATGTAACTCTGTAGATATGTGTGTATGTAACTCAGTAGATGTGTGTGTAAGTAACACAGTAGATGTGTGTGTATGTAACTCAGTAGATGTGTGTATGTAACTCAGTAGATGCGTGTTTATGTAACTCAGTAGATGTGTGTATGTAACTCAGTAGATGTTTGTATGAAACTCAGTAGATGTGTGTGTATGTGACTCAGTAGATGTGTGTGTATGTAACTCAGTAGTTTTGTGTGTGTGTAACTCAGGAGATGTATATGTATGTAACTCAGTAGATGTGTGTGTATGTAACTCGGTTGATGTGTGTATGTAACTCGGTTGATGTGTGTATGTAACTCGGTTGATGTATGTATGTGACTGTGTAGATAAGCGTGTATGTAACTCAGTTGATGTGTGTATGTAACTCAGTAGGTGTGCGTATGTAACTCAGTAAATATGTAACTCAGCAGAGGGGTGTATGTAACTCAGTAAATATGTGTGTGTAACTCAGTAGATGTGTGTATGTAATTCAGTAGATGTGTGTGTATGTAACACAGTAGATGTGTGTGTATGTAACACAGTAGATGTTTGTGTATGTAACACAGTAGATGTGTGTATGTAACTCAGTAGATGTGTGTGTATGTAACATAGTAGATGTGTGTGTATGTAACTCAGTAGATGTTTGTATGTAACTCAGTAGATGTGTGTGTATGTAACTCAGTAGATGTGTGTATGCAACTCAGTAGATGTGTGTGTATTTACTCAGTAGATGTGTGTATGTATCTCAGTTGATGTGTGTGTATGTAACTCAGTAGTTTTGTGTGTATGTAACTAAGTAGATGTATGTGTATGTAACTAAGTAGATGTATGTTTATGTAACTCAGTCGATGTGTGTGTATGTTACTCAGTAGATGTGTATGTATGTAACTCGGTTGATGTGTGTATCTAACTCAGTAGATGTATGTATGTGACTCTAGATATGCGTCTATGTAACTCAGTTGATGGGTGTATGTAACTCAGTTGATGGGTGTATGTAACTCAGTAGGTGTGTGTATGTAACACAGTAGATGTGTGTGTATGTAACACAGTAGATGTGTGTGTATGTAACACAGTAGATGTGTGTGTATGTGACACAGTAGATGTGTGTGTATGTGACACAGTAGATGTGTGTGTATGTAACTCAGTAGATGTGTGTGTATGTAACTCAGTAGATGTGTGTGTATGTAACTCTGTAGATGTGTGTATATAACTCAGTAGATGTGTGTGTATGTAACTCAGTAGATGTGTGTGTATGTAACTCAGTAGATGTGTGTGTATGTAACTCAGTAGATGTGTGTGTATGTAACTCAGTAGATGTGTGTATATGTAACTCAGTAGATGTGTGTGTATGTAACTCAGTAGATGTGTGTGTATGTAACTCTGTAGATGTGTGTGTATGTAACTCTGTAGATGTGTGTGTATGTAACTCTGTAGATGTGTGTGTATGTAACTCTGTAGATGTGTGTGTATGTAACTCTGTAGATGTGTGTGTATGTAACTCTGTAGATGTGTGTGTATGTAACTCTGTAGATGTGTGTGTATGTAACTCTGTAGATGTGTGTGTATGTAACTCTGTAGATATGTGTGTATGTAACTCTGTAGATATGTGTGTATGTAACCCTGTAGATATGTGTGTAAGTAACACAGTAGATGTGTGTGTATGTAACTCAGTAGATGTGTGTGTATGTAACTCAGTAGTTTTGTGTATGTGTAACTCAGGAGATGTATGTGTATGTAACTCAGTAGATGTGTGTGTATGTAACTCGGTTGATGTGTGATGTGTGTATGTAACTCGGTTGATGTATGTATGTGACTCTGTAGATAAGCGTGTATGTAACTCAGTTGATGTGTGTATGTAACTCAGTAGGTGTGTGTATGTAACTCAGTAAATATGTAACTCAGCAGAGGTGTGTGTATGTAACTCAGTAAATATGTGTGTGTAACTCAGTAGATGTGTGTATGTAACTCAGTAGATGTGTGTGTATGTAACACAGTAGATGTGTGTGTATGTAACTCAGTAGATGTGTGTATGTAACTCAGTAGATGTGTGTGTGTATGTAACATAGTAGATGTGTGTGTATGTAACTCAGATGTTTGTATGTAACTCAGTAGATGTGTGTGTATGTAACTCAGTAGATGTGTGTATGCAACTCAGTAGATGTGTGTGTATGTATCTCAGTAGATGTGTGTGTATGTATCTCAGTAGATGTGTGTGTATTTACTCAGTAGATGTGTGTGTATGTATCTCAGTTGATGTGTGTGTATGTAACTCAGTAGATGTATGTGTATGTAACTCAGTAGATGTGTGTGTATGTAACTCAGTAGATGTGTATGTATGTAACTCGGTTGATGTGTGTATCTAACTCAGTAGATGTATGTATGTGATTCTAGATATGCGTCTATGTAACTCAGTTGATGGGTGTATGTAACTCAGTAGGTGTGTGTGTATAAAACTCAGTAGATGTGTGTGTATGTAACACAGTAGATGTGTATGTATGTAACACAGTAAATGTGTGTGTATGTAACACAGTAAATGTGTGTGTATGTAACACAGTAAATGTGTGTGTATGTAACACAGTAAATGTGTGTGTATGTAACACAGTAAATGTGTGTGTATGTAACACAGTAAATGTGTGTGTATGTAACACAGTAAATGTGTGTGTATGTAACTCAGTAGATGTGTGTGTGACACAGTAGATGTGTGTGTATGTAACTCAGTAGATGTGTGTATGTAACTCTGTAGATGTGAGTGTATGTAACTCTGTAGATGTGTGTGTATGTAACTCTGTAGATGTGTGTGTATGTAACTCTGTAGATGTGTGTGTATGTAACTCTGTAGATGTGTGTGTATGTAACTCTGTAGATGTGTGTGTATGTAACTCTGTAGATGTGTGTGTATGTAACTCTGTAGATGTGTGTGTATGTAACTCTGTAGATGTGTGTGTATGTAACTCAGTAGATGTGTGTGTATGTAACTCAGTAGATGTGTGTGTATGTAACTCAGTAGATGTGTGTGTATGTAACTCAGTAGATGTGTGTGTATGTAACTCTGTGGATGTGTGTGTATGTAACTCTGTAGATGTGTGTGTATGTAACTCTGTAGATGTGTGTGTATGTAACTCTGTAGATGTGTGTGTATGTAACTCTGTAGATGTGTGTGTATGTAACTCTGTAGATGTGTGTGTATGTAACACAGTAGATGTGTGTGTATGTAACTCAGTAGATGTGTGTGTAAGTAACTCAGTAGATGTGTGTGTATGTAACTCAGTAGATGTGTGTGTATGTAACTCAGTAGATGTGTGTGTATGTAACTCAGTAGATGTGTGTGTATGTAACTCAGTAGATGTGTGTGTATGTAACTCTGTGGATGTGTGTGTATGTAACTCTGTAGATGTGTGTGTATGTAACTCTGTAGATGTGTGTGTATGTAACTCTGTAGATGTGTGTGTATGTAACTCTGTAGATGTGTGTGTATGTAACTCTGTAGATGTGTGTGTATGTAACTCTGTAGATGTGTGTGTATGTAACTCTGTAGATGTGTGTGTATGTAACTCTGTAGATATGTGTGTATGTAACTCTGTAGATATGTGTGTATGTAACTCAGTAGATGTGTGTGTATGTAACTCAGTAGATGTGTGTGTAAGTAACACAGTAGATGTGTGTGTATGTAACTCAGTAGATGTGTGTATGTAACTCAGTAGATGCGTGTTTATGTAACTCAGTAGATGTGTGTATGTAACTCAGTAGATGTTTGTATGTAACTCAGTAGATGTGTGTGTATGTGACTCAGTAGATGTGTGTGTATGTAACTCAGTAGTTTTGTGTGTGTGTAACTCAGGAGATGTATGTGTATGTAACTCAGTAGATGTGTGTGTATGTAACTCGGTTGATGTGTGTATGTAACTCGGTTGATGTGTGTATGTAACTCGGTTGATGTGTGTATGTAACTCAGTTGATGTGTGTATGTAACACAGTAGGTGTGTGTATGTAACTCAGTAAATATGTAACTCAGCAGAGGTGTGTGTATGTAACACAGTAGATGTGTGTGTATGTTACTCAGTAGATGTGTGTGTATATAACTCTGTAGATGTGTGTGTATGTAACTCAGTAGTTTTGTGTGTATGTAACTCAGTAGATGTATGTATGTAACTCAGTAGATGTGTGTGTATGTAACACAGTAGATGTGTATGTATGTAACTCGGTTGATGTGTGTATCTAACTCAGTAGATGTATGTATGTGACTCTGTAGATATGCGTGTATGTAACTCAGTTGATGTGTGTATGTAACTCAGTAGGTGTGTGTATGTAACTCAGTAAATATGTAACTCAGTAGATGTGTGTGTATGTAACTCAGTAAATATGAGTATGTAACTCAGTAGATGTGTGTATGTAACTCAGTAGATATGTGTGTATGTAACTCAGTAGATGTGTGTGTATGTAACTCAGTAGATGTGTGTGTATGTAACTCAGTAGATGTGTGTGTATGTAACTCAGTAGATGTGTGTGTATCTAACTCATTAGATGTGTGTGTATCTAACTCAGTTGATGTGTGTATGTAACTCAGTAGGTGTGTGTATGTAACTCAGCAGAGGTGTGTGTATGTAACTCAGCAGAGGTGTGTGTATGTAACTCAGTAAATATGTGTGTGTAACTCAGTAGATGTGTGTATATAACTCAGTAGATGTGTGTGTATGTAACACAGTAGATGTGTGTGTATGTAACACAGTAGATGTGTGTGTATGTAACTCAGTAGATGTGTGTGTGACACAGTAGATGTGTGTGTATGTAACTCAGTAGATGTGAGTGTATGTAACTGTAGATGTGTGTGTATGTAACTCTGTAGATGTGTGTGTATGTAACTCAGTAGATGTGTGTGTATCTAACTCATTAGATGTGTGTGTATCTAACTCAGTTGATGTGTGTATGTAACTCAGTAGGTGTGTGTATGTAACTCAGCAGAGGTGTGTGTATGTAACTCAGCAAATATGTGTATGTAACTCAGTAAATATGTGTGTGTAACTCAGTAGATGTGTGTATATAACTCAGTAGATGTGTGTGTATGTAACACAGTAGATGTGTGTGTATGTAACACAGTAGATGTGTGTGTATGTAACTCAGTAGATGTGTGTGTGACACAGTAGATGTGTGTGTATGTAACTCAGTAGATGTGAGTGTATGTAACTGTAGATGTGTGTGTATGTAACTCTGTAGATGTGTGTGTATGTAACTCAGTAGATGTGTGTGTATGTAACTCTGTGGATGTGTGTGTATGTAACTCTGTGGATGTGTGTGTATGTAACTCTCTAGATGTGTGTGTATGTAACTCTCTAGATGTGTGTGTATGTAACTCTGTAGATGTGTGTGTATGTAACTCTGTAGATGTGTGTGTATGTAACTCTGTAGATGTGTGTGTATGTAACTCTGTAGATGTGTGTGTATGTAACTCTGTAGATGTGTGTGTATGTAACTCAGTAGATGTGTGTGTATGTAACTCAGTAGATGTGTGTGTATGTAACTCAGTAGATGTGTGTGTATGTAACTCAGTAGATGTGTGTGTATGTAACTCTGTGGATGTGTGTGTATGTAACTCTGTGGATGTGTGTGTATGTAACTCTGTAGATGTGTGTGTATGAAACTCTGTAGATGTGTGTGTATGTAACTCTGTAGATGTGTGTGTATGTAACTCTGTAGATGTGTGTGTATGTAACTCTGTAGATGTGTGTGTATGTAACTCTGTAGATGTGTGTGTATGTAACTCTGTAGATGTGTGTGTATGTAACTCTGTAGATATGTGTGTATGTAACTCTGTAGATATGTGTGTATGTAACTCAGTAGATGTGTGTGTATGTAACTCAGTAGATGTGTGTGTAAGTAACACAGTAGATGTGTGTGTATGTAACTCAGTAGATGTGTGTATGTAACTCAGTAGATGCGTGTTTATGTAACTCAGTAGATGTGTGTATGTAACTCAGTAGATGTTTGTATGTAACTCAGTAGATGTGTGTGTATGTAACTCAGTAGTTTTGTGTGTGTGTAACTCAGGAGATGTATGTGTATGTAACTCAGTAGATGTGTGTGTATGTAACTCGGTTGATGTGTGTATGTAACTCAGTAGATGTGTGTATGTAACTCAGTAGATGCGTGTATGTAACTCAGTAGATGTGTGTGTATGTGACTCAGTAGATGTGTGTGTATGTAACTCAGTAGATGTGTGGGTGTGTAACTCAGGAGATGTATGTGTATGTAACTCAGTAGATGTGTGTGTATGTAACTCGGTTGATGTGTGTATGTGACTCTGTAGATAAGCGTGTATGTAACTCAGTTGATGTGTGTATGTAACTCAGTAGGTGTGTGTATGTAACTCAGTAAATATGTAACTCAGCAGAGGTGTGTGTATGTAACTCAGTAAATATGTGTGTGTAACTCAGTAGATGTGTGTATGTAACTCAGTAGATGTGTGTATGTGACTCAGTTGATGTGTGTATGTAACTCAGTTGATGTGTGTATGTAACTCAGTAGGTGTGTGTATGTAACTCAGTAAATATGTAACTCAGCAGAGGTGTGTGTATGTAACTCAGTAAATATGTGTGTGTAACTCAGTAGATGTGTGTGTATGTAACACAGTAGATGTGTGTGTATGTAACACCGTAGATGTGTGTGTATGTAACTCAGTAGATGTGTGTATGTAACTCAGTAGATGTGTATGTGTGTATGTAACATAGTAGATGTGTGTGTATGTAACTCAGTAGATGTTTGTATACAACTCAGTAGATGTTTGTATACAACTCAGTAGATGTTTGTATACAACTCAGTAGATGTGTGTATACAACTCAGTAGATGTGTGTATACAACTCAGTAGATGTGTGTGTATGTATCTCAGTAGATGTGTGTGTATGTAACTCAGTAGATTTGTGTGTATGTAACTCAGTAGATGTGTGTATGTAACTCAGTAGATGTGTGTGTATAAAACTCAGTAGATGTGTGTGTATAAAACTCAGTAGATGTGTGTGTATGTAACACAGTAGATGTGTGTGTATGTAACTCAGTAGATGTGTGTGTATGTAACTCAGTAGATGTGTGTATGTAACTCAGTAGATGTGTGTATATAACTCAGTAGATGTGTGTATATAACTCAGTAGATGTGTGTGTAAGTAACACAGTAGATGTGTGTGTAAGTAACACAGTAGATGTGTGTGTAAGTAACACAGTAGATGTGTGTGTAAGTAACACAGTAGATGTGTGTGTAAGTAACACAGTAGATGTGTGTGTAAGTAACTCAGTAGATGTGTGTGTATGTAACTCAGTAGATGTGTGTGTATGTAACTCTGTGGATGTGTGTGTATGTAACTCTGTAGATGTGTGTGTATGTAACTCTGTAGATGTGTGTGTATGTAACTCTGTAGATGTGTGCGTATGTAACTCTGTAGATGTGTGTGTATGTAACTCTGTAGATGTGTGTGTATGTAACTCTGTAGATGTGTGTGTATGTAACTCTGTAGATGTGTGTGTATGTAACTCTGTAGATGTGTGTGTATGTAACTCTGTAGATATGTGTGTATGTAACTCAGTAGATGTGTGTGTAAGTAACACAGTAGATGTGTGTGTATGTAACTCAGTAGATGTGTGTATGTAACTCAGTAGATGTGTGTATGTAACTCAGTAGATGTTTGTATGAAACTCAGTAGATGTGTGTGTATGTGACTCAGTAGATGTGTGTGTATGTAACTCAGTAGTTTTGTGTGTGTGTAACTCAGGAGATGTATATGTATGTAACTCAGTAGATGTGTGTGTATGTAACTCGGTTGATGTGTGTATGTAACTCGGTTGATGTGTGTATGTAACTCGGTTGATGTATGTATGTGACTGTGTAGATAAGCGTGTATGTAACTCAGTTGATGTGTGTATGTAACTCAGTAGGTGTGCGTATGTAACTCAGTAAATATGTAACTCAGCAGAGGTGTGTGTATGTAACTCAGTAAATATGTGTGTGTAACTCAGTAGATGTGTGTATGTAACTCAGTAGATGTGTGTGTATGTAACACAGTAGATGTGTGTGTATGTAACACAGTAGATGTTTGTGTATGTAACACAGTAGATGTGTGTATGTAACTCAGTAGATGTGTGTGTATGTAACATAGTAGATGTGTGTGTATGTAACTCAGTAGATGTTTGTATGTAACTCAGTAGATGTGTGTGTATGTAACTCAGTAGATGTGTGTATGCAACTCAGTAGATGTGTGTGTATTTACTCAGTAGATGTGTGTATGTATCTCAGTTGATGTGTGTGTATGTAACTCAGTAGTTTTGTGTGTATGTAACTAAGTAGATGTATGTGTATGTAACTAAGTAGATGTATGTGTATGTAACTCAGTCGATGTGTGTGTATGTTACTCAGTAGATGTGTATGTATGTAACTCGGTTGATGTGTGTATCTAACTCAGTAGATGTATGTATGTGACTCTAGATATGCGTCTATGTAACTCAGTTGATGGGTGTATGTAACTCAGTTGATGGGTGTATGTAACTCAGTAGGTGTGTGTATGTAACACAGTAGATGTGTGTGTATGTAACACAATAGATGTGTGTGTATGTAACTCAGTAGATGTGTGTGTATGTGACACAGTAGATGTGTGTGTATGTGACACAGTAGATGTGTGTGTATGTAACTCAGTAGATGTGTGTGTATGTAACTCAGTAGATGTGTGTGTATGTAACTCTGTAGATGTGTGTATATAACTCAGTAGATGTGTGTGTATGTAACTCAGTAGATGTGTGTGTATGTAACTCAGTAGATGTGTGTGTATGTAACTCAGTAGATGTGTGTATATGTAACTCAGTAGATGTGTGTGTATGTAACTCAGTAGATGTGTGTGTATGTAACTCTGTAGATGTGTGTGTATGTAACTCTGTAGATGTGTGTGTATGTAACTCTGTAGATGTGTGTGTATGTAACTCTGTAGATGTGTGTGTATGTAACTCTGTAGATGTGTGTGTATGTAACTCTGTAGATGTGTGTGTATGTAACTCTGTAGATGTGTGTGTATGTAACTCTGTAGATATGTGTGTATGTAACTCTGTAGATATGTGTGTATGTAACCCTGTAGATATGTGTGTAAGTAACACAGTAGATGTGTGTGTATGTAACTCAGTAGATGTGTGTGTATGTAACTCAGTAGTTTTGTGTATGTGTAACTCAGGAGATGTATGTGTATGTAACTCAGTAGATGTGTGTGTATGTAACTCGGTTGATGTGTGATGTGTGTATGTAACTCGGTTGATGTATGTATGTGACTCTGTAGATAAGCGTGTATGTAACTCAGTTGATGTGTGTATGTAACTCAGTAGGTGTGTGTATGTAACTCAGTAAATATGTAACTCAGCAGAGGTGTGTGTATGTAACTCAGTAAATATGTGTGTGTAACTCAGTAGATGTGTGTATGTAACTCAGTAGATGTGTGTGTATGTAACACAGTAGATGTGTGTGTATGTAACTCAGTAGATGTGTGTATGTAACTCAGTAGATGTGTGTGTGTATGTAACATAGTAGATGTGTGTGTATGTAACTCAGATGTTTGTATGTAACTCAGTAGATGTGTGTGTATGTAACTCAGTAGATGTGTGTATGCAACTCAGTAGATGTGTGTGTATGTATCTCAGTAGATGTGTGTGTATGTATCTCAGTAGATGTGTGTGTATTTACTCAGTAGATGTGTGTGTATGTATCTCAGTTGATGTGTGTGTATGTAACTCAGTAGATGTATGTGTATGTAACTCAGTAGATGTGTGTGTATGTAACTCAGTAGATGTGTATGTATGTAACTCGGTTGATGTGTGTATCTAACTCAGTAGATGTATGTATGTGATTCTAGATATGCGTCTATGTAACTCAGTTGATGGGTGTATGTAACTCAGTAGGTGTGTGTGTATGTAACACAGTAGATGTGTGTGTATGTAACACAGTAGATGTGTGTGTATGTAACACAGTAAATGTGTGTGTATGTAACACAGTAAATGTGTGTGTATGTAACACAGTAAATGTGTGTGTATGTAACACAGTAAATGTGTGTGTATGTAACACAGTAAATGTGTGTGTATGTAACACAGTAAATGTGTGTGTATGTAACTCAGTAGATGTGTGTGTGACACAGTAGATGTGTGTGTATGTAACTCAGTAGATGTGTGTATGTAACTCTGTAGATGTGAGTGTATGTAACTCTGTAGATGTGTGTGTATGTAACTCTGTAGATGTGTGTGTATGTAACTCTGTAGATGTGTGTGTATGTAACTCTGTAGATGTGTGTGTATGTAAGTCTGTAGATGTGTGTGTATGTAACTCTGTAGATGTGTGTGTATGTAACTCTGTAGATGTGTGTGTATGTAACTCTGTAGATGTGTGTGTATGTAACTCTGTAGATGTGTGTGTATGTAACTCAGTAGATGTGTGTGTATGTAACTCAGTAGATGTGTGTGTATGTAACTCAGTAGATGTGTGTGTATGTAACTCAGTAGATGTGTGTGTATGTAACTCAGTAGATGTGTGTGTATGTAACTCAGTAGATGTGTGTGTATGTAACTCTGTGGATGTGTGTGTATGTAACTCTGTAGATGTGTGTGTATGTAACTCTGTAGATGTGTGTGTATGTAACTCTGTAGATGTGTGTGTATGTAACTCTGTGGATGTGTGTGTATGTAACTCTGTAGATGTGTGTGTATGTAACTCTGTAGATGTGTGTGTATGTAACTCTGTAGATGTGTGTGTATGTAACTCTGTAGATGTGTGTGTATGTAACTCTGTAGATGTGTGTGTATGTAACTCTGTAGATGTGTGTGTATGTAACTCTGTAGATGTGTGTGTATGTAACTCTGTAGATATGTGTGTATGTAACTCAGTAGATGTGTGTGTATGTAACTCAGTAGATGTGTGTGTAAGTAACACAGTAGATGTGTGTGTATGTAACTCAGTAGATGTGTGTATGTAACTCAGTAGATGCGTGTTTATGTAACTCAGTAGATGTGTGTATGTAACTCAGTAGATGTTTGTATGTAACTCAGTAGATGTGTGTGTATGTGACTCAGTAGATGTGTGTGTATGTAACTCAGTAGTTTTGTGTGTGTGTAACTCAGGAGATGTATGTGTATGTAACTCAGTAGATGTGTGTGTATGTAACTCGGTTGATGTGTGTATGTAACTCGGTTGATGTGTGTATGTAACTCGGTTGATGTGTGTATGTAACTCAGTTGATGTGTGTATGTAACTCAGTAGGTGTGTGTATGTAACTCAGTAAATATGTAACTCAGCAGAGGTGTGTGTATGTAACACAGTAGATGTGTGTGTATGTAACACAGTAGATGTGTATGTATGTAACTCGGTTGATGTGTGTATCTAACTCAGTAGATGTATGTATGTGACTCTGTAGATATGCGTGTATGTAACTCAGTTGATGTGTGTATGTAACTCAGTAGGTGTGTGTATGTAACTCAGTAAATATGTAACTCAGTAGATGTGTGTGTATGTAACTCAGTAAATATGAGTATGTAACTCAGTAGATGTGTGTATGTAACTCAGTAGATATGTGTGTATGTAACTCAGTAGATGTGTGTGTATGTAACTCAGTAGATGTGTGTGTATGTAACTCAGTAGATGTGTGTGTATGTAACTCAGTAGATGTGTGTGTATCTAACTCAGTAGATGTGTGTGTATCTAACTCAGTTGATGTGTGTATGTAACTCAGTAGGTGTGTGTATGTAACTCAGCAGAGGTGTGTGTATGTAACTCAGTAAATATGTGTGTGTAACTCAGTAGATGTGTGTATGTAACTCAGTAGATGTGTGTGTATGTAACACAGTAGATGTGTGTGTATGTAACACAGTAGATGTGTGTGTATGTAACTCAGTAGATGTGTGTATATGTAACACAGTAGATGTGTGTGTATGTAACACAGTAGATGTGTGTATGTATCTCAGTAGATGTGTGTGAGTGTATGTAACATAGTAGATGTGTGTGTGTATGTAACTCAGTAGATGTGTGTGTATGTATCTCAGTAGATGTGTGTGTATGTAACTCAGTAGATGTGTGTATGTATCTCAATTGATGTGTGTGTATGTAACTCAGTAGTTTTGTGTGTATGTAACTAAGTAGATGTATGTATGTAACTCAGTAGATGTGTGTGTATGTAACTCAGTAGATGTGTATGTATGTAACTCGGTGGATGTGTGTATCTAACTCAGTAGATGTATGTATGTGACTCTAGATATGCGTGTATGTAACTCAGTAGGTGTGTGTATGTAACTCAGTAAATATGTAACTCAGTAGATGTGTGTGTATGTAACTCAGTAGATGTGTGTATGTAACTCAGTAGATGTGTGTGTATGTAACTCAGTAGATGTTTGTGTGTAACTCAGTAGATGTGTGTGTATGCAACTCAGTAGATGTGTGTATGTAACTCAGTAGATGTGTGTGTATGTAACTCAGTAGATGTGTGTGTATGTAACTCTGTAGATGTGTGTATGTATCTCAGTTGATGTGTGTGTATGTAACTCAGTAGTTTTGTGTGTGTGTAACTCAGGAGATGTGTATGTATGTAACTCGGTTGATGTGTGTATGTAACTCAGTAGATGTATGTATGTGACTCTGTAGATAAGCGTGTATGTAACTCAGTTGATGTGTGTATGTAACTCAGTTGATGTGTGTATGTAACTCAGTAGATGTGTGTGTATGTAACTCAGTAGATGTGTATGTATGTAACTCGGTTGATGTGTGTATCTAACTCAGTAGATGTATGTATGTGACTCTAGATATGCGTGTATGTAACTCAGTTGATGGGTGTATGTAACTCAGTAGATGTGTGTATGTAACTCAGTAGATGTGAGTGTATGTAACTCAGTAGATGTGTGTGTATAAAACTCAGTAGATGTGTGTGTATGTAACACAGTAGATGTGTGTGTATGTAACACAGTAGATGTGTGTGTATGTAACACAGTAGATGTGTGTGTATGTAACTCAGTAGATGTGTGTGTATGTAACACAGTAGATGTGTGTGTATGTAACTCAGTAGATGTGTGTCTGTAACTCAGTAGATGTGTGTATGTAACTCAGTAGATGTGAGTGTATGTAACTCTGTAGATGTGTGTATATAACTCAGTAGATGTGTGTGTAAGTAACACAGTAGATGTGTGTGTATGTAACTCTGTAGATGTGTGGATGTAACTCAGTAGATGCGTGTGTATGTAACTCAGTAGATGTGTGTATGTAACTCAGTAGATGTGTGTGTATGTAAGTCTGTAGATGTGTGTGTATGTAACTCAGTAGATGTTTGTGTGTAACTCAGTAGATGTGTGTGTATGCAACTCAGTAGATGTGTGTATGTAACTCAGTAGATGTGTGTGTATGTAACTCAGTAGATGTGTGTGTATGTAACTCTGTAGATGTGTGTATGTATCTCAGTTGATGTGTGTGTATGTAACTCAGTAGTTTTGTGTGTGTGTAACTCAGGAGATGTGTATGTATGTAACTCGGTTGATGTGTGTATGTAACTCAGTAGATGTATGTATGTGACTCTGTAGATAAGCGTGTATGTAACTCAGTTGATGTGTGTATGTAACTCAGTAGGTGTGTGTATGTAACTCAGTAAATATGTAACTCAGCAGAGGTGTGTGTATGTAACACAGTAGATGTGTGTGTATGTTACTCAGTAGATGTGTGTGTATGTTACTCAGTAGATGTGTGTGTATGTAACTCAGTAGATGTGTGTGTATGTAACTCTGTAGATGTGTGTGTATGTATCTCAGTAGATGTGTGTGTATGTAACTCTGTAGATGTGTGTGTATGTAACTCTGTAGATGTGTGTGTATGTATCTCAGTTGATGTGTGTGTATGTAACTCAGTAGTTTTGTGTGTATGTAACTCAGTAGATGTATGTATGTAACTCAGTAGATGTGTGTATGTAACTCAGTAGATGTGTATGTATGTAACTCGGTTGATGTGTGTATCTAACTCAGTAGATGTATGTATGTGACTGTAGATATGCGTGTATGTAACTCAGTTGATGTGTGTATGTAACTCAGTAGGTGTGTGTATGTAACTCAGTAAATATGTAACTCAGTAGATGTGTGTGTATGTAACTCAGTAAATATGAGTATGTAACTCAGTAGATGTGTGTATGTAACTCAGTAGATATGTGTGTATGTAACTCAGTAGATGTGTGTGTATGTAACTCAGTAGATGTGTGTGTATGTAACTCAGTTGATGTGTGTATGTAACTCAGTAGGTGTGCGTATGTAACTCAGTAAATATGTAACTCAGCAGAGGGGTGTATGTAACTCAGTAAATATGTGTGTGTAACTCAGTAGATGTGTGTATGTAACTCAGTAGATGTGTGTGTATGTAACACAGTAGATGTGTGTGTATGTAACACAGTAGATGTTTGTGTATGTAACACAGTAGATGTGTGTATGTAACTCAGTAGATGTGTGTGTATGTAACATAGTAGATGTGTGTGTATGTAACTCAGTAGATGTTTGTATGTAACTCAGTAGATGTGTGTGTATGTAACTCGGTTGATGTGTGTATGTAACTCGGTTGATGTGTGTATGTAACTCGGTTGATGTATGTATGTGACTGTGTAGATAAGCGTGTATGTAACTCAGTTGATGTGTGTATGTAACTCAGTAGGTGTGCGTATGTAACTCAGTAAATATGTAACTCAGCAGAGGGGTGTATGTAACTCAGTAAATATGTGTGTGTAACTCAGTAGATGTGTGTGTATGTAACTCAGTAGATGTGTGTGTATGTAACACAGTAGATGTGTGTGTATGTAACACAGTAGATGTTTGTGTATGTAACACAGTAGATGTGTGTATGTAACTCAGTAGATGTGTGTGTATGTAACATAGTAGATGTGTGTGTATGTAACTCAGTAGATGTTTGTATGTAACTCAGTAGATGTGTGTGTATGTAACTCAGTAGATGTGTGTGTATTTACTCAGTAGATGTGTGTATGTATCTCAGTTGATGTGTGTGTATGTAACTCAGTAGTTTTGTGTGTATGTAACTAAGTAGATGTATGTGTATGTAACTAAGTAGATGTATGTTTATGTAACTCAGTCGATGTGTGTGTATGTTACTCAGTAGATGTGTATGTATGTAACTCGGTTGATGTGTGTATCTAACTCAGTAGATGTATGTATGTGACTCTAGATATGCGTCTATGTAACTCAGTTGATGGGTGTATGTAACTCAGTTGATGGGTGTATGTAACTCAGTAGGTGTGTGTATGTAACACAGTAGATGTGTGTGTATGTAACACAGTAGATGTGTGTGTATGTAACACAGTAGATGTGTGTGTATGTAACTCAGTAGATGTGTGTGTATGTGACACAGTAGATGTGTGTGTATGTGACACAGTAGATGTGTGTGTATGTAACTCAGTAGATGTGTGTGTATGTAACTCTGTAGATGTGTGTATATAACTCAGTAGATGTGTGTGTATGTAACTCAGTAGATGTGTGTGTATGTAACTCAGTAGATGTGTGTGTATGTAACTCAGTAGATGTGTGTGTATGTAACTCAGTAGATGTGTGTGTATGTAACTCAGTAGATGTGTGTATATGTAACTCAGTAGATGTGTGTGTATGTAACTCAGTAGATGTGTGTGTATGTAACTCTGTAGATGTGTGTGTATGTAACTCTGTAGATGTGTGTGTATGTAACTCTGTAGATGTGTGTGTATGTAACTCTGTAGATGTGTGTGTATGTAACTCTGTAGATGTGTGTGTATGTAACTCTGTAGATGTGTGTGTATGTAACTCTGTAGATGTGTGTGTATGTAACTCTGTAGATATGTGTGTATGTAACTCTGTAGATATGTGTGTATGTAACCCTGTAGATATGTGTGTAAGTAACACAGTAGATGTGTGTGTATGTAACTCAGTAGATGTGTGTGTATGTAACTCAGTAGTTTTGTGTATGTGTAACTCAGGAGATGTATGTGTATGTAACTCAGTAGATGTGTGTGTATGTAACTCGGTTGATGTGTGATGTGTGTATGTAACTCGGTTGATGTATGTATGTGACTCTGTAGATAAGCGTGTATGTAACTCAGTTGATGTGTGTATGTAACTCAGTAGGTGTGTGTATGTAACTCAGTAAATATGTAACTCAGCAGAGGTGTGTGTATGTAACTCAGTAAATATGTGTGTGTAACTCAGTAGATGTGTGTATGTAACTCAGTAGATGTGTGTGTATGTAACACAGTAGATGTGTGTGTATGTAACTCAGTAGATGTGTGTATGTAACTCAGTAGATGTGTGTGTGTATGTAACATAGTAGATGTGTGTGTATGTAACTCAGATGTTTGTATGTAACTCAGTAGATGTGTGTGTATGTAACTCAGTAGATGTGTGTATGCAACTCAGTAGATGTGTGTGTATGTATCTCAGTAGATGTGTGTGTATGTATCTCAGTAGATGTGTGTGTATTTACTCAGTAGATGTGTGTGTATGTATCTCAGTTGATGTGTGTGTATGTAACTCAGTAGATGTATGTGTATGTAACTCAGTAGATGTGTGTGTATGTAACTCAGTAGATGTGTATGTATGTAACTCGGTTGATGTGTGTATCTAACTCAGTAGATGTATGTATGTGATTCTAGATATGCGTCTATGTAACTCAGTTGATGGGTGTATGTAACTCAGTAGGTGTGTGTGTATAAAACTCAGTAGATGTGTGTGTATGTAACACAGTAGATGTGTATGTATGTAACACAGTAAATGTGTGTGTATGTAACACAGTAAATGTGTGTGTATGTAACACAGTAAATGTGTGTGTATGTAACACAGTAAATGTGTGTGTATGTAACACAGTAAATGTGTGTGTATGTAACACAGTAAATGTGTGTGTATGTAACACAGTAAATGTGTGTGTATGTAACTCAGTAGATGTGTGTGTGACACAGTAGATGTGTGTGTATGTAACTCAGTAGATGTGTGTATGTAACTCTGTAGATGTGTGTGTATGTAACTCTGTAGATGTGTGTGTATGTAACTCTGTAGATGTGTGTGTATGTAACTCTGTAGATGTGTGTGTATGTAACTCTGTAGATGTGTGTGTATGTAACTCTGTAGATGTGTGTGTATGTAACTCTGTAGATGTGTGTGTATGTAACTCTGTAGATGTGTGTGTATGTAACTCTGTAGATGTGTGTGTATGTAACTCTGTAGATGTGTGTGTATGTAACTCTGTAGATGTGTGTGTATGTAACTCTGTAGATGTGTGTGTATGTAACTCAGTAGATGTGTGTGTATGTAACTCAGTAGATGTGTGTGTATGTAACTCAGTAGATGTGTGTGTATGTAACTCTGTGGATGTGTGTGTATGTAACTCTGTAGATGTGTGTGTATGTAACTCTGTAGATGTGTGTGTATGTAACTCTGTAGATGTGTGTGTATGTAACTCTGTAGATGTGTGTGTATGTAACACAGTAGATGTGTGTGTATGTAACTCAGTAGATGTGTGTGTAAGTAACTCAGTAGATGTGTGTGTATGTAACTCAGTAGATGTGTGTGTATGTAACTCAGTAGATGTGTGTGTATGTAACTCAGTAGATGTGTGTGTATGTAACTCAGTAGATGTGTGTGTATGTAACTCTGTGGATGTGTGTGTATGTAACTCTGTAGATGTGTGTGTATGTAACTCTGTAGATGTGTGTGTATGTAACTCTGTAGATGTGTGTGTATGTAACTCTGTAGATGTGTGTGTATGTAACTCTGTAGATGTGTGTGTATGTAACTCTGTAGATGTGTGTGTATGTAACTCTGTAGATGTGTGTGTATGTAACTCTGTAGATATGTGTGTATGTAACTCAGTAGATGTGTGTGTATGTAACTCAGTAGATGTGTGTGTAAGTAACACAGTAGATGTGTGTGTATGTAACTCAGTAGATGTGTGTATGTAACTCAGTAGATGCGTGTTTATGTAACTCAGTAGATGTGTGTATGTAACTCAGTAGATGTTTGTATGTAACTCAGTAGATGTGTGTGTATGTGACTCAGTAGATGTGTGTGTATGTAACTCAGTAGTTTTGTGTGTGTGTAACTCAGGAGATGTATGTGTATGTAACTCAGTAGATGTGTGTGTATGTAACTCGGTTGATGTGTGTATGTAACTCGGTTGATGTGTGTATGTAACTCGGTTGATGTGTGTATGTAACTCAGTTGATGTGTGTATGTAACACAGTAGGTGTGTGTATGTAACTCAGTAAATATGTAACTCAGCAGAGGTGTGTGTATGTAACACAGTAGATGTGTGTGTATGTTACTCAGTAGATGTGTGTGTATATAACTCTGTAGATGTGTGTGTATGTAACTCAGTAGTTTTGTGTGTATGTAACTCAGTAGATGTATGTATGTAACTCAGTAGATGTGTGTGTATGTAACACAGTAGATGTGTATGTATGTAACTCGGTTGATGTGTGTATCTAACTCAGTAGATGTATGTATGTGACTCTGTAGATATGCGTGTATGTAACTCAGTTGATGTGTGTATGTAACTCAGTAGGTGTGTGTATGTAACTCAGTAAATATGTAACTCAGTAGATGTGTGTGTATGTAACTCAGTAAATATGAGTATGTAACTCAGTAGATATGTGTGTATGTAACTCAGTAGATATGTGTGTATGTAACTCAGTAGATGTGTGTGTATGTAACTCAGTAGATGTGTGTGTATGTAACTCAGTAGATGTGTGTGTATGTAACTCAGTAGATGTGTGTGTATCTAACTCAGTAGATGTGTGTGTATCTAACTCATTAGATGTGTGTGTATCTAACTCAGTTGATGTGTGTATGTAACTCAGTAGGTGTGTGTATGTAACTCAGCAGAGGTGTGTGTATGTAACTCAGTAAATATGTGTGTGTAACTCAGTAGATGTGTGTATATAACTCAGTAGATGTGTGTGTATGTAACACAGTAGATGTGTGTGTATGTAACACAGTAGATGTGTGTGTATGTAACTCAGTAGATGTGTGTGTGACACAGTAGATGTGTGTGTATGTAACTCAGTAGATGTGAGTGTATGTAACTGTAGATGTGTGTGTATGTAACTCTGTAGATGTGTGTGTATGTAACTCAGTAGATGTGTGTGTATGTAACTCTGTGGATGTGTGTGTATGTAACTCTGTGGATGTGTGTGTATGTAACTCTCTAGATGTGTGTGTATGTAACTCTGTAGATGTGTGTGTATGTAACTCTGTAGATGTGTGTGTATGTAACTCTGTAGATGTGTGTGTATGTAACTCTGTAGATGTGTGTGTATGTAACTCTGTAGATGTGTGTGTATGTAACTCTGTAGATGTGTGTGTATGTAACTCAGTAGATGTGTGTGTATGTAACTCAGTAGATGTGTGTGTATGTAACTCAGTAGATGTGTGTGTATGTAACTCAGTAGATGTGTGTGTATGTAGCTCAGTAGATGTGTGTGTATGTAACTCTGTGGATGTGTGTGTATGTAACTCTGTGGATGTGTGTGTATGTAACTCTGTGGATGTGTGTGTATGTAACTCTGTGGATGTGTGTGTATGTAACTCTGTAGATGTGTGTGTATGTAACTCTGTAGATGTGTGTGTATGTAACTCTGTAGATGTGTGTGTATGTAACTCTGTAGATGTGTGTGTATGTAACTCTGTAGATGTGTGTGTATGTAACTCTGTAGATATGTGTGTATGTAACTCTGTAGATATGTGTGTATGTAACTCAGTAGATGTGTGTGTATGTAACTCAGTAGATGTGTGTGTATGTAACTCGGTTGATGTGTGTATGTAACTCGGTTGATGTGTGTATGTAACTCGGTTGATGTGTGTATGTAACTCGGTTGATGTGTGTATGTAACTCAGTTGATGTGTGTATGTAACACAGTAGGTGTGTGTATGTAACTCAGTAAATATGTAACTCAGCAGAGGTGTGTGTATGTAACACAGTAGATGTGTGTGTATGTTACTCAGTAGATGTGTGTGTATATAACTCTGTAGATGTGTGTGTATGTAACTCAGTAGTTTTGTGTGTATGTAACTCAGTAGATGTATGTATGTAACTCAGTAGATGTGTGTGTATGTAACACAGTAGATGTGTATGTATGTAACTCGGTTGATGTGTGTATCTAACTCAGTAGATGTATGTATGTGACTCTGTAGATATGCGTGTATGTAACTCAGTTGATGTGTGTATGTAACTCAGTAGGTGTGTGTATGTAACTCAGTAAATATGTAACTCAGTAGATGTGTGTGTATGTAACTCAGTAAATATGAGTATGTAACTCAGTAGATGTGTGTATGTAACTCAGTAGATATGTGTGTATGTAACTCAGTAGATGTGTGTGTATGTAACTCAGTAGATGTGTGTGTATGTAACTCAGTAGATGTGTGTGTATGTAACTCAGTAGATGTGTGTGTATCTAACTCATTAGATGTGTGTGTATCTAACTCAGTTGATGTGTGTATGTAACTCAGTAGGTGTGTGTATGTAACTCAGCAGAGGTGTGTGTATGTAACTCAGTAAATATGTGTGTGTAACTCAGTAGATGTGTGTATATAACTCAGTAGATGTGTGTGTATGTAACACAGTAGATGTGTGTGTATGTAACACAGTAGATGTGTGTGTATGTAACTCAGTAGATGTGTGTGTGACACAGTAGATGTGTGTGTATGTAACTCAGTAGATGTGAGTGTATGTAACTGTAGATGTGTGTGTATGTAACTCTGTAGATGTGTGTGTATGTAACTCAGTAGATGTGTGTGTATGTAACTCTGTGGATGTGTGTGTATGTAACTCTGTGGATGTGTGTGTATGTAACTCTGTAGATGTGTGTGTATGTAACTCTGTAGATGTGTGTGTATGTAACTCTGTAGATGTGTGTGTATGTAACTCTGTAGATGTGTGTGTATGTAACTCTGTAGATGTGTGTGTATGTAACTCTGTAGATGTGTGTGTATGTAACTCAGTAGATGTGTGTGTATGTAACTCAGTAGATGTGTGTGTATGTAACTCAGTAGATGTGTGTGTATGTAACTCAGTAGATGTGTGTGTATGTAACTCTGTGGATGTGTGTGTATGTAACTCTGTGGATGTGTGTGTATGTAACTCTGTAGATGTGTGTGTATGTAACTCTGTAGATGTGTGTGTATGTAACTCTGTAGATGTGTGTGTATGTAACTCTGTAGATGTGTGTGTATGTAACTCTGTAGATGTGTGTGTATGTAACTCTGTAGATGTGTGTGTATGTAACTCTGTAGATGTGTGTGTATGTAACTCTGTAGATATGTGTGTATGTAACTCTGTAGATATGTGTGTATGTAACTCAGTAGATGTGTGTGTATGTAACTCAGTAGATGTGTGTGTAAGTAACACAGTAGATGTGTGTGTATGTAACTCAGTAGATGTGTGTATGTAACTCAGTAGATGCGTGTTTATGTAACTCAGTAGATGTGTGTATGTAACTCAGTAGATGTTTGTATGTAACTCAGTAGATGTGTGTGTATGTAACTCAGTAGTTTTGTGTGTGTGTAACTCAGGAGATGTATGTGTATGTAACTCAGTAGATGTGTGTGTATGTAACTCGGTTGATGTGTGTATGTAACTCAGTAGATGTGTGTATGTAACTCAGTAGATGCGTGTATGTAACTCAGTAGATGTGTGTGTATGTGACTCAGTAGATGTGTGTGTATGTAACTCAGTAGATGTGTGGGTGTGTAACTCAGGAGATGTATGTGTATGTAACTCAGTAGATGTGTGTGTATGTAACTCGGTTGATGTGTGTATGTGACTCTGTAGATAAGCGTGTATGTAACTCAGTTGATGTGTGTATGTAACTCAGTAGGTGTGTGTATGTAACTCAGTAAATATGTAACTCAGCAGAGGTGTGTGTATGTAACTCAGTAAATATGTGTGTGTAACTCAGTAGATGTGTGTATGTAACTCAGTAGATGTGTGTATGTGACTCAGTTGATGTGTGTATGTAACTCAGTTGATGTGTGTATGTAACTCAGTAGGTGTGTGTATGTAACTCAGTAAATATGTAACTCAGCAGAGGTGTGTGTATGTAACTCAGTAAATATGTGTGTGTAACTCAGTAGATGTGTGTGTATGTAACACAGTAGATGTGTGTGTATGTAACTCAGTAGATGTGTGTATGTAACTCAGTAGATGTGTATGTGTGTATGTAACATAGTAGATGTGTGTGTATGTAACTCAGTAGATGTTTGTATACAACTCAGTAGATGTTTGTATACAACTCAGTAGATGTGTGTATACAACTCAGTAGATGTGTGTATACAACTCAGTAGATGTGTGTGTATGTATCTCAGTAGATGTGTGTGTATGTAACTCAGTAGATTTGTGTGTATGTAACTCAGTAGATGTGTGTATGTAACTCAGTAGATGTGTGTGTATAAAACTCAGTAGATGTGTGTGTATAAAACTCAGTAGATGTGTGTGTATGTAACACAGTAGATGTGTGTGTATGTAACTCAGTAGATGTGTGTGTATGTAACTCAGTAGATGTGTGTATGTAACTCAGTAGATGTGTGTATATAACTCAGTAGATGTGTGTATATAACTCAGTAGATGTGTGTGTAAGTAACACAGTAGATGTGTGTGTAAGTAACACAGTAGATGTGTGTGTAAGTAACACAGTAGATGTGTGTGTAAGTAACACAGTAGATGTGTGTGTAAGTAACTCAGTAGATGTGTGTGTATGTAACTCAGTAGATGTGTGTGTATGTAACTCTGTGGATGTGTGTGTATGTAACTCTGTAGATGTGTGTGTATGTAACTCTGTAGATGTGTGTGTATGTAACTCTGTAGATGTGTGTGTATGTAACTCTGTAGATGTGTGTGTATGTAACTCTGTAGATGTGTGTGTATGTAACTCTGTAGATGTGTGTGTATGTAACTCTGTAGATGTGTGTGTATGTAACTCTGTAGATGTGTGTGTATGTAACTCTGTAGATGTGTGTGTATGTAACTCTGTAGATATGTGTGTATGTAACTCAGTAGATGTGTGTGTAAGTAACACAGTAGATGTGTGTGTATGTAACTCAGTAGATGTGTGTATGTAACTCAGTAGATGTGTGTATGTAACTCAGTAGATGTTTGTATGAAACTCAGTAGATGTGTGTGTATGTGACTCAGTAGATGTGTGTGTATGTAACTCGGTTGATGTGTGTATGTAACTCGGTTGATGTGTGTATGTAACTCGGTTGATGTATGTATGTGACTCGGTTGATGTGTGTATGTAACTCGGTTGATGTATGTATGTGACTGTGTAGATAAGCGTGTATGTAACTCAGTTGATGTGTGTATGTAACTCAGTAGGTGTGCGTATGTAACTCAGTAAATATGTAACTCAGCAGAGGTGTGTGTATGTAACTCAGTAAATATGTGTGTGTAACTCAGTAGATGTGTGTATGTAACTCAGTAGATGTGTGTGTATGTAACACAGTAGATGTGTGTGTATGTAACACAGTAGATGTGTGTGTATGTAACACAGTAGATGTTTGTGTATGTAACACAGTAGATGTGTGTATGTAACTCAGTAGATGTGTGTGTATGTAACATAGTAGATGTGTGTGTATGTAACTCAGTAGATGTTTGTATGTAACTCAGTAGATGTGTGTGTATGTAACTCAGTAGATGTGGGTATGCAACTCAGTAGATGTGTGTGTATTTACTCAGTAGATGTGTGTATGTATCTCAGTTGATGTGTGTGTATGTAACTCAGTAGTTTTGTGTGTATGTAACTAAGTAGATGTATGTGTATGTAACTAAGTAGATGTATGTGTATGTAACTCAGTCGATGTGTGTGTATGTTACTCAGTAGATGTGTATGTATGTAACTCGGTTGATGTGTGTATCTAACTCAGTAGATGTATGTATGTGACTCTAGATATGCGTCTATGTAACTCAGTTGATGGGTGTATGTAACTCAGTTGATGGGTGTATGTAACTCAGTAGGTGTGTGTATGTAACACAATAGATGTGTGTGTATGTAACTCAGTAGATGTGTGTGTATGTGACACAGTAGATGTGTGTGTATGTGACACAGTAGATGTGTGTGTATGTAACTCAGTAGATGTGTGTGTATGTAACTCAGTAGATGTGTGTGTATGTAACTCTGTAGATGTGTGTGTATGTAACTCTGTAGATGTGTGTATATAACTCAGTAGATGTGTGTGTATGTAACTCAGTAGATGTGTGTGTATGTAACTCAGTAGATGTGTGTGTATGTAACTCAGTAGATGTGTGTGTATGTAACTCAGTAGATGTGTGTGTATGTAACTCAGTAGATGTGTGTGTATGTAACTCAGTAGATGTGTGTGTATGTAACTCTGTAGATGTGTGTGTATGTAACTCTGTAGATGTGTGTGTATGTAACTCTGTAGATGTGTGTGTATGTAACTCTGTAGATGTGTGTGTATGTAACTCTGTAGATGTGTGTGTATGTAACTCTGTAGATGTGTGTGTATGTAACTCTGTAGATGTGTGTGTATGTAACTCTGTAGATATGTGTGTATGTAACTCTGTAGATATGTGTGTATGTAACCCTGTAGATATGTGTGTAAGTAACACAGTAGATGTGTGTGTATGTAACTCAGTAGATGTGTGTGTATGTAACTCAGTAGTTTTGTGTATGTGTAACTCAGGAGATGTATGTGTATGTAACTCAGTAGATGTGTGTGTATGTAACTCGGTTGATGTGTGATGTGTGTATGTAACTCGGTTGATGTATGTATGTGACTCTGTAGATAAGCGTGTATGTAACTCAGTTGATGTGTGTATGTAACTCAGTAGGTGTGTGTATGTAACTCAGTAAATATGTAACTCAGCAGAGGTGTGTGTATGTAACTCAGTAAATATGTGTGTGTAACTCAGTAGATGTGTGTATGTAACTCAGTAGATGTGTGTGTATGTAACACAGTAGATGTGTGTGTATGTAACTCAGTAGATGTGTGTATGTAACTCAGTAGATGTGTGTGTGTATGTAACATAGTAGATGTGTGTGTATGTAACTCAGATGTTTGTATGTAACTCAGTAGATGTGTGTGTATGTAACTCAGTAGATGTGTGTATGCAACTCAGTAGATGTGTGTGTATGTATCTCAGTAGATGTGTGTGTATGTATCTCAGTAGATGTGTGTGTATTTACTCAGTAGATGTGTGTGTATGTATCTCAGTTGATGTGTGTGTATGTAACTCAGTAGATGTATGTGTATGTAACTCAGTAGATGTGTGTGTATGTAACTCAGTAGATGTGTATGTATGTAACTCGGTTGATGTGTGTATCTAACTCAGTAGATGTATGTATGTGATTCTAGATATGCGTCTATGTAACTCAGTTGATGGGTGTATGTAACTCAGTAGGTGTGTGTGTATAAAACTCAGTAGATGTGTGTGTATGTAACACAGTAGATGTGTGTGTATGTAACACAGTAAATGTGTGTGTATGTAACACAGTAAATGTGTGTGTATGTAACACAGTAAATGTGTGTGTATGTAACACAGTAAATGTGTGTGTATGTAACACAGTAAATGTGTGTGTATGTAACACAGTAAATGTGTGTGTATGTAACTCAGTAGATGTGTGTGTGACACAGTAGATGTGTGTGTATGTAACTCAGTAGATGTGTGTATGTAACTCTGTAGATGTGAGTGTATGTAACTCTGTAGATGTGTGTGTATGTAACTCTGTAGATGTGTGTGTATGTAACTCTGTAGATGTGTGTGTATGTAACTCTGTAGATGTGTGTGTATGTAACTCTGTAGATGTGTGTGTATGTAACTCTGTAGATGTGTGTGTATGTAACTCTGTAGATGTGTGTGTATGTAACTCTGTAGATGTGTGTGTATGTAACTCAGTAGATGTGTGTGTATGTAACTCAGTAGATGTGTGTGTATGTAACTCAGTAGATGTGTGTGTATGTAACTCTGTGGATGTGTGTGTATGTAACTCTGTAGATGTGTGTGTATGTAACTCTGTAGATGTGTGTGTATGTAACTCTGTAGATGTGTGTGTATGTAACTCTGTAGATGTGTGTGTATGTAACTCTGTAGATGTGTGTGTATGTAACTCTGTAGATGTGTGTGTATGTAACTCTGTAGATGTGTGTGTATGTAACTCTGTAGATGTGTGTGTATGTAACTCTGTAGATGTGTGTGTATGTAACTCTGTAGATGTGTGTGTATGTAACTCTGTAGATGTGTGTGTATGTAACTCTGTAGATATGTGTGTATGTAACTCTGTAGATGTGTGTGTATGTAACTCAGTAGATGTGTGTGTAAGTAACACAGTAGATGTGTGTGTATGTAACTCAGTAGATGTGTGTATGTAACTCAGTAGATGCGTGTTTATGTAACTCAGTAGATGTGTGTATGTAACTCAGTAGATGTTTGTATGTAACTCAGTAGATGTGTGTGTATGTGACTCAGTAGATGTGTGTGTATGTAACTCAGTAGTTTTGTGTGTGTGTAACTCAGGAGATGTATGTGTATGTAACTCAGTAGATGTGTGTGTATGTAACTCGGTTGATGTGTGTATGTAACTCGGTTGATGTGTGTATGTAACTCGGTTGATGTGTGTATGTAACTCAGTTGATGTGTGTATGTAACTCAGTAGGTGTGTGTATGTAACTCAGTAAATATGTAACTCAGCAGAGGTGTGTGTATGTAACACAGTAGATGTGTGTGTATGTTACTCAGTAGATGTGTGTGTATATAACTCTGTAGATGTGTGTGTATGTAACTCAGTAGTTTTGTGTGTATGTAACTCAGTAGATGTATGTATGTAACTCAGTAGATGTGTGTGTATGTAACACAGTAGATGTGTATGTATGTAACTCGGTTGATGTGTGTATCTAACTCAGTAGATGTATGTATGTGACTCTGTAGATATGCGTGTATGTAACTCAGTTGATGTGTGTATGTAACTCAGTAGGTGTGTGTATGTAACTCAGTAGATGTGTGTGTATGTAACTCAGTAAATATGAGTATGTAACTCAGTAGATGTGTGTATGTAACTCAGTAGATATGTGTGTATGTAACTCAGTAGATGTGTGTGTATGTAACTCAGTAGATGTGTGTGTATGTAACTCAGTAGATGTGTGTGTATGTAACTCAGTAGATGTGTGTGTATCTAACTCAGTAGATGTGTGTGTATCTAACTCAGTTGATGTGTGTATGTAACTCAGTAGGTGTGTGTATGTAACTCAGCAGAGGTGTGTGTATGTAACTCAGTAAATATGTGTGTGTAACTCAGTAGATGTGTGTATGTAACTCAGTAGATGTGTGTGTATGTAACACAGTAGATGTGTGTGTATGTAACACAGTAGATGTGTGTGTATGTAACTCAGTAGATGTGTGTATATGTAACACAGTAGATGTGTGTGTATGTAACACAGTAGATGTGTGTATGTATCTCAGTAGATGTGTGTGAGTGTATGTAACATAGTAGATGTGTGTGTGTATGTAACTCAGTAGATGTGTGTGTATGTATCTCAGTAGATGTGTGTGTATGTAACTCAGTAGATGTGTGTATGTATCTCAATTGATGTGTGTGTATGTAACTCAGTAGTTTTGTGTGTATGTAACTAAGTAGATGTATGTATGTAACTCAGTAGATGTGTGTGTATGTAACTCAGTAGATGTGTATGTATGTAACTCGGTGGATGTGTGTATCTAACTCAGTAGATGTATGTATGTGACTCTAGATATGCGTGTATGTAACTCAGTAGGTGTGTGTATGTAACTCAGTAAATATGTAACTCAGTAGATGTGTGTGTATGTAACTCAGTAGATGTGTGTATGTAACTCAGTAGATGTGTGTGTATGTAACTCAGTAGATGTTTGTGTGTAACTCAGTAGATGTGTGTGTATGCAACTCAGTAGATGTGTGTATGTAACTCAGTAGATGTGTGTGTATGTAACTCAGTAGATGTGTGTGTATGTAACTCTGTAGATGTGTGTATGTATCTCAGTTGATGTGTGTGTATGTAACTCAGTAGTTTTGTGTGTGTGTAACTCAGGAGATGTGTATGTATGTAACTCGGTTGATGTGTGTATGTAACTCAGTAGATGTATGTATGTGACTCTGTAGATAAGCGTGTATGTAACTCAGTTGATGTGTGTATGTAACTCAGTTGATGTATGTATGTGACTCTAGATATGCGTGTATGTAACTCAGTTGATGGGTGTATGTAACTCAGTAGATGTGTGTATGTAACTCAGTAGATGTGAGTGTATGTAACTCAGTAGATGTGTGTGTATAAAACTCAGTAGATGTGTGTGTATGTAACACAGTAGATGTGTGTGTATGTAACACAGTAGATGTGTGTGTATGTAACACAGTAGATGTGTGTGTATGTAACTCAGTAGATGTGTGTGTATGTAACACAGTAGATGTGTGTGTATGTAACTCAGTAGATGTGTGTCTGTAACTCAGTAGATGTGTGTATGTAACTCAGTAGATGTGAGTGTATGTAACTCTGTAGATGTGTGTATATAACTCAGTAGATGTGTGTGTAAGTAACACAGTAGATGTGTGTGTATGTAACTCTGTAGATGTGTGGATGTAACTCAGTAGATGCGTGTGTATGTAACTCAGTAGATGTGTGTATGTAACTCAGTAGATGTGTGTGTATGTAAGTCAGTAGATGTGTGTGTATGTAACTCAGTAGATGTTTGTGTGTAACTCAGTAGATGTGTGTGTATGTAACTCAGTAGATGTGTGTGTATGTAACTCTGTAGATGTGTGTATGTATCTCAGTTGATGTGTGTGTATGTAACTCAGTAGTTTTGTGTGTGTGTAACTCAGGAGATGTGTATGTATGTAACTCGGTTGATGTGTGTATGTAACTCAGTAGATGTATGTATGTGACTCTGTAGATAAGCGTGTATGTAACTCAGTTGATGTGTGTATGTAACTCAGTAGGTGTGTGTATGTAACTCAGTAAATATGTAACTCAGCAGAGGTGTGTGTATGTAACACAGTAGATGTGTGTGTATGTTACTCAGTAGATGTGTGTGTATGTTACTCAGTAGATGTGTGTGTATGTTACTCAGTAGATGTGTGTGTATGTAACTCAGTAGATGTGTGTGTATGTAACTCTGTAGATGTGTGTGTATGTATCTCAGTAGATGTGTGTGTATGTAACTCTGTAGATGTGTGTGTATGTAACTCTGTAGATGTGTGTGTATGTATCTCAGTTGATGTGTGTGTATGTAACTCAGTAGTTTTGTGTGTATGTAACTCAGTAGATGTATGTATGTAACTCAGTAGATGTGTGTATGTAACTCAGTAGATGTGTATGTATGTAACTCGGTTGATGTGTGTATCTAACTCAGTAGATGTATGTATGTGACTGTAGATATGCGTGTATGTAACTCAGTTGATGTGTGTATGTAACTCAGTAGGTGTGTGTATGTAACTCAGTAAATATGTAACTCAGTAGATGTGTGTGTATGTAACTCAGTAAATATGAGTATGTAACTCAGTAGATGTGTGTATGTAACTCAGTAGATATGTGTGTATGTAACTCAGTAGATGTGTGTGTATGTAACTCAGTTGATGTGTGTATGTAACTCAGTAAATATTTGTGTGTAACTCAGTAGATGTGTGTATGTAACTCAGTAGATGTGTGTGTATGTAACACAGTAGATGTGTGTGTATGTAACTCAGTAGATGTGTGTATGTAACTCAGTAGATGTGTGTATGTAACTCAGTAGATGTGTGTGTGTATGTAACATAGTAGATGTGTGTGTATGTAACTCAGTAGATGTTTGTATGTAACTCAGTAGATGTGTGTGTATGTAACTCAGTAGATGTGTGTGTATGCAACTCAGTAGATGTGTGTGTATGTATCTCAGTAGATGTGTGTGTATGTAACTCAGTAGATGTGTGTGTATGTATCTCAGTTGATGTGTGTGTATGTAAATCAGTAGTTTTGTGTGTATGTAACTAAGTAGATGTATGTATGTAACTCAGTAGATGTGTGTGTATGTAACTCAGTAGATGTGTATGTATGTAACTCGGTTGATGTGTGTGTATGTAACATAGTAGATGTGTGTGTCTGTAACTCACTAGATCTGTGTGTATGTAACTCAGTAGATGTGTGTATGTAACCCAGTAGATGTGTGTGTATGTAACTCAGTAGATGTATGTATGTGACTCAGTAGATGTGTGTGTATGTAACTCAGTAGATGTGAGTGCATGTAACTCAGTAGATGTGAGTGCATGTAACTCAGTAGATGTGAGCATGTAACTCAGTAAATGGGTGCATGTAACTCAGTAGATGTGTGCATGTAACTCAGTAGTTGTGTGTGTGTATGTACCTTAGTAGATATGTGGATGTAACTCGGTAGATGTGTGTATATGTAACTCAGTAAATGTGTGTGTATGAAACTCAGTAGATGTGTGTGTATGTAACTCAGTAGATGTGTTTGTATGTAACTCAGTAGATGTGTTTGTATGTAACTCTGTAGATGTGTGTGTATGTAACTCTGTAGATGTGTGTGTATGTATCTCAGTTGATGTGTGTGTATGTAACTCAGTAGTTTTGTGTGTATGTAACTCAGTAGATGTATGTATGTAACTCAGTAGATGTATGTAACTCAGTAGATGTGTGTGTATGTAACTCAGTAGATGTGTATGTATGTAACTCGGTTGATGTGTGTATCTAACTCAGTATATGTATGTATGTGACTCTGTAGATATGCGTGTATGTAACTCAGGTGATGTGTGTATGTAACTCAGTAGGTGTGTGTATGTAACTCAGTAAATATGTAACTCAGTAGATGTGTGTGTATGTAACTCAGTAAATATGAGTATGTAACTCGGTAGATGTGTGTATGTAACTCAGTAGGTGTGTGTATGTAAATCAGTAGATGTGTGTGTATGTAACAGTAGATGTGTGTGTATGTAACTCAGTAAATGTGTGTGTATGTAACTCAGTAGATGTGTGTGTATGTAACTCAGTAGATGTGTGTATGTAACTCAGTAAATGTGTGTATGTATGTAACATAGTAGATGTGTGTGTATGTAACTCAGTAGACGTGTGTATGTATCTCAGTAGATGTGTGTGTATGTAACTCAGTAGATGTGTGTATGTATCTCAGTTGATGTGTGTGTATGTAACTCAGTAGTTTTGTGTGTATGTAACTAAGTAGATGTATGTATGTAACTCAGTAGATGTGTGTGTATGTAACTCAGTAGATGTGTATGTATGTAACTCGGTTGATGTGTGTATCTAACTCAGTAGATGTATGTATGTGACTCTAGATATGCGTGTATGTAACTCAGTTGATGGGTGTATGTAACTCAGTTGATGGGTGTATGTAACTCAGTAGGTGTGTGTATGTAACTCAGTAGGTGTGTGTATGTAACTCAGTAAATATGTAACTCAGTAGATGTGTGTGTATGTAACTCAGTAGATGTGTGAATGTAACTCAGTAGATGCGTGTGTATGTAACTCAGTAGATGCGTGTATGTAACTCAGTAGATGTGTGCGTATGTTACTCAGTAGATGTGTGTGTATGTTACTCAGTAGATGTATGTATGTGACTCAGTATATGTGTGTGTATGTAACTCAGTAGATGTGAGTGCATGTAACTCAGTAGATGTGAGTGCATGTAACTCAGTAGATGTGAGAGTATGTAACTCAGTAGATGTGTGCATGTAACTCAGTAAATGTGTGCATGTAACTCAGTAGATGTGTGCATGTAACTCAGTAGTTGTGTGTGTGTATGTACTTTAGTAGATATGTGGATGTAACTCGGTAGATGTGTGTATATGTAACTCAGTAGATATGTGTGTATGTAACTCAGTAGATGTGTGTGTATGTAACTCAGTAAATGTGTGTGTATGTAACTCAGTAGATGTGTGTGTATGTAACTCAGTAGATGTGTGTGTATGTGACTCAGTAGATGTGTATGTATGTAACTCGGTTGATGTGTGTATGTAACTCAGTAGGTGTGTGTATGTAACTCAGTAAATATGTAACTCAGTAAATATGAGTATGTAACTCGGTAGATGTGTGTATGTAACTCAATAGGTGTGTGTATGTAACTCAATAGATATGTGTGTATGTAACTCAATAGATGTGTGTGTATGTAACTCAATAGATGTGTGTGTATGTAACTCAATAGATGTGTGTGTATGTAACTCAATAGATGTGTGTGTATGTAACTCAGTAGATGTGTGTGTATGTAACTCAGTAGATGTGTGTATGTAACTCAGTAGATGTGTGTATGTAACTCAGTAGATGTGTGTATGTAACTCAGTAGATGTGTGTATGTAACTCTGTAGATGTATGTATGTAACTCTGTAGATGTGTGTAACTCAGTAGATGTGTGTGTAAGTAACACAGTAGATGTGTGTGTATGTAACTCAGTAGATGTGTGTGTATGTAACTCAGTTGATGTGTGTGTACGTAACTCAGTAGTTTTGTGTGTGTGTAACTCAGGAGATGTATGTATGTAACTCAGTAGATGTGTGTGTATGTAACTCAGTAGATGTGTGTGTAAGTAACTCAGTAGATGTGTATGTATGTAACTCGGTTGATGTGTGTATGTAACTCGGTTGATGTGTGTATGTAACTCAGTAGATGTATGTATGTGACTCTGTAGATAAGTGTGTATGTAACTCAGTTGATGTTTGTATGTAACTCAGTAGGTGTGTGTATGTAACTCAGTAAATATGTAACTCAGTAGATGTGTGTGTATGTAACTCAGTAGATGTGTATATGTCACTCAGTAGATGTGTGTATGTCACTCAGTAGATGTGTGTATGTAACTCAGTAGATGTGTGTGTATGTAACTCAGTAGATGTGTGCACGTAACTCAGTAGATGTGTGCATGTAACTCAGTAGATATGTGTGCATGTAACTCAGTAGATGTGTGTGTATGTATCTCAGTAGTTGTGTGTGTGTATGTACCTCAGTAGATATGTGTATGTAACTTGTTAGATGTGTGTGTATGTAACTCTGTAGATGTGTGTATGTAACAGTATATGTGTGTGTATGTAACTCAGTAGATATGTGTGTATGTAACTCAGTAGATATATGTATATGTAACTCAGTAGATGTGTGTATGTAACTAAGTATATGTGTGTGTATGTCACTCAGTATATGTGTGTGTATGTCACTCAGTAGATGTGTGTGTATGTAACTCAGTAGATGTGTGTGTATGTAACTCAGTAGATGTGAGTGTATGTAACTCAGTAGATGTGAGTGTATGTAACTCAGTAGATGTGAGTGTATGCAACTCAGTAGATGTGTGTGTATGCAACTCAGTAGATGTGAGTGTATGCAACTCATTAGATGTGTGTGTATGTAACTCTGTAGATGTGTGTGTATGTAACTCTGTAGATGTGTGTGTATATAACTCAGTAGATGTATGTATGTAACTCACTAGATCTGTGTGTATGTAACTCAGTAGATGTGTGTGTATGTAATTTAGTAGATGTATGTGTATGTGACTCAGTAGATTTGTGTGTATGTAACTCTGTAGATGTTTGTATGTAACTCAATAGACGTGTGTGTAAGTAACACAGTAGATGTGTGTGTATGTAACTCAGTAGATGTGTGTGTATGTAACTCAGTAGATGTGTGTGTATGTGACTCAGTAGATGTGTATGTATGTAACTCAGTAGATGTGTATGTATGTAACTCGGTTGATGTGTGTATGTAACTCAGTAGGTGTGTGTATGTAACTCAGTAAATATGTAACTCAGTAAATATGAGTATGTAACTCGGTAGATGTGTGTATGTAACTCAGTAGGTGTGTGTATGTAACTCAATAGATGTGTGTATGTAACTCAATAGATATGTGTGTATGTAACTCAATAGATGTGTGTGTATGTAACTCAATAGATGTGTGTGTATGTAACTCAATAGATGTGTGTGTATGTAACTCAGTAGATGTGTGTGTATGTAACTCAGTAGATGTGTGTGTATGTAACTCAGTAGATGTGTGTGTATGTAACTCAGTAGATGTGTGTATGTAACTCAGTAGATGTGTGTATGTAACTCAGTAGATGTGTGTATGTAACTTTGTAGATGTGTGTGTAAGTAACACAGTAGATGTGTGTGTATGTAACTCAGTAGATGTGTGTGTATGTAACTCAGTAGATGTGTGTGTATGTAACTCAGTCGATGTTTGTATGTAATTCAGTAGATGTGTGTGTATGTAACTCAGTAGATGTGTGTATGTAACTCAGTAGATGTGTGTGTATGTAACTCAGTAGATGTGTGTATGTAACTCAGTAGTTTTGTGTGTGTGTAACTCAGGAGATGTATGTATGTAACTCAGTAGATGTGTGTGTATGTAACTCAGTAGATGTGTGTGTAAGTAACTCAGTAGATGTGTATGTATGTAACTCGGTTGATGTGTGTATGTAACTCGGTTGATGTGTGTATGTAACTCGGTTGATGTGTGTATGTAACTCGGTTGATGTGTGTATGTAACTCAGTAGATGTATGTATGTGACTCTGTAGATAAGTGTGTATGTAACTCAGTTGATGTTTGTATGTAACTCAGTAGGTGTGTGTATGTAACTCAGTAAATATGTAACTCAGTAGATGTGTGTGTATGTAACTCAGTAGATGTGTGTGTATGTAACTCAGTAGATGTGTATATGTCACTCAGTAGATGTGTGTATGTCACTCAGTAGATGTGTGTATGTAACTCAGTAGATGTGTGCACGTAACTCAGTAGATGTGTGCATGTAACTCAGTAGATGTGTGTGTATGTATCTCAGTAGATATGTGTATGTAACTCTGTAGATGTGTGTATGTAACAGTATATGTGTGTGTATGTAACTCAGTAGATATGTGTGTATGTAACTCAGTAGATATATGTATATGTAACTCAGTAGATGTGTGTATGTAACTAAGTATATGTGTGTGTATGTCACTCAGTAGATGTGTGTGTATGTAACTCAGTAGATGTGTGTGTATGTAACTCAGTAGATGTGAGTGTATGCAACTCAGTAGTAGATGTGTGTGTATGCAACTCAGTAGATGTGAGTGTATGCAACTCAGTAGATGTGTGTGTATGCAACTCAGTAGATGTGTGTGTATGCAACTCAGTAGATGCGTGTATTTAACTCAGTAGATATGTGTGTATGTAACTCAGTAGATATGTGTGTATAACTCAGTAGATCTGTGCATGTAACTCAGTAGTTGTGTGTGTGTATGTAACTCAGTAGATGTGTGTGTATGTAACTAAATAGATGTGTATGTATGTAACTCAGTAGATGTGAGTGTATGTAACTCAGTAGATGTGTGTATGTAACTCAGTAGTTGTGTGTGTATGAAACTCAGTAGATGTGTGTACATGTAAGTCAGTAGATGTGTGTATATGTAAGTCAGTAAATGTGTGTGTATGTAACTCTGTAGATGTGTGTGTATGTAACTAAGTATATGTGTGTGTATGTAACTCAGTAGATGTGTGTGTATGTAATTTAGTAGATGTATGTATGTGTCTCAGTAGATGTGTGTGTATGTAACTCAGTAGATGTGAGTGTATGTAACTCAGTAGATGTGTGCATGTAACTCAGTAGTTGTGTGTGTGTATGTACCTCAGTAGATGTGTGTGTATGTCACTCGTTAGATGTGTGTGTATGTAACTCTGTAGATGTGTGTGTATGTAACTCTGTAGATGTGTGTGTATATAACTCAGTAGATGTGTGTGTATGTAACACAGTAGATGTGTGTATGTAACTCTGTAGATGTTTGTATGTAACTCAATAGACGTGTGTGTAAGTAACACAGTAGATGTGTGTGTATGTAACTCAGTAGATGTGTTTGTATGTAACTCACTAGATCTGTGTGTATGTAACTCAGATGTGTGTATGTCACCCAGTAGATGTGTGTGTAAGTAACTCAGTAGATGTGTATGTATGTAACTCGGTTGATGTGTGTATGTAACTCAGTAGATGTATGTATGTGACTCTGTAGATAAGTGTGTATGTAACTCAGTTGATGTTTGTATGTAACTCAGTAAATATGTAACTCAGCAGAGGTGTGTGTATGTAACTCAGTAAATATGTGTGTGTAACTCAGTAGATGTGAGTGTATGTAACTAAGTAGATGTGAGTGTATGTAACTCAGTAGATGTAGTGTGTATGTAACTCAGTAGATGTGTGTGTATGTAGCACTGTAGATGTGTGTATGTAACTCAGTAGATGTGTGTGTATGTAACTCAGGAGATGTGTGTGTATGTAACACAGTAGATGTGTGTGTATGTAACACAGTAGATGTGTGTGTATGTAACTCAGTAGATGTGTGTATGTAACTCAGTAGATGTGTGTGTATATAACTCAGTAGATGTGTGTATGTAACTCAGTAGATGTGTGTTTATGTAACTCAGTAGATGTGTGTGTATGTAACTCAGTAGATGTGTGTATGTATCTCAGTAAATATGTAACTCAGTAGATGTGTGTGTATGTAACTCAGTAAATATGTGTATGTAACTCAGTAGATGTGTGTATGTCACTCAGTAGATGTGTGTGTATATAACTCAGAAGATGTGTATGTATGTAACTCGGTTCATGTGTGTATCTAACTCAGTAGATGTATGTATGTATGTAACTCAGTTGATGTGTGTATGTAACTCAGTAGGTGTGTGTATGTAACTCAGTAAATATGTAACTCAGTAGATGTGTGTGTATGTAACTCAGTAAATATGTGTATGTAACTCAGTAGATGTGTGTATGTCACTCAGTAGATGTGTGTGTATATAACTCAGTAGATGTGTGTGTATGTAACTCAGTAGATGTGTGCACGTAACTCAGTAGATGTGTGCATGTAACTCTGTAGATGTGTGTGTATGTATCTCAGTAGTTGTGTGTGTGTATGTACCTCAGTAGATATCTGTATGTAACTTGTTAGATGTGTGTGTATGTAACTCAGTAGATGTGTGTGTATGTAACAGTATATGTGTGTGTATGTAACTCAGTAGATATGTGTGTATGTAACTCAGTAGATGTGTGTATGTAACTCAGTAGTTGTGTGTGTGTATGTAACTCAGTAGATATGTGTATGTAACTCAGTTGATATATGTATATGTAACTAAGTATATGTGTGTGTATGTCACTCAGTAGATGCGTGTGTATGTAACTCAGTAGATGTGAGTGTATGCAACTCAGTAGATGTGAGTGTATGCAACTCAGTAGATGTGTGTGTATGCAACTCAGTAGGTGTGTGTGTATGCAACTCAGTAGATGTGTGTGTATGCAACTCAGTAGATGTGTGTATTTAACTCAGTAGATATGTGTGTATGTAACTCAGTAGATGTGTGCATGTAACTCAGTAGTTGTGTGTGTGTATGTAACTCAGTAGATGTGTGTATGTAACTCAGTAGTTGTGTGTGTGTATGTAACTCAGTAGATGCGTGTGTATGAAACTCAGTAGATGTGTGTATGTAACTCAGTAGATGTGTGTACATGTAAGTCAGTAGATGTGTGTATATGTAAGTCAGTAAATGTGTGTGTATGTAACTCAGTGGATGTGTGTGTATGTAACTCTGTAGATGTGTATGTAGTCAGTAGATGTGTGTATGTAACTCAGTAGATGTGTGTGTATGTAATTTAGTAGATGTATGTATGTGTCTCAGTAGATGTGTGTGTATGTAACTCAGTAGATGTGTGTATATGTAACTCAGTAGATGTGTGCATGTAACTCAGTAGTTGTGTGTGTGTATGTACCTCAGTAGATATGTGTATGTCACTCATTAGATGTGTGTGTATGTAACTCTGTAGATGTGTGTGTATGTAACTCTGTAGATGTGTGTGTATATAACTCAGTAGATGTATGTATGTAACTCACTAGATCTGTGTGTATGTAACTCAGTAGATGTGTGTGTATGTAATTTAGTAGATGTATGTGTATGTGACTCAGTAGATTTGTGTGTATGTAACTCTGTAGATGTTTGTATGTAACTCAATAGACGTGTGTGTAAGTAACACAGTAGATGTGTGTGTATGTAACTCAGTAGATGTGTGTGTATGTAACTCAGTAGATGTATGTATGTAACTCACTAGATCTGTGTGTATGTAACTCAGATGTGTGTATGTCACCCAGTAGATGTGTGTATGTCACTCAGTAGATGTGTGTGTATGTAACTCAGTAGATGTGTGTGTATGTAACTCAGTAGATGTATGTATGTAAGTCACTAGATCTGTGTGTATGTAACTCAGTAGATGTGTGTGTATGTAATTTAGTAGATGTATGTGTATGTGACTCAGTAGATTTGTGTGTATGTAACTCAGTAGATGTGAGTGTATGTAACTCAGTAGATGTGAGTGTATGTACCTCAGTAGATGTGTGTATATGTAACTCAGTAGATATGTGTGTATGTAACTCGGTAGATGTGTGTATATGTAACTCAGTAGATATGTGTGTATGTAACTCAGTAGATGTGAGTGTATGAAACTCAGTAAATGTGTGTATATGTAACTCAGTAGAGGTTTGTATGTAACTCAGTAGATGTGTGTGTATGTAACTCTGTAGAAGTGTGTGTATGTAACTCAGTAGATGTGAGTGTATGTATCTCAGTAGATATGTGTGTATGTAACTCAGTAGTTGTGTGTATGTAACTCAGTAGATGTAACTCAGTAGATGTGTGTGTATGTAAGTCAGTTGATGTATGTATGTAACTCAGTAGATGTGTGTGAATGTAACTCAGTAGATGTGTGTGTATGTAATGTATGTATGTAACTCAGTTGATGTATGTATGTAACTCAGTAGATGTATTTATGTAACTCAGTAGATGTGTGTGTATGTAACTCAGTAGATGTGCGTGTATGTAACACAGTAGATGTGTGTGTATATAACTCAGTATATGTGTGTATGCAACTCAGTAGATATCTGTGTATGCAACTCAGTAGATATCTGTGTATGTAACTCAGAAGATGTGCGTGTATGTAACTCAGTAGATGTGCGTGTATGTAACTCAGTAGATGTGAGTGTATGTAACTCAGTAGATGTGAGTGTATGTAACTCAGTAGATGTGAGTGTATGTAACTCTGTAGATGTGTGTATGTAACACAGTAGGTGTCTGTGTATGTAACACAGTAGGTGTGTGTATGTAACTCAGGAGATGTGTGTGTATATAACTCAGTAAATGTGTGTGTATGTAATTCAGTAGATGTGTGCATGTAACTCAGTAGTTGTGTGTGTTTGTAACTCAGTAGATATGTGTATGTAACTCAGTAGTTGTGTGTCTGTATGTAACTCAGTAGATATGTCTGTATGTCACTCAGTAAATATGTGTATGTAACTCAGTAGATGTGTGTGTATGTAACTCTGTAGATGTGTGTGTATGTATCTCAGTAGATGTGTGTATATGTAATTCAGTAGATGTGTGTGTTTGTAACTCAGTAGATGTGTGTGTATGTAACTAAGTAGATGTGTGTGTATGTAACTCAGTAGATGTGTGCATGTAACTCAGTAGTTGTGTGTGTATGTAACACAGTAGATGTGTATGTATGTGTATCCAAGATGCTCGTAGTGGACTATGCTTTTATCATATTAACAAAAAATATGACTTCCGCTGCAATAAAAAATGGCTAGCTTTGTAAATGGTATTTCCACCCACATCCTCCCTCTTTTTTCTACAAAGCTAGTCATTTTCATCAGGTTTCCATGTCATAACCATTAATAATATGTGCATAAAATAGTAATTTGCGAGCACCTTTGATGTCAAATCGGGTGGTAAGCCCAAAAAAAAGAAAAAAGAAAAAATGCCAGATGAAAATGTGTCACACCAAGATCAATAGCTGGGTGTGATGTAGTATGGTGTATCTTGGTTTGGTGTGGTTTGGTTTGGTTTGGTGAGGTTATGAAATGGAAACCAATTGTAAACGATAGATTCCCATGTCATATTCATTGATGTGTGGGAAAATAGTCATTTGCAAGCACCTTTGATGTTAGTTTGTGTGGTAACCAAAAAAAAAAAATAAAAAGCAGGTAGCAAATTTGTCACATTGATCTCCATACCATCGTGTTCTGTAATAAATTTACCATATAGTGAAGTATGGTTATGGTGAATTTATGGGGTGGATTGGGGTAGATTAATGTGCTATGGTGTGCTTTGTTATAATTGAGGATTTAAATTTCCACTTTGATTTATGTTATAAAAATAATTTTTCCTTCATTTTTGCATGTGCTATCAACTTCCAAGATGCTCGCAGTGGACTATGCTTTTAGCATATTAACAAAAAATATGACTTCCGCTGCAATAAAAAATGGATAGCTTTGTAAATGGTATTTCCACCCACATCCTCCCTCTTTTATCTACAAAGCTAGTCATTTTCTTCAGGTTTCCATGTCATAACCATTAATAATATGTGCATAAAATAGTAATTTGCGAGCCCCTTTTATGTCAAATTAAGCACAAAATAAAAATAAAAAAAAATAAAAAAAATGCCAGATGAAAATTTGTCACACCAAAATCAATATCTTGGTGTGATGTAGTATGGTGTGGTTTGGTGAAGTTTCTACAAAGATAGTCATTTTCGATAGGTTTCCATGTCATAATTATTGATAAGTGGAAAAAAAAATAGTCAATTGGGAGCACCTTTAATGTGCAGATTGGGTGGTAAGCACACACACACACACAAAAAAAAGGAAACGGGGAGAAAATGTTTCACACCAAGATCAATAGCTGGGTGTGATGTAGTATGGTGTATCTTGGTTTGGTGTGGTTTGGTTTCGTTTGGTGAAGTTATGAAATGGAAACCAATTGTAAACGATAGATTCCCATGTCATATTCATTGATAATGTGTGGGAAAATAGTCATTTGCAAGCACCTTTGATGTTAGTTTGAGGTGGTAACCAGAAAAAAAAAAAAAAAAAAAGCAGGTAGCAAATTTGTCACATTGATCTCCATACCATCGTGTTCTGTAATAAATTTACCATATAGTGAAGTATGGTTATGGTGAATTTATGGTGTGGATTGGGGTAGATTAATGTGCTGTGGTGTGCTTTGTTATAAGTGAGGATTTAAATTTCCAGTTTGATTTATGTTAGAAAAATAATTTTTCCTTCATTTTTGCATATGCTATGAACTTCCAAGATGCTCGCAGTGGACTATGCTTTTAACATATTAACAAAAAATATGACTTCCGCTGCAATAAAAAATGGCTAGCTTTGTAAATGGTATTTCCACCCACATCCTCCCTCTTTTTTCTACAAAGCTAGTCATTTTCATCAGGTTTCCATGTCATAACCATTAATAATATGTGCATAAAATAGTAATTTGCGAGCACCTTTGATGTCAAATTGGGTGGTAAGCCCAAAAAAAAAGAAAAAAGAAAAAATGCCAGATGAAAATTTGTCACACCAAAATCAATAACTTGGTGTGATCTAGTATGGTGTAATTTGGTGAAGTTTCTACAAAGATAGTCATTTTCGATAGGTTTCCATGTCATAATTATTATGTGAAAAATAAAAGTAAATTGGGAGCACCTTTAATATCAGATTGGGTGGTGAGCGCACAGAAAAAAAAAAAATGAAACGGGGGAAAAAAATTTTTCACACCAAGATCAATAGCTTTGTGCGATGTAGTATGGTGTATCTTGGTATGGTGTGGTGAAGTTATGAAATGGAAACCAATTGTAAACGATAGATTCCCATGTCATATTCATTGATAATGTGTGGGAAAATAGTCATTTGCAAGCACCTTTGATGTTAGTTTGAGGTGGTAACCACAAATAAAAAAAAAAAAGCAGGTAGCAAATTTGTCACATTGATTTCCATACCATGGTGTGATGTAAATGGTAGGTGTTCTGTAATAAATTTACCATATAGTGAAGTATATGGTGTGGATTGGGGTAGATTAATGTGCTGTGGTGTGCTTTGTTATAAGTGGGGATTTCAATTTCAACTTTGATTTATGTTAGAAAAAAATTTTTCCTTCATTTTTGCATGTGCTATCAACTTCCAAGATGCTCGCAGTGGACTATGCTTTTAACATATTAACAAAAATTATGACTTCCGCTGCAATAAAAAATGGCTAGCTTTGTAAATGGTATTTCCACCCACATCCTCCCTCTTTTATCTACAAAGCTAGTCATTTTCTTCAGGTTTCCATGTCATAACCATTAATAATATGTGCATAAAATAGTAATTTGCGAGCCCCTTTTATGTCAAATTAAGCACAAAATAAAAATTAAAAAAATTTAAAAAAATGCCAGATGAAAATTTGTCACACCAAAATCAAAATCTTGGTGTGATGTAGTATGGTGTGGTTTGGTGAAGTTTCTACAAAGATAGTAATTTTCGATAGGTTTCCATGTCATAATTATTGATAAGTGGAAAAAAAATTGTCAATTGGGAGCATCTTTAATGTGCAGATTGGGTGGTAAGCACACACACACACACACACACACAATAAAAAGGAAACGGGGAGAAAATGTTTCACACCAAGATCAATAGCTGGGTGTGATGTAGTATGGTGTATCTTGGTTTGGTGTGGTTTGGTTTGGTTTGGTGAAGTTATGAAATGGAAACCAATTGTAAACGATAGATTCCCATGTCATATTCATTGATAATGTGTGGGAAAATAGTCATTTGCAAGCACCTTTGATGTTAGTTTGAGGTGGTAACCAAAAAAAAAAAAATAAAAAGCAGGTAGCAAATTTGTCACATTGATCTCCATACCATCGTATTCTGTAATAAATTTACCATATAGTGAAGTATGGTTATGGTGAATTTATGGTGTGGATTGGGGTAGATTAATGTGCTGTGGTGTGCTTTGTTATAAGTGAGGATTTAAATTTCCACTTTGATTTATGTTAGAAAAATAATTTTTCCTTCATTTTTGCATATGCTATCAACTTCCAAGATGCTTGCAGTGGACTATGCTTTTAACATATTAACAAAAATTATGACTTCCGCTGCAATAAAAAAATGGCTAGCTTTGTAAATGGTATTTCCACCCACATCCTCCCTCTTTTATCTACAAAGCTAGTCATTTTCTTCAGGTTTCCATGTCATAACCATTAATAATATGTGCATAAAATAGTAATTTGCGAGCCCCTTTTATGTCAAATTAAGCACAAAATAAAAATTAAAAAAATTTTAAAAAATGCCAGATGAAAATTTGTCACACCAAAATCAATATCTTGGTGTGATGTAGTATGGTGTGGTTTGGTGAAGTTTCTACAAAGATGGTAATTTTCGATAGGTTTCCATGTCATAATTATTGATAAGTGGAAAAAAAATAGTCAATTGGGAGCATCTTTAATGTGCAGATTGGGTGGTAAGCACACACACACACACACACACAATAAAAAGGAAACGGGGAGAAAATGTTTCACACCAAGATCAATAGCTGGGTGTGATGTAGTATGGTGTATCTTGGTTTGGTGTGGTTTGGTTTGGTTTGGTGAAGTTATGAAATGGAAACCAATTGTAAACGATAGATTCCCATGTCATATTCATTGATAATGTGTGGGAAAATAGTCATTTGCAAGCACCTTTGATGTTAGTTTGAGGTGGTAACCAAAAAAAAAAAAAATAAAAAGCAGGTAGCAAATTTGTCACATTGATCTCCATACCATCGTGTTCTGTAATAAATTTACCATATAGTGAAGTATGGTTATGGTGAATTTATGGTGTGGATTGGGGTAGATTAATGTGCTGTGGTGTGCTTTGTTATAAGTGAGGATTTAAATTTCCACTTTGATTTATGTTAGAAAAATAATTTTTCCTTCATTTTTGCATATGCTATGAACTTCCAAGATGCTCGCAGTGGACTATGCTACGATAGATTCCCATGTCATATTCATTGATAATGTGTGGGAAAATAGTCATTTGCAAGCACCTTTGATGTTAGTTTGAGGTGGTAACCACAAAAAAAAAAAGAAAAGCAGGTAGCAAATTTGTCACATTGATTTCCATACCATGGTGTGATGTAAATGGTAGTAGGTGTTCTGTAATAAATTTACCATATAGTGAAGTATATGGTGTGGATTGGGGTAGATTAATGTGCTGTGGTGTGCTTTGTTATAAGTGAGGATTTCAATTTCAACTTTGATTTATGTTAGAAAAAAATTTTTCCTTCATTTTTGCATGTGCTATCAACTTCCAAGATGCTCGCAGTGGACTATGCTTTTAACATATTAACAAATATTATGACTTCCGCTGCAATAAAAAATGGCTAGCTTTGTAAATGGTATTTCCGCCCACATCCTCCCTCTTTTATCTACAAAGCTAGTCATTTTCTTCAGGTTTCCATGTCATAACCATTAATAATATGTGCATAAAATAGTAATTTGCGAGCCCCTTTTATGTCAAATTAAGCACAAAATAGAAATTAAAAAAATTAAAAAAAATGCCAGATGAAAATTTGTCACACCAAAATCAATATCTTGGTGTGATGTAGTATGGTGTGGTTTGGTGAAGTTTCTACAAAGATAGTAATTTTCGATAGGTTTCCATGTCATAATTATTGATAAGTGGAAAAAAAATTGTCAATTGGGAGCATCTTTAATGTGCAGATTGGGTGGTAAGCACACACACACACACACACACACACACACACAATAAAAAGGAAACGGGGAGAAAATGTTTCACACCAAGATCAATAGCTGGGTGTGATGTAGTATGGTGTATCTTGGTTTGGTGTGGTTTGGTTTGGTTTGGTGAAGTTATGAAATGGAAACCAATTGTAAACGATAGATTCCCATGTCATATTCATTGATAATGTGTGGGAAAATAGTCATTTGCAAGCACCTTTGATGTTAGTTTGAGGTGGTAATCAAAAAAAAAAAAATAAAAAGCAGGTAGCAAATTTGTCACATTCATCTCCATACCATCGTGTTCTGTAATAAATTTACCATATAGTGAAGTATGGTTATGGTGAATTTATGGTGTGGATTGGGGTAGATTAATGTGCTGTGGTGTGCTTTGTTATAAGTGAGGATTTAAATTTCCACTTTGATTTATGTTAGAAAAATAATTTTTCCTTCATTTTTGCATATGCTATGAACTTCCAAGATGCTCGCAGTGGACTATGCTTTTAACATATTAACAAAAAATATGACTTCCGCTGCAATAAAAAATGGCTAGCTTTGTAAATGGCATTTCCACCCACATCCTCCCTCTTTTTTCTACAAAGCTAGTCATTTTCATCAGGTTTCCATGTCATAACCATTAATAATATGTGCATAAAATAGTAATTTGCGAGCACCTTTGATGTCAAATTGGGTGGTAAGCCCAAAAAAAAAGAAAAAAGAAAAAATGCCAGATGAAAATTTGTCACACCAAAATCAATAACTTGGTGTGATCTAGTATGGTGTAATTTGGTGAAGTTTCTACAAAGATAGTCATTTTCGATAGGTTTCCATGTCATAATTATTATGTGAAAAATAAAAGTAAATTGGGAGCACCTTTAATGTCAGATTGGGTGGTGAGCGCACAGAAAGAAAAAAAATGAAACGGGGGAAAAAAATTTTTCACACCAAGATCAATAGCTTTGTGCGATGTAGTATGGTGTATCTTGGTATGGTGTGGTGAAGTTATGAAATGGAAACCAATTGTAAACGATAGATTCCCATGTCATATTCATTGATAATGTGTGGGAAAATAGTCATTTGCAAGCACCTTTGATGTTAGTTTGAGGTGGTAACCACAAAAAAAAAAAAAAAAGCAGGTAGCAAATTTGTCACATTGATTTCCATACCATGGTGTGATGTAAATGGTAGGTGTTCTGTAATAAATTTACCATATAGTGAAGTATATGGTGTGGATTGGGGTAGATTAATGTGCTGTGGTGTGCTTTGTTATAAGTGGGGATTTCAATTTCAACTTTGATTTATGTTAGAAAAAAATTTTTCCTTCATTTTTGCATGTGCTATCAACTTCCAAGATACTCGCAGTGGACTATGCTTTTAACATATTAACAAAAATTATGACTTCCGATGCAATAAAAAATGGCTAGCTTTGTAAATGGTATTTCCACCCACATCCTCCCTCTTTTATCTACAAAGCTAGTCATTTTCTTCAGGTTTCCATGTCATAACCATTAATAATATGTGCATAAAATAGTAATTTGCGAGCCCCTTTTATGTCAAATTAAGCACAAAATAAAAATTAAAAAAATTGAAAAAAATGCCAGATGAAAATTTGTCACACCAAAATCAATATCTTGGTGTGATGTAGTATGGTGTGGTTTGGTGAAGTTTCTACAAAGATAGTAATTTTCGATAGGTTTCCATGTCATAATTATTGATAAGTGGAAAAAAAATTGTCAATTGGGAGCATCTTTAATGTGCAGATTGGGTGGTAAGCACACACACACACACACACACACACACACACACACAATAAAAAGGAAACGGGGAGAAAATGTTTCACACCAAGATCAATAGCTGGGTGTGATGTAGTATGGTGTATCTTGGTTTGGTGTGGTTTGGTTTGGTTTGGTGAAGTTATGAAATGGAAACCAATTGTAAACGATAGATTCCCATGTCATATTCATTGATAATGTGTGGGAAAATAGTCATTTGCAAGCACCTTTGATGTTAGTTTGAGGTGGTAACCAAAAAAAAAAAAATAAAAAGCAGGTAGCAAATTTGTCACATTGATCTCCATACCATCGTGTTCTGTAATAAATTTACCATATAGTGAAGTATGGTTATGGTGAATTTATGGTGTGGATTGGGGTAGATTAATGTGCTGTGGTGTGCTTTGTTATAAGTGAGGATTTAAATTTCCACTTTGATTTATGCTAGAAAAATAATTTTTCCTTCATTTTTGCATATGCTATCAACTTCCAAGATGCTCGCAGTGGACTATGCTTTTAACATATTAACAAAAATTATGACTTCCGCTGCAATAAAAAAATGGCTAGCTTTGTAAATGGTATTTCCACCCACATCCTCCCACTTTTATCTACAAAGCTAGTCATTTTCTTCAGGTTTCCATGTCATAACCATTAATAATATGTGCATAAAATAGTAATTTGCGAGCCCCTTTTATGTCAAATTAAGCACAAAATAAAAATTAAAAAAAATTTAAAAAAATGCCAGATGAAAATTTGTCACACCAAAATCAATATCTTGGTGTGATGTAGTATGGTGTGGTTTGGTGAAGTTTCTACAAAGATGGTAATTTTCGATAGGTTTCCATGTCATAATTATTGATAAGTGGAAAAAAAATTGTCAATTGGGAGCATCTTTAATGTGCAGATTGGGTGGTAAGCACACACACACACACACACACACACACACACACACACACACAATAAAAAGGAAACGGGGAGAAAATGTTTCACACCAAGATCAATAGCTGGGTGTGATGTAGTATGGTGTATCTTGGTTTGGTGTGGTTTGGTTTGGTTTGGTGAAGTTATGAAATGGAAACCAATTGTAAACGATAGATTCCCATGTCATATTCATTGATAATGTGTGGGAAAATAGTCATTTGCAAGCACCTTTGATGTTAGTTTGAGGTGGTAACCAAAAAAAAAAAAATAAAAAGCAGGTAGCAAATTTGTCACATTGATCTCCATACCATCGTGTTCTGTAATAAATTTACCATATAGTGAAGTACGGTTATGGTGAATTTATGGTGTGGATTGGGGTAGATTAATGTGCTGTGGTGTGCTTTGTTATAAGTGAGGATTTAAATTTCCACTTTGATTTATGTTAGAAAAATAATTTTTCCTTCATTTTTGCATATGCTATCAACTTCCAAGATGCTCGTAGTGGACTATGCTTTTAACATATTAACAAAAAATATGACTTCCGCTGCAATAAAAAATGGCTAGCTTTGTAAATGGTATTTCCACCCACATGCTCCCTCTTTTTTCTACAAAGCTAGTCATTTTCATCAGGTTTCCATGTCATAACCATTAATAATATGTGCATAAAATAGTAATTTGCGAGCACCTTTGATGTCAAATTGGGTGGTAAGCCCAAAAAAAAAGAAAAAAGAAAAAATGCCAGATGAAAATTTGTCACACCAAAATCAATAACTTGGTGTGATCTAGTATGGTGTAATTTGGTGAAGTTTCTACAAAGATAGTCATTTTCAATAGGTTTCCATGTCATAATTATTATGTGAAAAATAAAAGTAAATTGGGAGCACCTTTAATGTCAGATTGGGTGGTGAGCGCACAGAAAGAAAAAAAAATGAAACGGGGAAAAAAATTTTTCACACCAAGATCAATAGCTTTGTGCGGTGTAGTATGGTGTATCTTGGTATGGTGAAGTTATGAAATGGAAACCAATTGTAAACGATAGATTCACATGTCATATTCATTGATAATGTGTGGGAAAATAGTCATTTGCAAGCACCTTTGATGTTAGTTTGAGGTGGTAACCACAAAAAAAAAAAAAAAAGCAGGTAGCAAATTTGTCACATTGATTTCCATACCATGGTGTGATGTAAATGGTAGGTCTTCTGTAATAAATTTACCATATAGTGAAGTATATGGTGTGGATTGGGGTAGATTAATGTGCTGTGGTGTGCTTTGTTATAAGTGAGCATTTAAATTTCCACTTTGATTTATGTTAGAAAAAAAATTTTTCCTTCATTTTTGCATGTGCTATCAACTTTCAAGATGCTCGCAGTGGACTATGCTTTTAACATATTAACAAAAAATATGACTTCCGCTTCAATAAAAAATGGCTAGCTTTGTAAATGGTATTTCCACCCACATCCTCCCTCTTTTTTCTACAAAGCTAGTCGTTTTCATCAGGTTTCCATGTCATAACCATTAATAATATGTGCATAAAATAGTAATTTGCGAGCACCTTTGATGTCAAATTGGGTGGTAAGCACAAAAAAAAGAAAAAAGAAAAAATGCCAGATGAAAATTTGTCACACCAAAATCAATAACTTGGTGTGATCTAGTATGGTGTAGTTTGGTGAAGTTTCTACAAAGATAGTCATTTTCGATAGGTTTCCATGTCATAATTATGATATGTGAAAAATAAAAGTAAATTGGGAGCACCTTTAACGTCAGATTGGGTGGTGAGCGCACAGAAAAAAAAAAAACGAAACGGGGGAAAAAAAATTTTTCACACCAAGATCAATAGCTTTGTGCAATGTAGTATGGTGTATCTTGGTATGGTGTGGTGAAGTTATGAAATGGAAACCAATTGTAAACGCTAGAATCCCATGTCATATTCATTGATAATGTGTGGGAAAATAGTCATTTGCAAGCACCTTTGATGTTAGTTTGAGGGGGTAACCAAAAAAAAAAAAATAAAAAGCAGGTAGCAAATTTGTCACATTGATCTCCATACCATCGTGTTCTGTAATAAATTTACCATATAGTGAAGTATGGTTATGGTGAATTTATGGTGTGGATTGGGGTAGATTAATGTGCTGTGGTGTGCTTTGTTATAAGTGGGGATTTCAATTTCAACTTTGATTTATGTTAGAAAAAAATTTTTCCTTCATTTTTGCATGTGCTATCAACTTCCAAGATACTCGCAGTGGACTATGCTTTTAACATATTAACAAAAAATATGACTTCCGCTGCAATAAAAAATGGCTAGCTTTGTAAATAGTATTTCCACCCACATCCTCCCTCTTTTTTCTACAAAGCTAGTCATTTTCATCAGGTATCCATGTCATGACCATTAATAATATGTGCATAAAATAGTAATTTGCGAGCACCTTTGATGTCAAATAGGGTGGTAAGCCCAAAAAAAAAGAAAAAAGAAAAAATGCCAGATGAAAATTTGTCACACCAAAATCAATAACTTGGTGTGATCTAGTATGGTGTAATTTGGTGAAGTTTCTACAAAGATAGTCATTTTCGATAGGTTTCCATGTCATAATTATTGATAAGTGGAAAAAAAATTGTCAATTGGGAGCATCTTTAATGTGCAGATTGGGTGGTAAGCACACACACACACACACACACAAAATAAAAAGGAAACGGGGAGAAAATGTTTCACACCAAGATCAATAGCTGGGTGTGATGTAGTATGGTGTATCTTGGTTTGGTGTGGTTTGGTTTGGTTTGGTGAAGTTATGAAATGGAAACCAATTGTAAACGATAGATTCCCATGTCATATTCATTGATAATGTGTGGGAAAATAGTCATTTGCAAGCACCTTTGATGTTAGTTTGAGGTGGTAACCAAAAAAAAAAAAATAAAAAGCAGGTAGCAAATTTGTCACATTGATCTCCATACCATCGTGTTCTGTAATAAATTTACCATATAGTGAAGTATGGTTATGGTGAATTTATGGTGTGGATTGGGGTAGATTAATGTGCTGTGGTGTGCTTTGTTATAAGTGAGGATTTAAATTTCCACTTTGATTTATGTTAGAAAAATAATTTTTCCTTCATTTTTGCATATGCTATCAACTTCCAAGATGCTCGCAGTGGACTATGCTTTTAACATATTAACAAAAATTATGACTTCCGCTGCAATAAAAAAATGGCTAGCTTTGTAAATGGTATTTCCACCCACATCCTCCCTCTTTTATCTACAAAGCTAGTCATTTTCTTCAGGTTTCCATGTCATAACCATTAATAATATGTGCATAAAATAGTAATTTGCGAGCCCCTTTTATGTCAAATTAAGCACAAAATAAAAATTAAAAAAATTTAAAAAAATGCCAGATGAAAATTTGTCACACCAAAATCAATATCTTGGTGTGATGTAGTATGGTGTGGTTTGGTGAAGTTTCTACAAAGATGGTAATTTTCGATAGGTTTCCATGTCATAATTATTGATAAGTGGAAAAAAAATAGTCAATTGGGAGCATCTTTAATGTGCAGATTGGGTGGTAAGCACACACACACACACACACACACACAATAAAAAGGAAACGGGGAGAAAATGTTTCACACCAAGATCAATAGCTGGGTGTGATGTAGTATGGTGTATCTTGGTTTGGTGTGGTTTGGTTTGGTTTGGTGAAGTTATGAAATGGAAACCAATTGTAAACGATAGATTCCCATGTCATATTCATTGATAATGTGTGGGAAAATAGTCATTTGCAAGCACCTTTGATGTTAGTTTGAGGTGGTAACCAAAAAAAAAAAAAATAAAAAGCAGGTAGCAAATTTGTCACATTGATCTCCATACCATCGTGTTCTGTAATAAATTTACCATATAGTGAAGTATGGTTATGGTGAATTTATGGTGTGGATTGGGGTAGATTAATGTGCTGTGGTGTGCTTTGTTATAAGTGAGGATTTAAATTTCCACTTTGATTTATGTTAGAAAAATAATTTTTCCTTCATTTTTGCATATGCTATGAACTTCCAAGATGCTCGCAGTGGACTATGCTTTTAACATATTAACAAAAAATATGACTTCCGCTGCAATAAAAAATGGCTAGCTTTGTAAATGGTATTTCCACCCACATCCTCCCTCTTTTTTCTACAAAGCTAGTCATTTTCATCAGGTTTCCATGTCATAACCATTAATAATATGTGCATAAAATAGTAATTTGCGAGCACCTTTGATGTCAAATTGGGTGGTAAGCCCAAAAAAAAAGAAAAAAGAAAAAATGCCAGATGAAAATTTGTCACACCAAAATCAATAACTTGGTGTGATCTAGTATGGTGTAATTTGGTGAAGTTTCTACAAAGATAGTCATTTTCGATAGGTTTCCATGTCATAATTATTATGTGAAAAATAAAAGTAAATTGGGAGCACCTTTAATGTCAGATTGGGTGGTGAGCGCACAGAAAAAAAAAAAATGAAACGGGGGAAAAAAATTTTTCACACCAAGATCAATAGCTTTGTGCGATGTAGTATGGTGTATCTTGGTATGGTGTGGTGAAGTTATGAAATGGAAACCAATTGTAAACGATAGATTCCCATGTCATATTCATTGATAATGTGTGGGAAAATAGTCATTTGCAAGCACCTTTGATGTTAGTTTGAGGTGGTAACCACAAAAAAAAAAAAAAAAGCAGGTAGCAAATTTGTCACATTGATTTCCATACCATGGTGTGATGTAAATGGTAGGTGTTCTGTAATAAATTTACCATATAGTGAAGTATATGGTGTGGATTGGGGTAGATTAATGTGCTGTGGTGTGCTTTGTTATAAGTGGGGATTTCAATTTCAACTTTGATTTATGTTAGAAAAAAATTTTTCCTTCATTTTTGCATGTGCTATCAACTTCCAAGATGCTCGCAGTGGACTATGCTTTTAACATATTAACAAAAATTATGACTTCCGCTGCAATAAAAAATGGCTAGCTTTGTAAATGGTATTTCCACCCACATCCTCCCTCTTTTATCTACAAAGCTAGTCATTTTCTTCAGGTTTCCATGTCATAACCATTAATAATATGTGCATAAAATAGTAATTTGCGAGCCCCTTTTATGTCAAATTAAGCACAAAATAAAAATTAAAAAAATTGAAAAAAATGCCAGATGAAAATTTGTCACACCAAAATCAATATCTTGGTGTGATGTAGTATGGTGTGGTTTGGTGAAGTTTCTACAAAGATAGTAATTTTCGATAGGTTTCCATGTCATAATTATTGATAAGTGGAAAAAAAATTGTCAATTGGGAGCATCTTTAATGTGCAGATTGGGTGGTAAGCACACACACACACACACAATAAAAAGGAAACGGGGAGAAAATGTTTCACACCAAGATCAATAGCTGGGTGTGATGTAGTATGGTGTATCTTGGTTTGGTGTGGTTTGGTTTGGTTTGGTGAAGTTATGAAATGGAAACCAATTGTAAACGATAGATTCCCATGTCATATTCATTGATAATGTGTGGGAAAATAGTCATTTGCAAGCACCTTTGATGTTAGTTTGAGGTGGTAACCAAAAAAAAAAAAATAAAAAGCAGGTAGCAAATTTGTCACATTGATCTCCATACCATCGTGTTCTGTAATAAATTTACCATATAGTGAAGTATGGTTATGGTGAATTTATGGTGTGGATTGGGGTAGATTAATGTGCTGTGGTGCGCTTTGTTATAAGTGAGGATTTAAATTTCCACTTTGATTTATGTTAGAAAAATAATTTTTCCTTCATTTTTGCATATGCTATCAACTTCCAAGATGCTCGCAGTGGACTATGCTTTTAACATATTAACAAAAATTATGACTTCCGCTGCAATAAAAAAATGGCTAGCTTTGTAAATGGTATTTCCACCCACATCCTCCCTCTTTTATCTACAAAGCTAGTCATTTTCTTCAGGTTTCCATGTCATAACCATTAATAATATGTGCATAAAATAGTAATTTGCGAGCCCCTTTTATGTCAAATTAAGCACAAAATAAAAATTAAAAAAATTTAAAAAAATGCCAGATGAAAATTTGTCACACCAAAATCAATATCTTGGTGTGATGTAGTATGGTGTGGTTTGGTGAAGTTTCTACAAAGATGGTAATTTTCGATAGGTTTCCATGTCATAATTATTGATAAGTGGAAAAAAAATAGTCAATTGGGAGCATCTTTAATGTGCAGATTGGGTGGTAAGCACACACACACACACACACACAATAAAAAGGAAACGGGGAGAAAATATTTCACACCAAGATCAATAGCTGGGTGTGATGTAGTATGGTGTATCTTGGTTTGGTGTGGTTTGGTTTGGTTTGGTGAAGTTATGAAATGGAAACCAATTGTAAACGATAGATTCCCATGTCATATTCATTGATAATGTGTGGGAAAATAGTCATTTGCAAGCACCTTTGATGTTAGTTTGAGGTGGTAACCAAAAAAAATAAAAATAAAAAGCAGGTAGCAAATTTGTCACATTGATCTCCATACCATCGTGTTCTGTAATAAATTTACCATATAGTGAAGTATGGTTATGGTGAATTTATGGTGTGGATTGGGGTAGATTAATGTGCTGTGGTGTGCTTTGTTATAAGTGAGGATTTAAATTTCCACTTTGATTTATGTTAGAAAAATAATTTTTCCTTCATTTTTGCATATGCTATGAACTTCCAAGATGCTCGCAGTGGACTATGCTTTTAACATATTAACAAAAAATATGACTTCCGCTGCAATAAAAAATGGCTAGCTTTGTAAATAGTATTTCCACCCACATCCTCCCTCTTTTTTCTACAAAGCTAGTCATTTTCATCAGGTTTCCATGTCATAACCATTAATAATATGTGCATAAAATAGTAATTTGCGAGCACCTTTGATGTCAAATTGGGTGGTAAGCCCAAAAAAAAAGAAAAAAGAAAAAATGCCAGATGAAAATTTGTCACACCAAAATCAATAACTTGGTGTGATCTAGTATGGTGTAATTTGGTGAAGTTTCTACAAAGATAGTCATTTTCGATAGGTTTCCATGTCATAATAATTATGTGAAAAATAAAAGTAAATTGGGAGCACCTTTAATGTCAGATTGGGTGGTGAGCGCACAGAAAAAAAAAAAATGAAACGGGGGAAAAAAATTTTTCACACCAAGATCAATAGCTTTGTGCGATGTAGTATGGTGTATCTTGGTATGGTGTGGTGAAGTTATGAAATGGAAACCAATTGTAAACGATAGATTCCCATGTCATATTCATTGATAATGTGTGGGAAAATAGTCATTTGCAAGCACCTTTGATGTTAGTTTGAGGTGGTAACCAAAAAAAAAAAAATAAAAAGCAGGTAGCAAATTTGTCACATTGATCTCCATACCATCGTATTCTGTAATAAATTTACCATATAGTGAAGTATGGTTATGGTGAATTTATGGTGTGGATTGGGGTAGATTAATGTGCTGTGGTGTGCTTTGTTATAAGTGAGCATTTAAATTTCCACTTTGATTTATGTTAGAAAAAAAATTTTCCTTCATTTTTGCATGTGCTATCAACTTCCAAGATGCTCGCAGTGGACTATGCTTTTAACATATTAACAAAAAATATGACTTCCGCTTCAATAAAAAATGGCTAGCTTTGTAAATGGTATTTCCACCCACATCCTCCCTCTTTTTTCTACAAAGCTAGTCATTTTCATCAGGTTTCCATGTCATAACCATTAATAATATGTGCATAAAATAGTAATTTGCGAGCACCTTTGATGTCAAATTGGGTGGTAAGCACAAAAAAAAGAAAAAAGAAAAAATGCCAGATGAAAATTTGTCACACCAAAATCAATAACTTGGTGTGATCTAGTATGGTGTAGTTTGGTGAAGTTTCTACAAAGATAGTCATTTTCGATAGGTTTCCATGTCATAATTATTGATATGTGAAAAATAAAAGTAAATTGGGAGCACCTTTAACGTCAGAATGTGTGGTGAGCGCACAGAAAAAAAAAAAACGAAACGGGGAAAAAAAATTTTTCACACCAAGATCAATAGCTTTGTGCAAAGTAGTATGGTGTATCTTGGTATGGTGTGGTGAAGTTATGAAATGGAAACCAATTGTAAACGATAGAATCCCATGTCATATTCATTGATAATGTGTGGGAAAATAGTCATTTGCAAGCACCTTTGATGTTAGTTTGAGGTGGTAACCAAAAAAAAAAAAATAAAAAGCAGGTAGCAAATTTGTCACATTGATCTCCATACCATCGTGTTCTGTAATAAATTTACCATATAGTGAAGTATGGTTATGGTGAATTTATGGTGTGGATTGGGGTAGATTAATGTTCTGTGGTGTGCTTTGTTATAAGTGAGGATTTAAATTTCCACTTTGATTTATATGAGAAAAAAAATTTTTCCTTCATTTTTGCATGTGCTATCAACTTCCAAGATGCTCGCAGTGGACTATGCTTTTAACATATTAACAAAAAATATGACTTCCGCTGCAATAAAAAATGGCTAGCTTTGTAAATGGTATTTCCACCCACATCCTCCCTCTTTTTTCTACAAAGCTAGTCATTTTCATCAGGTTTCCATGTCATAACCATTAATAATATGTGCATAAAATAGTAATTTGCGAGCACCTTTGATCTCAAATTGGGTGGTAAGAACAAAAAAAAGAAAAAAGAAAAAATGCCAGATGAAAATTTGTCACACCAAAATCAATAACTTGGTGTGATCTAGTATGGTGTAGTTTGGTGAAGTTTCTACAAAGATAGTCATTTTCGATAGGTTTCCATGTCATAATTATTGATATGTGAAAAATAAAAGTAAATTGGGAGCACCTTTAATGTCAGATTGGGTGGTGAGCGCACAGAAAAAAAAAAAACGAAACAGGGAAAAAAATTTTTTCACACCAAGATCAATAGCTTTGTGCAATGGAGTATGGTGTATCTTGGTATGGTGTGGTGAAGTTATAAAATGGAAACCAATTGTAAACGATAGATTCCCATGTCATATTCATTGATAATGTGTGGGAAAATAGTCATTTGCAAGCACCTTTGATGTTAGTTTGAGGTGGTAACCACAAAAAAAAAAAAAAAAGCAGGTAGCAAATTTGTCACATTGATTTCCATACCATGGTGTGATGTAAATGGTAGTAGGTGTTCTGTAATAAATTTACCATATAGTGAAGTATATGGTGTGGATTGGGGTAGATTAATGTGCTGTGGTGTGCTTTGTTATAAGTGGGGATTTCAATTTCAACTTTGATTTATGTTAGAAAAAAATTTTTCCTTCATTTTTGCATGTGCTATCAACTTCCAAGATACTCGCAGTGGACTATGCTTTTAACATATTAACAAAAATTATGACTTCCGCTGCAATAAAAAATGGCTAGCTTTGTAAATGGTATTTCCACCAACATCCTCCCTCCCTCTTTCATCTACAAAGCTCGTCATTTTCATCAGGTTTCCATGTCATAACCATTAATAATATGTTCATAAAATAGTAATTTGCGAGCCCCTTTTATGTCAAATTAAGCACAAAATAAAAATTAAAAAAAATGCCAGATGAAAATTTGTCACACCAAAATCAATATCTTGGTGTGATGTAGTATGGTGTGGTTTGGTGAAGTTTCTACAAAGATAGTAATTTTCGATAGGTTTCCATGTCATAATTATTGATAAGTGGAAAAAAAAAAAATCAATCGGGAGCACCTTTAATGTACAGATTGGGTGGTAAGCACACACACACACACACAAAAAAAAAAAGGAAACGGGGAGAAAATGTTTCACACCAAGATCAATAGCTTGGTGTGATGTAGTATGGTGTATCTTGGTTTGGTTTGGTTTGGTGAAATTATGAAATGGAAACCAATTGTAAACGATAGATTCTCATGTCATATTCATTGATAATGTGTAGGAAAATAGTCATTTGCAAGCACCTTTGATGTTAGTTTGAGGTGGTAAACAAAAAAAAAAATAAAAAGCAGCTAGCAAATTTGTCACATTGATCTCCAAACCATGGTGTTCTGTAATATATTTACCATATAGTGTAGTTTGGTTATGGTGAATTTATGGTGTGGATTGGGGTAGATTAATGTGCTGTGGTGTGCTTTGTTATAAGTGGGGATTTCAATTTCAACTTTGATTTACGTTAGAAAAAAATTTTTCCTTCATTTTTGCATGTGCTATCAACTTCCAAGAAGCTCGCAGTGGACTATGCTTTTAACATATTAACAAAAATTATGACTTCCGCTGCAATAAAAAATGGCTAGCTTTGTAAATGGTATTTCCACCCACATCCTCCCACTTTTATCTACAAAGCTAGTCATTTTCATCAGGTTTCCATGTCATAACCATTAATAATATGTGCATAAAATAGTAATTTGCGAGACTCTTTTATGTCAAATTAAGCACAAAATAAAAATTAAAAAAATTTAAAAAAATGCCAGATGAAAATTTGTCACACCAAAATCAATATCTTGGTGTGATGTAGTATGGTGTGGTTTGGTGAAGTTTCTACAAAGATAGTAATTTTCGATAGGTTTCCATGTCATAATTATTGATAAGTGGAAAAAAAAATAGTCAATTGGGAGCACCTTTAATGTGCAGATTGGGTGGTAAGCACACACACACAAAAAAAAAAAAGGAAACGGGGAGAAAATGTTTCACACCAAGATCAACAGCTTGGTGTGATGTAGTATGGTGTATCTTGGTTTGGTTTGGTTTGGTGAAATTATGAAATGGAAACCAATTGTAAACGATAGATTCTCATGTCATATTCATTGATAATGTGTAGGAAAATAGTCATTTGCAAGCACCTTTGATGTTAGTTTGAGGTGGTAACCAAAAAAAAAAATAAAAAGCAGGTAGCAAATTTGTCACATTGATCTCCAAACCATGGTGTTCTGTAATAAATTTACCATATAGTGTAGTATGGTTAAGGTGAATTTATGGTGTGGATTGGGGTAGATTAATGTGCTGTGGTGTGCTTTGTTATAAGTGGGGATTTCAATTTCAACTTTGATTTATGTTAGAAAAAAATTTTTCCTTCATTTTTGCATGTGCTATCAACTTCCAAGATACTCGCAGTGGACTATGCTTTTAACATATTAACAAAAATTATGACTTCCGCTGCAATAAAAAATGGCTAGCTTTGTAAATGGTATTTCCACCAACATCCTCCCTCTTTCATCTACAAAGCTCGTCATTTTCATCAGGTTTCCATGTCATAACCATTAATAATATGTTCATAAAATAGTAATTTGCGAGCCCCTTTTATGTCAAATTAAGCACAAAATAAAAATTAAAAAAAATGCCAGATGAAAATTTGTCACACCAAAATCAATATCTTGGTGTGATGTAGTATGGTGTGGTTTGGTGAAGTTTCTACAAAGATAGTAATTTTCGATAGGTTTCCATGTCATAATTATTGATAAGTGGAAAAAAAAAAAATCAATCGGGAGCACCTTTAATGTACAGATTGGGTGGTAAGCACACACACACACACACAAAAAAAAAAAGGAAACGGGGAGAAAATGTTTCACACCAAGATCAATAGCTTGGTGTGATGTAGTATGGTGTATCTTGGTTTGGTGTGGTTTGGTGAAATTATGAAATGGAAACCAATTGTAAACGATAGATTCTCATGTCATATTCATTGATAATGTGTAGGAAAATAGTCATTTGCAAGCACCTTTGATGTTAGTTTGAGGTGGTAAACAAAAAAAAAAATAAAAAGCAGCTAGCAAATTTGTCACATTGATCTCCAAACCATGGTGTTCTGTAATATATTTACCATATAGTGTAGTTTGGTTATGGTGAATTTATGGTGTGGATTGGGGTAGATTAATGTGCTGTGGTGTGCTTTGTTATAAGTGGGGATTTCAATTTCAACTTTGATTTACGTTAGAAAAAAATTTTTCCTTCATTTTTGCATGTGCTATCAACTTCCAAGAAGCTCGCAGTGGACTATGCTTTTAACATATTAACAAAAATTATGACTTCCGCTGCAATAAAAAATGGCTAGCTTTGTAAATGGTATTTCCACCCACATCCTCCCACTTTTATCTACAAAGCTAGTCATTTTCATCAGGTTTCCATGTCATAACCATTAATAATATGTGCATAAAATAGTAATTTGCGAGACTCTTTTATGTCAAATTAAGCACAAAATAAAAATTAAAAAAATTTAAAAAAATGCCAGATGAAAATTTGTCACACCAAAATCAATATCTTGGTGTGATGTAGTATGGTGTGGTTTGGTGAAGTTTCTACAAAGATAGTAATTTTCGATAGGTTTCCATGTCATAATTATTGATAAGTGGAAAAAAAAATAGTCAATTGGGAGCACCTTTAATGTGCAGATTGGGTGGTAAGCACACACACACAAAAAAAAAAAAAGGAAACGGGGAGAAAATGTTTCACACCAAGATCAACAGCTTGGTGTGATGTAGTATGGTGTATCTTGGTTTGGTTTGGTTTGGTGAAATTATGAAATGGAAACCAATTGTAAACGATAGATTCTCATGTCATATTCATTGATAATGTGTAGGAAAATAGTCATTTGCAAGCACCTTTGATGTTAGTTTGAGGTGGTAACCAAAAAAAAAAATAAAAAGCAGGTAGCAAATTTGTCACATTGATCTCCAAACCATGGTGTTCTGTAATAAATTTACCATATAGTGTAGTATGGTTAAGGTGAATTTATGGTGTGGATTGGGGTAGATTAATGTGCTGTGGTGTGCTTTGTTATAAGTGAGCATTTAAATTTCCACTTTGATTTATGTTATAAAAAATGTTTCCTTCATTTTTGCATGTGCTATCAACTTCCAAGATGCTCGCAGTGGACTATGCTTTTAACATTAACAAAAAATATGACTTCCGCTGCAATAAAAAATGACTAGCTTTGTAAATGGTATTTTCACCCATATCCTCCCTCTTTTTTCTACAAAGCTAGTCATTTTGGATAGTTTTCCATGTCATAATTATTGATAATATCTGCGAAAAATAGTCAATTGCAGCACCTTTGATGTCAGATTGGGTGGTAAGAACACACAAAAAAAAAAAAAAAAGAAACAGGAAGAAAATTTTTCACACTGAGATCAAAAGCATGGTGTGATGTAGAATGGTGTAGTTTGTTGTGGTATGGTTTGGACTGTTGTACTTATGACATGGGAACCTATTGCAAATGATAGGTTTCCATGTTATATACATTGATAATGTGTAAAAAACATAGTCATTTGTGAGCACCTTTGATATCAGATTGGGTGCTAAGCATACACACACACAGAAAAAAAAAACAGGAAGAAAAATGTTCTCACTGAGATTAATAGCATGGTGTGATGTAGTATGGTGTAGTTTGGTATGGTGTAGTTTGATGTAGTTTAATGTGTTATGGTTTTCCAACCTCCAACATGCTTACAGCCGACTATGCTTTTACCATCATCATCATTTTACGTCCACTTTTCCCTGCTTGCAAGGGTGGGACGGGAACTGATTTTGGCTTGATTTCTACAGATGGATGCCCTTCCTAACACCAATCTCACTTACAGTGAGTGCTGGGTGGTCTTTGCCGTAGCACGTACACGACCACTTTGCAGTGGAATGATAGGGACACCAGTCCCTCTCATCTCATTACTACAGCTGAGTAAACTGGAGCAATGTGAAATAAAGTGTCTTGCTCAAAGAAACAACACACCACCTGGTCTGAGAATTGAACTCACATCCTTTCGATTGCAAGACCAATGCTCTAACCACTAAGCCATGTGCCTCCATTACCATATTAACAACAAACATGACTTTCATTGCAATCAAAAATGACAAGCTTTGTGAATGGTATTTCCACCCACTTTCCGCCCTCTTTTTTCTACAAAGCTAGTCATTTTCAATAGGTTTCAAAGTCTTCATTGATAATATGTGCAAAAAATAGTTAATTGCGAACACTTTTAATGTCAGATTGGGTGGTAAGCACACACACAAAAAAGACAAAAAAAGCAGGAAAAAACTTTTTCACACTGAGTTCAATAAAATGGTGTGATGTAGTATGGTGTAGTTTGTTATGGTGCGGTTTGGTTTGGTGTAGTTTGGTATGGTTTCGTTTGGTATGGTTTAGTTTGGTGTAGTTATAACATGGAAACCTATCATAAATTTACCAAGGTATGGTATAATCTGGTTTGGTGTAGTGTAGGTTAGTGTGGTGTGGTGTGTTATTGTGTTGCATCGTATAGCGTGATTCTCTTTAAATTAAAATCATTAAAATGTAATGCCTATCTTCTATATCTTAAAGAGTGACCTTAAATGTGATTGCAAATGACTTTTTCTCTGGATTAATGTTAGATTTAGGGTTAGTGTTAGGGTAAGTTTTACTGTTAATGGTAAGTTTATTGTTAGTGACTGTGTTACTGTTAGCATTACTGTCACTGTTAGTGTTACTGTAACTGTTACTCTTACAGTTATTGTTTGCGTTACTGTCTGCATCAGCGTTAGCATTTGCATAAGCATCTATGTAAGCTTTTGTGTTAGTGTCTATGTAGACTGGTGTTAGCATCTGCGTTAGTGTTTGGATTAGCCTCAGTGTTTGCGTAAATGTCAGCATTTGCGTCAGCGTCTGCATTGGTGATAGTGATTGTGTCAGCATTTCCCTCAGTGTCAGCGTTTGCATCAGCGTGCACGTCAGCATTTGCATTAGTGTTTGAGTCAGTGTTAACATCAGCGTTTGCATTTGTATGGGGGTTTGCATTGGCGTCAGCATCTGCATCAGCATTCACATTAACATTAGCATTTGCGACAGCGTTTCCTTTAACGTCTTTGTCAGCATTTCCGTTAGCGTCTGTGTCAGTGTTTCCGTTAGCTTCTACGTCAGCGTTTCCGACCGCGTCTGTGTCAGCATCAGTATTTACATCTACATCAGCGTTTCAGTTAACGTCAGTATTTACGTTAGCGTCTGTGTCAACGTTTACGTTAGCGTCTGTGTCAGCGTTTACGTTAGCTTCTACGTCAGCGTTTCCGTAACGTCTACGTCAGCGTTTTCCGTTAGCATTGGCGTTTCCATCAACCTTTCCTGTGGCGTCCGCATCATTGCAGCGTCTGCATATCCCATGTAAGCGTTAACTTCAGCATTTGCGTCAGCGTTAGCGTTAGCCTTAGCCCTAGCGTCCGCATCAGCATTTGCTTTAGCGTCAGCATACACGTCAGCGCCTGGCAATACTGCCTCAACATTTACGTCAGCGTTAGCTTGGCTTTGGCTTCAGCAATCCGCATCAGAAATTGCGTTTTGGAGATCAGCTTCGGCGGTAAGGGTAAACGCTAATTTCTACGCCTGCTTCTACGTAACAACTACGTAGCGTTTTGTTAGCTTCTACGTCAGCATCTACGTTAGCTTCTACGTCAGCGTCTACGTTAACATCTACGTCATCGTTTACGTTAGCTTCTACATCAGCATCTACATTAGCGTCTACGTCAGCGCTTACATTAGTGTCTGTGTCAGCGTTTGTGTTAGCTTCTACATCAGCGTCTCTATTTACATCTACATCAGCGTCAGCGTTTACATTTGCATCTGTGTCAGCATTTACATTAGCTTCTACGTCATCGTTTACGTTAGCATCTGTGTCAACGTGTGTTAGCATCTGAGTCAGCGTTTATGTTAGCGTCTGCGTCAGTGTTTATATTAGCATCTGCGTCAGTGTTTACGTTAGCATCTGTGTTAACGTGTGTTAGCGTCTGCGTCAGCATTTTCATTAATGTTTGCATCAGTGTTTCCTTTAGCTTCTACGTCAATGTTTACGTCTGCGTTAAGGTTCAGATTAGCATCGCTGTCATCATTTGCGTCAGCATTTGCGTTTGCTTTAACATCTGCATCAGCATTTGCGTCTGTGTTTGCATTAGTGTCTGCATTTGCTTTAGTGTTTGCATCAGCGTGAGCATTTGTGTCAGTGTCCACGTCAGCGTTAGAGTCTGTGTAGCATTTACATCAGCGTGTGCGTCAGAGTCTTTGTCAGCATTCGCCTTTGCACTTGCATCAGTATTCACGTTAGTGTTTGTGTCAGCGTAAGCGATTGTGTCAACATTTGCGCTAGCATTTGTGTCAGCATAGCCATCTTCGTCAGTGTCAGCTTTGGCGTTAGTGTTTCCATTAGTGTTCGTGTTAGTGTTTGATTTTGTATTAGTGTTAGCATTTTTGTTAGTGTTCAGGTTAATGTTCGTGTTAATGTCAGTTTTAGTGTTAGTGTTTTATTTTGTGTTAATGTTTGTGTTAGTGTTTCCATTAATGTTAGTGCTAGTCTTTGTTTTTCTGTTAATGTTAGTGTTTGTTTTAGTGTTGAGGTTAATGTTAGCTTAGTGTTCTGGTTAGTATCAGTTTTCGTGTTAGTTTTAGTGTTTTTTTAGTGTCTGTTTTTGTGTTAATATGTGTTAGTATCTCTGTTAGCATTAGTGATTGATGTTTCCATTAGTGTTACTGATTGTGTTAGCGTTAGTCTTTGTTTTTGTGTTAATGTTAGCATTAGTATTTCTGTTAGTGTTAGCATGAGTGTTTGTGTTAGTGTTCAGGTTAATGTTAGCTTAGTTTTCAGGTTAGTGTTAGTGTTCAAGTTAATGTTAGTTTTAGTGTTAGAGATTGTGTTTGTTTTTGTGTTAATATTTGTGTTAGTATCTCTGTTAGTGTTAGTTTTAGTGTTAGTATTCAGGTTAATGTTAGTTTTAGTGTAAGTGTTCAGGTTAGTGTTAGTGTTCAAGTTAATGTTAGTGTTAGTTTTAGTGTTAAGGTTAGTGTTAGAGATTGTGTTAGTGTTAGTATTTGTTTTTGTGTTAATATTTGTGTTAGTATCTCTGTTAGCATTAGTGTTTGATGTTTCCATTAGTGTTAGTGATTGTGTTAGCGTTAGTCTTTATTTTTGTGTTAATGTTAGCGTTAATGTTAGCATTAGTATTTCTGTTAGTGTTAGCATTAGTGTTTATGTTAGTGTTCAAGTTAATCTTAGTTTTAGTGTTAAGGTTAGTGTTAGAGATTGTGTTAGTGTTTGTGTTAGTGTTTGTTTTTGTGTTAATATTTGTGTTAGTACCTCTGTTAACGTTAGTGTTTGTTTTAGTGTTGAAATTAATGTTAGCTTAGTTTTCTGGTTAGTATCAGTTTTCAGATTAGTGTTTGTGTTACTTTTAGTGTTAGTGCTCAGGTCAGTGTTAGTGTTTACGGTAGTGTTAGTTTTAGTGCTGGTGTTCAGGTTAGTGTTAGTGTCAGTTTTAGTGTTCAGGTTAGTGTTTGTGTTAGTTTTCTATTTAATGTTAGTTTTCAGATTTTGTGTTTGTGTTAGTTTTCATGTTAGCGCTAAGTTCACTGTTAGCGCATGTGTGAGTGCAAGTGTTAGGGTAAGTTATTTTTAAAGTTCGGTTTTAGCTTAAAGTTAGGTTTTCTACTTTCCAAGAAAAAAAGCTGATCCTCTCTAACTTGAGTGGTGTGATATAGTGTGGTAAAGTATAGTGTTTCATAGTCTTGTGTGGTGTTGTCTATTGTTGTATAGTGTAGTATGGTATATTGTTTCATAGCATGGTCTGATGTGAGGTCGTACAGTGTTTCGTAGTGTGGTATTGGATAATGTGGTGTGGTAGGGTATAGGTTGATGTAGTGTGGCTTAGTTTGATTATAATAATACAAATAATAATAACAATAATAATAGTAATAATAATTGTTCTTCTTGTTCATTTTCTTTGTCTTCTTCTGTGCCTTTGTCTTCTTCTGTGCCTTTGTCTTCTTCTGTGCCTTTGTCTTCTTCTGTGCCTTTGTCTTCTTCTGTGCCTTTGACTTCTTCTGTGCCTTTGACTTCTTCTGTGCCTTTGACTTCTCCTCTGCCATCTAAATACCAAAAACAAAGAGTGTAAAACACATATGTTGCCTATCTCTCAGACTTTACAAAGTGCTGAGGAGATAAAGTTAATTTAAAGAGCAGTGTGCTCATGCACTGTGATCCTATAATGTAGCTTATAAGCTATTTCATAACTAAAAGACAATGTCAAACATCAACAAAAGTATTTACAAATATCTTTGAATGTTTAAGTTAAACCTAAATAGATTGTATCTACAGGTCATTAGGTTAAGACTGAACTAAGATCATATCTATAAATCATTAGGTTTAGACTGAACTGAGATCATACTTTCTTCTTCTTTTCGTCATCTTCGTTTCCCGTGTCTTCTTTGTCTTTGTTGTCATTTTAGTTGTCTGCTGCTTCGTCGTCTTTTTCTTCTTTTCCATCTAAATATAAAAAAAAATTGCAAACAAATATATAGCTGATCTCTCAGACTTTCACGAAACACCGAGGAGATAGAGTTAATATAACGAGTGGGGAGCTCATATATATATATATATATATATGGTATAGCATGGTGTTATGTGGTCTGGTGTGGTACAACATGGTGTGGTATGATATGGTGAGGTGGTGGTGGTGGTGGTGGGGGGACAACGTTAGATTAATGTTAACAATACACATGTAGCATCCACATGTGATGAGAAGGGGGAAACAGTGTTTAACTAATTTTAACATTACATGTAGCATCCATCTCCAGGTAATTCAGTTAAGACTGAGGTGTAATCATATGAAAAGGTCAATGAAGTGTTTACTTACTCAGATCCTTTGAAATAACTTTCTCTTACTGTAACTGGACATACCTACAAAATAGAAAACAGTCAAATAGAAAGTGGTGTGGTGTTGTGTAGTGTGGTGTGGTGTGTAGTGTAGTGTAGTGTAGTGTAGTCTAGTGTAGTGTAGGGTAGTCTAGTGTAGTGTAGGGTAGTCTAGTGTAGTGTAGGGTAGTGGAGTGGAGTGTGGTTAAGTGTAGTGGACAGTGGTGTGGTGTAGTGTGGTGTGATGTAGTGTAGTCTAGTCTAGTGTAGAGTAGTGGAGTGTGGTTTATTGTAGTGGACAGTGGTGTGGTGGAGTGGAGTGTAGTTCAATGTAGGGTGGGGGATATAGTGTAGTGGAGTGTGGTGGATGTAGTGTGGTAGCGTGTGGTGTGATGGCATGTGATGTGATGTGGTGTGGTGTGGTGTGGTGTGGTGAGATGTGATGTGATGTGAAGTGGTGTGGTGTGGTGAAATGTGATGTGGTGAAATGTGATGTGATGTGATGTGGTGAGATGTGGTGAGATGTGGTGTGATGTGATGTGAAATTTTTTCCTCCTATTTTTCATGTGCTATCAACTAATCCAATCTCCAAGATGCTTGAAACTGACTTCCTCCCCCCCAGGAAAACGGCGGGGTGAGGTGGTTCCCCCTTCACCCGGATAACCCCTGCTTACTCGGAATTTTCTCTTTGATTCTATTTTCATGCGTTATCAGTGAATATGACTTCCAAACCAGTCAAAAACAACTAGCTTTGGAGAAAGAGGAGAGGGAGAAGGGAAGAGTTTTGCAGATCTACACCCCACTCACATGTTGTGGGACTTAATCATTTTCGGTATATTTCCTTTGCTATTAATTTCCTATGCTATTTCCTATGCTATTTCCTATGCTATTTCCTGTGCTATTTCCTGTGCTATTAATTAATCTGACCTCCTAGATGCTTCCAATCAACTTATTTCCCTGGGTTAGGTTTAGGGTAATGTTTAGGGTTTAGTTTTAGGTTTGGAGTAAAGTTTAGGGTTTAGTTTTAGATTTGGGGTAAAGTTTAGGGTTTACTTTTAGGTTTGGGGTAAAGTTTAGGGTTTACTTTTAGGGTTGGGGTAATGTTTAGGGTTTAGTTTTATGGTTTGAGTATAGTTTAGAGTTTAGTTTAAGGGTTGGAGTTAAGTTTATATTTATATTTAGCTTGGTTTGGTTTAGATTTAGAGTTTAGGGTTGGGGCTAGATTTAATTTTATGTTTAATTTAGTTTTAGTTTCCAAATCCCAGAAAAAAAAAATTGATTCAGAGCAACTAAAAGGTCAGATTAGTTGATAGCACTCAAAAGAAGACCGAAGAAAAATCATTCGGGTATATATCTACAAAACGACAATGGTTTTTCCACCTGCTTTACCCCTCCTTTTTCCTAGAACAACTAATCATTTCCAACTGGTTTGGAGGTCATATTCGTTGATAACATACGAAAAATCTTAGAGAAAACTCTAGGGTTAAATGAGAGAAGTGCATCCACCTAAGTTTTCCATGAAGAGAGAGTCAATAACAAACATCTTGGAGTTCGGATTAGTTGATAACACATGATAAAAAGATGAGGAAAAAATGTTGGGTGTTATGTGGTGTCGAGTAGTGTGGTGTGTTTTTATGTGGAGTGGAGTAGTGTGGTGTGCTTTTATGTGGTGTGATGTAGTGAGGTGTGGTGTTATGTGGTGTGGAGTATTGTGGTGTGTTCTTATGTGGAGTAGTGTGGTGTGTTTTTATGTGGTGTGATGTAGTGAGGTGTGGTGTGTTGTGGTGTTATGTGGTGTGGTGTGATGTGGTGTTATGTGGTGTGAAATAGTGTGGTGTGTTCTTATGTGGAGTAGTGTGGTGTGATATAGTGAGGAGTTGTGTTGTGTTCGTATGTGGTGTGGAGTAGTGTGGTGTGATGTAGTGAGGAGTGGTATGTTGTGTTGTGGTGTGATGTGGTGTGGAGTAGTGTGGTGAAGTGTGGTGTGATGTGGCACGGTGCAGTGTGATGTGGTGTGGTGCAGTGCGGTGCGGTGCAGTGTGGTGTTGTGCAATGCGGTGTGGTGCAGTGCGGTGCGGTTCTTCATCTTTCTCTTTCTCTTCTTCATCTCTGTATTCATCTTCTTTGTTTTGTCTTCCATCTAAACAAAAAAAAATATATATATATATAAAACATATATGTAGCCAATCTCTCAGACTTTTACAAAGCTCCAAGGAGATACATTTAATATAAGTGGTGTGTTCCTGAACAGAGATACTACAAAATAGCTTAAAAGCTATATATATATATATATATATAAATAAATATACACGGGTGTGTATGATTGTGTATAGAAGATTATATTAATAAAAGGAATTCCAACTTTGTCTGATTTACTCGTTTTATTTACAATCCTTTAAAATTATAATGGTATTAGAATGAAATAGTATGGTAGAGTGTTAAGTGTTAATTGAACAAGTACTTTCATGCTTTCGCAATCTTCAGGTTCATATTCTGTGGTGACAGTCAAGTTTGCAATTTTCAACTGTAATGAGATGGGTAAATGTTGTGCCTTATATACAGTGAAAAGCGGCTACAGAATGCTAAATTTTGCAAACTGTATTTCGACCAATCGGTGTATAGTTTCACTGGATTACTGAAGCTGATTGGTTTAAGCATCACGGTTGGTTGAGCATGTCTAACGACTTCTATTTGGCCCTATTCAAAGCATCGATTGTTTTGCTATTTTTAGAAATGATGTAAATAGCATTTTCTAGGATTTTTATACCCCTAAGAATTATTATTGTTCATCTATCCAGTCGTGAACCTAAATGAAACGTTCTGTTAAATGTTTTTCCATTCTTGAAAAAATTATTTATAACTATTCGCTGGACATTCAATATCTACTTTGATTGTCGCATATAATACAGTTGCAGGTGTGTACGTGATTGCTGTGGGTGTATTGTGCCCGTATGTATCACGCCTGCGTGAAACATGGGTGAGGGCAGCGAATACAGGTTGAGAGGGTGGCGACAGGGCGCGAGTGGTTCAATCATACAACCGCTTACCTCCTACAGTAGTAATTCTGATTTAAGAAACAGCTTTGATTGACAGGTAGCAAATGAAGGGAACCAAATATAGGACGGCCATGAGTGGCCAAAAATACCGATGACGTGTACAATTCTTGACCACTCATAGAATGACAACAACAGGATCTAAGCTGTTTCATTCGTGAGAAATCATCAGGAGCTTCCTGATGATTTCTTACGAATGAAACAGTTCTAGTCCTGTAGAAGTTTTATCATATTAAATATCATCATCATCATCATCATTTAACGTCCATCTTCCACGCTTGCAAGGGTTTGGACGGGAATTTTCCCACTTGAGGCAAGAGTGGTTGTCTTGCTCGCATAGGACTGTCTGGCGGGTTTTCTACGGCTGGATGCCCGTCCTAACACCAACCACGTTTACAGTGTGGACTGGGAGGTTTTTCCCGTGTTACCTACACGGCCACATTACAGCGTGGACTGTGTGTTTTTTTTTGTCGTGACACCTACACGACCTCATTTGTTTCGGACTGGATGTTGTGGTGCCAACATAACTTTACATTGAAAGGGTGGTGTGGATAGGGTGGGGGTAGTGGGACATTGTCCAGTGACATTGTCTTGGAGAGGTGTGTGTGAGGTCGGAATTTATCAAGTCGTCCCAGGTTTTTCTGGGTCTGCCTACTCCGTGGCTACCGTCTATTTTTATTGCCCTGCGCTTTTTTATACAGCTGTCGTCTTTCATGCGCATCACGTGACTGTACCAACGTAGCCTTCTCTCGAGTAAACAACATCTGATCCCTCTTATTCCTAATTTCTCCCTTAGTTCGTTTATGCTTTGCCGTTCACGTATATTACTATTACACATCCAGCGGTGCATGCAAGCTTCGTTTCTTTCCAGTCTGCTTATATCCTCTGCACACAATGCCCAGGTCTCACTGCCATGTAACATTGCTGTTCGTATGCAGGCATCATACAGCCTGCCTTTCATTTTTAGAGAGAACCCTTTAGCGGCCAATAGTGGTATAAGCTCTCTGAACTTTATATATATATAAATATATAACAAAGAAGGTGTGGTAAGATATCAGGTGGACCATAACGCACCAGAGTACTCGATACTTTGGGTAGTAGAGTGGTTAATAGGGAAAAGAGTCAGGAACCCGACAGCTGAGCTCCTGCTGTTTCGACAGCTAGATCAATTCGGACCTAGCTGTCGAAATGGCTGCAGCTCAGCCGTCAGGTTCCTGACTCTTTTCCAGAGAGAGAGAGAGAGAGAGAGAGAGAGAGAGAGAGAGAGAGAGAGAGAGAGAGAGAGAGAGAGAGAGGAACAGTGGGAATTCCTGAAAGTTAACCTGTTGAAGGCTGCTGATGAAATCTGTGGCTGGAGCAGACAGTTAGGTAGGAGGAGAGTGAGTTGGTGGTGGAACAGTAAGGTGGAGGGGTCCATCAAGGGAAAAAAGGAGACTTGGAAAGAATGGCAGGAGGGGGGTAGTAGAGAACTCCCAGACAGTGAACCATGTAATACAGAATGGGGTTATACCAAATGACTAGTGTAGCATTATCATCGTCAAATATTACAAGGGCAAAGGAGACGCCCTGCATAGAGGAAACTATAGGGGCATTAAGTTAGTTGACCAGGTCATGAAAGTCACAGAAAGAGTTCTTACTCAACTGATTAGAGACTGAATTGATCGAGATGAAATGCAGTTTGGCTTTGTACCAGGTAAAAGCACTATGGATGTTGTATTCCTCTCGGTACTCGCAGAGAAAACACAGCGAGTTATATCAAATAATTTGTGTATTGTACGAAAGAACCAAAACGCCCCTCCTCACAGTAGCAGAATAACAAAGTAAGAGAATCAGTCTGTGACCGAGTTTTTAATACCAACGCTGACTGACTGCCCAGGTCACGTGATTCATATGCAAATGTGTGAGCACGTGTAAATTGAATAAAACGAATTTAACAGTCCATACAACAATGAGGTTGTGAGTTCGATTCCCAGTCCATACAACACCTCCCCACCGAAATTGATGCGACAAAAGAAGCATCAACAGCAAAGTCTCTCTGGGGGTTTACGAGTTCTCTTGGACCGTCTTCGATTGTCTGGTCCATACTCTGGAACGGGCAATAAGGTCTTGTGTCTGGTCTGTCTTGGAGTTAGTGGCACGATTTCCGAGATCTTCATCGGGTGATCTGTTGCAAATTCAAAAACAGTGTCTACTGCATCACCAGGTTCATTGTCTTCCTCAGTAGTGTACCGCGGTTGCAGCTGTTCCCAGTGTCGTCTCCACACCGGGCCATGAGGTATGACCTTAACGTTGAAGCAGCGAGTACCCAATGACTTCTTAATGATTGCTGGTACCCATCGGGGATCTTTGTCTCGGCGAGGTCCGTAGTACAGTGCATACACAGGATCTCCAGCCTTGTACTGCCTGGTAACCTTAACGACACCTGCCGAGTCCGGAGTCATCTGAGACTTATATGCTTTCTTAGACTGCTTGCCTTGAGCGATGTGTGCTGGCGAGGGCAGCAGAGAATCAATCCTTGTCCGTATCTGCCGGTGATTCAAAAGTTCACTCGGAGAGAATCCACTGGATGTCGGTCTTCTCCGGTACTGCATCAAGAACTCTTGAAGTGCTCGCTTCGGCGGAAGAGAAGTCTTCCTCAGAGCTTGTTTGAAGGTCTGCACCAAACGTTCCGCTGCTCCGTTGGTAGCTGGGTGGTAAGGTGCCCCTGTCAGGTGCGTGATCCCACATTCTTTGCACCAGCTCTGGAACTCCTCAGAAACAAAAGTTGGTGCGTTATCGGTGATTAGCGTGTGAAGAAATCGGAAGTGCGCAAAGTCTTCTTCAAGCAGATCTAAAGTGGCTCTGGAGGACGTGGATGACGTAGGATGAATGCATGGATATTTGAATAAGCATCCGTGATCACCAACCAATTACTGCCCATGAAATTTATTGCGTGGTCCCAGTGTAAGCGGCTCCACGGCTTTTCAGGTAACATCCATGGGTGAACTGGAGACTTGGATGGCTGGTTTTGATGTTCACCACACAAATCACATTGTCGACTGGTTTTCTCTATAGCAGCATCGATACTAGGCCAATAAACAGCAGTTCTTGCCAATTGTTTCATGCGCTCCATGCCAAAGTGTCCGAGATGCAGAAGATTGAGGATCTTTGGCTGTAAGCTATGTGGAATCACAACTCTCGATCCATGGATAAGGCATCCGTGGCAGATACTGAGTAAATCCGATAACTTCCGGAACTTATTGACTTCGTCATTGATCTCAGTATTCTTTGGTGGCCAGCCTTCACGGACGTAGCGTATCACTGTAGATATCACTGGATCTTTCCCTGACTCTTGACGGAGGACGTTAGCATCGATAGGTTGGACTTGGAGACTGAGAGCTTTGATGGCGCACACCATGTCCATGTCTTCACCATTTTCCTTCCTGTCAAAGTCGATGTCATTACCAAATGGCAAGCGACTGAGGGCATCTGCATTGCCATGATCCGCTGTTTTCCGATATTCGATGATGTAGTCAAACTGGTTTAGCCACAGGGCCCACCGTGCTAGTCGGTTAGCAGCGAGAAGTGGCGTCCCTTTCCTCGGACTGAACAGTGATGTCAGTGGCTTGTGGTCAGTTACGAGTATAAACTGATGTCCGTACAGATACTGATAGAACTTCTGCAAGCCAAATATGACGGCCAGGGCTTCCTTTTGAATTTAGCCGTAGTTTCGCTGTGCAGAAGTAAGAGTCTTGGACACATTGGATATTGGGCGCTCGCTTCCATCAGGATAGCGATGAAACAGGACTGCTCCAATACCAACGTTTGACGCGTCGCAAGCCAGTCCCAAAGTTTTGTTTGGATCGAAGTGTATCAGAACTCGATCCGATGAAAGCACATTTTTCGACTGATCGAAAGCTGACTGTTCTTCATCTCCCCACTTCCAAGTAGTCGTTTTTTTCGTAAGGCAATAGAGTGGCTCTGCCATGCTGGTCAGGTTTGGGATAAACTTTCCATAGAACTCAACTGAACCCAGGAAAGACTTCAAGCTTGAGACGTTCGTTGGATGTGGCATCTTTAAAACTGCTTCGACCTTGGATCCCTTCGCGATCCCTTCAGCCGACAAGGTGTGTCCAAGGTATTCCACACTGGGTAGTGCAAACTGGCACTTGTCACTGCGACATCTGAGTCCTTTGTCGCACAGACGTGTGAGCAGACACTTTAGGTTGTTCAGGTGATCGTTTGCATCTTTCCCACTGACGAGCATGTCGTCCTGGAAGACGGCCACACCAGGTAGATCTTGAGTCAGGTTTTCCATGATCTCCTGAAAGTAACCAGGTGCTGACTTGATTCCGAAAGGGAGTCGTTCCTGCAGGAGCACCCCACGGTGAGTGCTGAGTGCGAGCCAGCTTGATCTGATTATAGGCATCAGCAAGATCAATCTTTGTGTATCCGAATCCACCCCCGAGCTTCTGCATCAGTTCCTCTGGGAGTGGCATTGGATGACGATGATCTGCAAGTTGGTCATTAATTCCCACAGAGTAGTCACCACAAATCCGTAGTTTGGGCTTCAGGTTGCCTGAAGTATG
>OZ024741.1:12513081-12708081 GCA_964016885.1 Eledone cirrhosa | reverse complement strand
ATTCTATAATATTTTTAAAGATATATTGTTTTAAAGTTATATTGCTTATAATATACTTCCAATCCTAACATAATTCTTTTGTATTTTATGTACTTCAATTATACTATGTACTGTATTTATATATAGTTCTCTCTCTATGTGTGTATCTATATATATGTGTGTGTATTGATATACGTGTACGTATGTTTTATGCGTGTATATGTATCTGTATGTATATATAATATATATGTGATGCATATCTACCTATTTGTGTGCGTACGTATATGTATGTATATGTGGAATTGTGTATATATATATATGTGTATGCATGCAATTCGATTACAGTTATTTATAGGGAATAAGGATTATCTTAAGGTTCGTGACAAATAAACATAATAATTTCAGCTTTATCTCTCCCTGTTTGCTGAAATTAAAATAAGTGAGTCTGTCATTACTCTAAAACAATAGCATAAGGTCTTCGAAATGCTTTTAATTAAGCATACAGTGTATTGCAAAATACACTGTATATACATTCATATATATATAGCTATTTCCGAGCACCAATTCTAATACATATATATATATATATATACAATATATTAATAAATATTTATAAAACCATATTTATTTTATTATACATATTTCAAGGGCCACCAAGGCAAATTATGGTGCGCTTTCATAAAATAAAATACATATATATACATACATATACACATATATATATGTATGTATGAAACTTAATTATTCGTGTAATGCGACTGTAACATACATATACATAACTCAGCCGTCAGACTGAACGTTTTTAAATTCAACACTTTTTAATAATTATTTGATATTACTTACATTTTCTTATCTTTTGCTTTTACAATTTGTCATCATTAATGTGGATATAAGTTGTAATGCTGTTTATTCTGTTCTCCTGCGTTTGTTAACATTAACATTAACACTGGAGAAAAATGGCGCCAAACCTTTCCTTTTGAAAGAATAATGTGATTGTGTTCACGTGATATATAGCTGTCAGTCGTGAAAGCAGGCGAAGGTGACGTCATTCGTCATCGTTTATTTCCGTATTACTACCAAGTAACTCCACTTACGCGTGGTAGTAATACGGAAATAAACGATGTTTTGCTTTCATTGAAAATCGTCAAAATATTGATGCTGAATATAAGCCGAATCCCCTTTCTACCATTGATTTTTCGGTCCCATATTCCTCGGCTTATATTTGAGTATATACTGCACACACACACACACACATCATCATCATCATCATCGTTTAACGTCCATATTCCACGCTTGCATGGGTTTGGACGGGAGTTTTCCCACTTGAGGCAAGAGTGGTTGTCTTGCTCGCATAGGACTGTCTGGCGGGTTTTCTACAGCTGGATGCCCTTCCTAACACCAACCACGTTTACAGTGTGAACTGGGAGGTTTTTACCGTGTTACCTACACGGCCACATTACAGCGTGGACTGTGTGTTTTTTTGTCGTGACACCTACACGACCTCATTTGTTTCGGGCTGGATGTTGTGGTACCAACATAACTTTACATTGAAAGGGGTGGTGTGGATGGGGTAGGGCTAGTGGGACGGGGGTGTATTTTGTTAGAGGTGTTTAATGACTGTAGTAGGTTTTACTTTGTATTTAGGTAAGGCGGGTCTTCTCTATTACTGTGTAGCGCCAAAGATCTCGGTCCAGTGACATTGTCTTGGAGAGGTGTAAGTGTGTGAGGTCGGAATTTATCAAGTCGACCCAGGTTTTTCTGGGTCTGCCTACTCCGTGGCTACCGTCTAATTTTATTGCCCTGCACTTTTTTATACAGCTGTCGTCTTTCATGCGCATCACGTGACCATACCAACGTAGCCTTCTCTCGAGTAAACAACATCTGATCCCTCTTATTTCTAATTTTTCCCTTAGTTCGTTTATGCTTTGCCGTTCACGTATATTACTATTACACATCCAGCGGAGCATGCAAGCTTCGTTCCTCTCTAGTCTGCGTATATCCTCTGCACACAATGCCCAGGTCTCACTGCCATGCAACATTGCTGTTCGTATGCAGGCATCATACAGCCTGCCTTTCATTTTTAGGGAAAACCCTTTAGCGGTTAATAGTGGTATAAGCTCTCTGAACTTTTTCCAACCAGTTCTGACTCTAGCTACTGTACTTTCAGAGCACCCTCCCCCACTGCTGATTTTGTCACCCAGGTAACGGAAGCTGTCCACTATTTCTATAGAACCATCTGTGCAATTGAAAGAGCTAGTATTTTTGTGGGCAATTGCTGCTACTTATTGCACCAGAGCACCGGCCACATAAAATCTATGTTCTTAGTTAGCTTACCTGTGATCCCACTACATCTTTTATGCATCCATACTTTGCATTTGGGACATAAAATGGAGTTTCTACCTACTCCTTTCCTACACACTGAACATGGCCATTTCCCGGATGGGACCGGCGCCCTATTTTCCTTCCTACAAACTAGAACTTTAGTCTTAGACAGGTTAATTTTAAGGCCTTTTGATTCTAGGCCATGCTTCCATGTTTGGAATTTCTTCTCTATTTCAGCCATTGATTCAGCTATGAGCGTTAGATCATCTGCGTATAGGAGTTCCCATCGGCAGCCGGTCTTGAACTCCACTGTTATAGCCTGAAGGGCAATAATAAATAGTAGCGGACTAATAACGGAGCCCTGATGAACACCAACTTTTACGCTAATCTCTTCACTATATTCGTTGTTAATTCTAACCTTGTTGACTTTTTGTTTATACATGGCTTGTATAGCTCTCACAAGCCATTCATCAACACCTAGTTTTCTAAGAGCCCACCAGATAATGGAACGGTGTACTCTGTCGAAGGCTTTCTCCAAGTCGACAAAAGCTAAGTATAGGGGTTTACTTTTAGCTAGGTACTTCTCCTGTAGTTGTCGTACAATGAAAAGAGCGTGGTACTTTTGCCTGACAAAAACCCGAACTGCATTTCATCTAGATCAATTCTCTCTCTGATTAGTTGCGCTATTACTTTTTCTGTGACCTTCATGACCTGGTCGATTAATTTAATGCCTCTATAGTTACTCCTATCTAGGGCATCTCCTTTACCCTTGTAGCAGTTAATGATGATGCTGCTACGCCAGTCCTTCGGAACAACCCCATTCTGTATGACTTGGTTTACTATCCGGGTGACCATGGTGTGTCCCACCGTTCCAGAGGCTTTCAGCATTTCAGCAACTATTTCCGAAGGCCCAGCCGCCTTACCCGTCTTCATATCTTTGATTGCCTTACTTATTATACTACCTTCGACAAACACTGTTGGTCCCTCTATTGGGTCGATGTGGGGGAGACTGTCTTTCTCCCATTTATTCTCCTCATTTAGTAGCCTTTCGTAGTGACACTTCCAAGCTACCTCCTTATCAGCGTCAGTGATGGCAAGTACACCATCATCATTAAGTACACACTTCTCCCCGACAATATCACGGTTTTCTTTGACACATTGCCTAGCAATCCTGAATACCTCACGTTTTTGGTCCTCGCGTTGTAGAACATGCTTGAACTTTCTTTCCTCTGCTTCCCTTCTTGCGAAGTACACTTGTCTCCTAGCTTCCCTCCTGGCCACTTAATAGTCTTCTCTACTTCCCCCATCCCGCCATACTTTCCAAGCCTGCTTTTTGGCCTTAATTGACCCCTCCACCTTACTGTTCCACCACCATGTTACTCTCCTATTGTCTATAGGCCTGCTCCAGCCACAGACTTCGTCTGCCGCCATCAGCAGGTTTGCTTTCAGGAATTCCCACTGTTCCTCTATATTGTACGACTCTAAATGCTCTTCCTTACTGTCGAAAGCAACAAGTAATATGCTTTTAAATTTATTTCTGGCTGTGGAGTCCTTTAGCTTCCATATTTTTCTCCTGAGGATAGTCCTCTTCTGCTGTCGAGTACGTCTCGTCCTGACTATGAGGTCGCTAATTATCAGTCTATGTTGGGAGGTGCATTCTTCATGGGGAGGGATTTAGTGTTTACAACAGACACTCTGTCACGTCTTCTCATATCACATATATATCTATATACATATATATATGTAACGAAGGGTATTAATAGATATTGTTAGATGTAATAACAAGAATAGCTGAATTACTTCATATATAAAAAGGTTTACTTCACTTTAGTCAAAAAGAACAATAAACAAGTTACCACGAGTTGCGAAGGTTGACAATGTTATTTTGTTGTTGGTTCATGAGGCTGGTGAAGTCTGAAACCAGGAGAGAGAGAGTAATGGTCTGTAGACCTCTGCGGCCTGAAGGTAGCGGTGAATCTTTCACATAGCTTGTAATAGTGTACTGCTCCAATCGCTCTGTGTAAAACGTGGGAATATACAGGCTTTATATACCTGTCGCTTTCTGTCTCCCACCTCGAGGGGATAGCTCACGAATGAACCTGTCCACACCAAAGAGGATGGTGACCTAGAATTTGACTTTTAGGTGTCACCCAGGGTTCAAGGCGTGGACAGATTTCGCTACACACATATATATATATATATTAATTATAAAATGTGGAGAAGGAGCACACAAGTTTGAATATATATATATATATATATATATATATATATATATATATATATATATATATATATATAGGAACGAGTAGGACCCCGACGGCTGAGCTCAAGCCGTTTCGACGGCTAATTCTGGACGTCCAGAATTAGCCGTCGAAACGGCTTGAGCTCAGCCGTCGGGGTCCTACTCGTTCCTATTACCCACTCTACTACCCTAAGTATTGAGTACTTTGGTGCGTTACGGTCCACCTGGTTCCTTACCACATTTCCCCCGTTATATATATATATATATATATATATATATATATATATATATATATATATATATATATATATATATATATATATATATATATATATACATATATATATATATATATATATATATATGTATGAAAATAGGGAGAAAAAGACGATTATTAGGAAGAAAAATTTTTTTTTTCCTTTTATTTTCTTCTCTTTTTTCTGGGTTAGAAAATGTTTAAAACAAAATATTTTACTTTGTGTGAAGTGTTAAGGTATTAGTTAATTAAATTTGTTAATTAACAATGGCATTTATTTATTTATTTATTTATTTATATAGTTAATAATTGTCTATTATAGACAATTATTAAATATATATATAGAGAGATTTTGAGTATATGTTGGTTGTATACCAACATCTCAGTATGCAGTCTGGAGCACTCGACGAAGTGCGCAGGTTGGTTTGGTTAGTCCGGAGTAATGTAAAATAAAGTTAAATAAAAAGTCAAATGTTTAAAATTTAGCTTCGTTTATTACTGCTATATATATTTCAGTGACAGCCATCTTTGGCTGTGACCTCTTCAGGCAGTCTGAATTAGTGTGGTATAGACAAGTACATATGTTGTTGAGGTGTATAATTTTGTCAATACTCTGATATGCCCAGTTCCTGGTTGGGTTGTTATTTCACTGAGGAACTGGAATCATATGAATTCAAACAAACGAATTTCAGTGTCAAAGGGCCTCTTCTCCTCTCATTGGTCAGTTGTTAGAACATTCCTCATTCTAAGTGTTGTTATTGTTGGAGTTAGCTTAAAAAATTGATAAAGTGGTAGAAGAGACAAGGTGTTAAAGGAACAAAATAACAAAAAAAGTGTCAAACTTACCATTGGTCAGTTCTGAGAGCATTCCTCAGTCAGAAGTCTATAGAATTCTTTCTGGGGTGAGGCTCCCTGTAGTGTTTGTGTTTGCTATTGTTAAGTACATTTGACCTCTACCATTATTTTGGTAGTGTTGTTGGTGTTGTGGTCAGCTTATGTCTTGCTGCTGCTGACAATTTAGAAGTATCCAGTGTGTGTTTTTTCTTCATCCCTCCTGCCACCATCTCTCATAGTGGTGGTGGTGGTGGTGGGGGGGATTTCTTCCATGTATATGAAGAAATATAAGGCAATAAATGAAGAAAACAGAAAATAAATAATATAATTTGTATAATTTGAAAATAAATAATAAATAGAGAATAAAGAATAAAGAATAAAGAAAAATTGGTGAAAAAGTAATGAAAATGAATATGGAGAAGTGAAAAATAAAATGAAGATTCAAATAAAGTAGGATAAAGTGTGTGTGTGCTATAACCAATCTCAAGGTCAGAAATATGTTGGATAGATTGGTATGAGGATTAAAGATGTTAAAATAAGATAATCAAACAAAATGTGTTTGTGTTATAATCAATCTCAACTTTAAAATAAATATAAGGTGATACAGTGAAGATGGGAGAAAACAAATAACAAATTAATAAAGAGAAATCAAGATTTAAAATTGGAACTTGAAAATCAGAAATCAAGTAAATTAAAATGTGTTTGTGTTATATAGATGTTGGCAAAATTATAGTAACAACACCCTAGGTTGTGAACTCCCCTCAAGCCATAGGAAACAACCCAGGCTGAGCAGACACCATGACAGCCTAGAGATTGAATCGGACACAGCCATTATAATTTTTCACACCAAGATCAATAGCTTGGTGCGATGTAGTATGGTGTAACTTGGTATGGTGTGGTTTGGTTTGGTTTGGTGAAGTTATGAAATGGAAACCAATTGTAAACGATAGATTCCCATGTCATATTCATTGATAATGTGTGGGAAAATAGTCATTTGCAAGCACCTTTGATGTTAGTTTGAGGTGGTAACCACAAAAAAAAAAAAAAGCAGGTAGCAAACTTGTCACATTGATCTCCATAACATGGTGTTCTGTAATAAATTTACCATATAGTGAAGTATGGTTATCGTGAATTTATGGTGTGGATTGGGGTAGATTAATGTGCTGTGGTGTGCTTTGTTATAAGTGAGGATTTAAATTTCCACTTTGATTTATATTAGAAAAAAAATTTTTCCTTCATTTTTGCATGTGCTATCAACTTCCAAGATGCTCGCAGTGGACTATGCTTTTAACATATTAACAAAAAATATGACTTCCGCTGCAATAAAAAATGGCTAGCTTTGTAAATGGTATTTCCACCCACATCCTCCCTCTTTTTTCTACAAAGCTAGTCATTTTCATCAGGTTTCCATGTCATAACCATTAATAATATGTGCATAAAATAGTAATTTGCGAGCACCTTTTATGTCAAATTAAGCACAAAATCAAAATAAAAAAAATTTTTTAAAATGCCAGATGAAAATTTGTCACACCAAAATCAATATTTTGGTGTGATGTAGTATGGTGTGGTTTGGTGAATTTCTACAAAGATAGTCATTTTCGACAGGTTTCCATGTCACAATTATTGATAAGTGGAAAAAAAAATAGTCAATTGGGAGCACCTTTAATGTCAGATTGGGTGGTAAGCACACACACACACAAAAAAAAAAGGAAACGGGAAGAAAATGTTTCACACCAAGATCAATAGCTGGGTGTGATGTAGTATGGTGTATCTTGGTATGGTGTGGTTTGGTTTGGTTTGGTGAAGTTATGAAATGGAAACCAATTGTAAACGATAGATTCCCATGTCATATTCATTGATAATGTGTGGAAAAATAGTCATTTGCAAGCACCTTTGATGTTAGTTTGAGGTGGTAACCACAACTATGGACTATGCTTTTAACATATTAACAAAAAATATGACTTCCGCTGCAATAAAAAATGGCTAGCTTTGTAAATGGTATTTCCACTCATATCCTCCCTCTTTTTTCTATAAAGCTAGTCAATTTCATCAGGTTTCCATGTCATAACCATTAATAATATGTGCATAAAATAGTAATTTGCGAGCACCTTTTATGTCAAATTAAGCACAAAATAAAAATAAAAAAAAAATAAAAATTTGTCACACCCAAATCAATATCTTGGTGTGATGTAGTATGGTGTGGTTTGGTGAAGTTTCTACAAAGATAGTCATTTTCGACAGGGTTCCATGTCATAATTATTGATAAGTGGAAAAGAAATAGTCAATTGGGAGCACCTTTAATGTCAGATTGGGTGGTAAGCACACACACACAAAAAAAAAAAGGAAATAGGAAGAAAATGTTTCACACCAAGATCAATAGCTTGGTGTGATGTAGTATGGTGTATCTTGGTTTGGTGTGGTTTGGTTTGGTTTCGTGAAGTTATGAAATGGAAACCAATTGTAAACGATAGATTCCCATGTCATAATCATTGATAATGTGTGGGAAAATAGTCATTTGCAAGCACCTTTGATGTTAGTTTGAGGTGGTAACCACAAAAAAAAAAAAAGCAGGTAGCAAATTTGTCACATTGATCTCCATACCATGGTGTTCTGTAATAAATTTACCATATAGTGAAGTATGGTTATCGTGAATTTATGGTGTGGATTGGGGTAGATTAATGTGCTGTGGTGTGCTTTGTTATAAGTGAGGATTTAAATTTCCACTTTGATTTATATTAGAAAAAAAATTTATCCTTCATTTTTGCATGTGCTATCAACTTCCAAGATGCTCGCAGTGGACTATGCTTTTAACATATTAACAAAAAATATGTGTGGGAAAATAGTCATTTGCAAGCACCTTTGATGTTAGTTTGAGGTGGTTACCCCAAAAAATAAAAAGCAGGTAAAAAATTTGTCACATTGATCTCCATACCATGGTGTGATGTAAATGGTAGTAGGTGTTCTGTAATAAATTTAACATATAGAGAAGTATATGGTGTGAATTGGGGTAGATTAATGTGCTGTGGTGTGCTTTGTTATAAGTGAGGATTTAAATTTCCACTTTGATTTATGTTACAAAAAAAATTTTTCCTTCATTTTTGCATGTGCTATCAACTTCCAATGTGCTAGCAGTGGACTATACTTTTAGCATATTAACAAAAAATATGACTTCCGCTGCAATAAAAAATGGCTAGCTTTGTAAATGGTATTTCCACCCACATTCTCCCTCTTTTTTCTACAAAGCTAGTCATTTTCGACAGGTTTCCATGTCATAATTATTGATAAGTGGAAAAAAAATAGTCAATTGGGAGCACCTTTAATGTCAGATTGGGTGTTAAGCACACACACAAAAAATAAAAAGAAACGGGAAGAAAATTTTTCACACCCAGATCAATAGCTTGGTGCGATGTAGATTGGTGTAACTAACCCAGGTAGTGAATAGTAAACCAGGTTGCGACTACTAACCCAGATAGTGACTACTAACCCAGGTCGTTTAATACTAACCCAGGTAGTGACTACTAACCCAGGTAGTGACTACTAACCCAGGTCGTGATTACTAACCCAATTCGTGGCTGCTAACCCAGGTAGTCACTACTAACCCAGGTCGTGTCTAGTAACCCAGGTAGTGAATACTAACCCAGGGCGTGACTACTAACCCAGGTCGTGACTACTAACCCAGGTAGTGATTACTAACCCAGCTAGTGACTACTATCCCAGGTAATGACTACTAACCCAGGTAGTGACTACTAACCCAGGTCGTGAATACTAACCCAGGTAGTGACTAGTGACCCAGGTAGCGACTACTAATCCAGGTTGTGACTACTGACCCAGGTCTTGACTATTGACCCAGGTATTGACTAATAGCCCAGGTCTTGACTACTAACCCAGGCCGGGACTACTAACCCAGGTCGTGAATACTAACCCAGTTAATGACTACTAACCCAGGTCGTGACTACTAACCCAGGTAGTGAAAACTAACACAGGTAGTAAATACTAACCGAGATAGTGACTACTGACCCAGGTAGCGACTACTGACCCAGGTCGTTACTACTGACCCAGGTCGTGACCACTTACCCAGGTAGTGACTACTAACCCAGGTAGTGACTACACACAAAGGTAATGAATACTAACCCAGGTAGTGACTACTAACCCAGGTCGTGACTACTAATCCAGGCAGTGACAACTAACCCAGTTAACGACTACTAACCCAGGTCGTGACTACTAACCCAGGTCGTGAATACTAACCGAGTTAGTGTCTACAAACACAGGTAGTGACTACTGATGCTGGTAGTGACTACTAACCCAGGTTGTGATACTAACCCAGGTGGTGACTAGTAACCCAGGTCTTGTCTAGTAACCCAAGTAGTGAATACTAGCCCAGGTCGTGAATACTAACCCAGGTAATGAATACTAACCCAGGTCGTGTCTACTAACCCAGGTAGTGAATACTAACCCAGGTAATGTCTGCTAACCCTGGTACTGAATAGTAAGCCAGATAGTGACTAATGACCCAGGTCGTGACTACTGACACAGGTCGTGACTACTGACCCAGGTCGTGACTACTGACACAGGTCGTGACTACTGACCCAGGTAGTTACTACAAACCCAGGTAGTGACTACTAAACGTGGTCGTCACTACTAACCCAGGTAGTGACTACTCACAAAGGTAATGAATACTAACCCAGGTAGTGACTAGTAACCCAGGTCGTGACTACTAACCCAGGTCGTGACTATTAACCCAGCAAATGACTACTAACGCAGGTAATGACTACTAATCCAGATCGTGACTACTAACCCAGGTAATGTATACTAACCCAGATAGTGGCTACTGACCCAGGAAGGGACTACTAACCCAGGTTGTGACTATTAAACCAGGTCGAGACTAGTAAGACAGGTAGTGATTACTAACCCAGGTCGTGACTACCTAACCAGGTCCTGACTACTAACACAGGTAGTGAATACTAAGCAAGGTCGTGACTACTAACCCAGGTAGTGACTATTAACCCAGGTCGTCACTACTGTCCCAGGCCGTGACTAATAACCCAGGTCGTGAATACTAACCCAGGCCGTGACTAGTAACACAGGTAGTTACTACTAACCCAGGTCGTGACTACTAACCCAGGTAGTGACTACAAACCCAGGTAATCACTATTAACCCATGTAGTAACTACTAACCCACGTCGTGACTACTAACCCAGGTCGTGTCTACTAACCCAGGTAGTGACTACTAACCCAGGTAGTGACTACTGATTCAAGTAGTAACTACTAACCCAGGTAGTGACTACTAACCCAGGTAGTGACTACTAACCCAGGTAATGAATACTAACCCAGGTAGTGTCTACTAACCCAGGTAGTGAATAGTAACCCAGATCCTGACTAGTAACCCAGGTCGTTACTACTCACCCAGGTCGTGACTATTGACCCAAGTCGTGACTACTAACCCAGGGCGTGACTACTAACCCAGGGCGTGACTACTCACACAGGTAGTGACTACTAACCCAGGTAGTGACTACTAACCCAGGTGGTGACTACTAACCCAGGCCGAGACTAGTAACCCAGGTAGTGACTACTAACCCAGGTGGTGTCTACTAACCCAGATCGTGGCTACTAACCCAGGTCGTGACTACTAACCCTTGTCGTGAATACTAACCCAGGTAATGTCTACTAACCTAGGTCGTGACTACTAACCCATGTCGTGAATACTAACCCAGGTATTGACTACTAACCTAGGTAGTTACTACTAACCTAGGTAGTTACTACTAACCTAGGTAGTGACTACTAACCCAGGTAGTGAATACTAAGCCAGGTAGTGACTACTAACCCAGGCAGTAACTACTAACCCAGGTCGTGATTACTAACCCAGGTAGTGACTATTAACCCTGGTAGTGAATACTAACCCAGGTCGTGACTACTGATCCAGGTAATGACTACTCACCCAGGTAGTGACTACTGATCCAGGTCGGGACTACTAACCCAGGTCGTGACTACTGATCCAGGTCGTGACTACTAACGCAGGTACTAACTAATAACCCAGGTCGTGAGTACTAACCCCGGTTGTGAGTACTAACCCAGGTTGTGATACTAACCCAGGTAATGACTAATAACCCAGGTAGTGACTACTGACCCAGGTCGTGACTACTAACCCAGGTCGTGATTACTGACCCAGGTATAGAATACTAACCCCGGTAACTAAAGCTGATAATGTCTAATAACCAAGGTAGTGACTACTGACCCAGGTAGTGACTACTAACCGAGGTAGTGACTACTAACCAAGGTAATGTCTACTAAACCAGGTCGTGACTACTTACCCAGAATATGACTACTAACCCAGGTAGTGATAACTAACCCAGTTAGTGACCACTAACCCAGGTCGTGACTACTAACCCAGGTAGTGACTACTAACCAAGGTCGTGAATACTAACCCAGGTAATGAATACTAACCCAGGTCGTGACTACTAGCCCAGGTAGTGACTACTAACACTGGTAGAGAATACTGACCCAGGTAGTGTCTACTAACCCAGGTAGTGAATACTAACCCAGATAGTGACTACTGATTCAGGTAGTAAGTAATGTCCCAGGTCGTGACTACTAATCAAGGCATTGACTACTAAACGAGGTCGTGACTACTAACCCAGGTCCTGAATACTGACCGAGGTAGTGATTACTAACCCAGGTCGTGTCTAGTAACCCAGGTAGTCCATACTAACCCAGGTGGTGACTACTAACCGAGGGAGTGACTACTATCCCAGGTAGTGACTGCTAACCCAGGTCATGAATACTGATCCAGGTAGTGACTACTAACCCGGGTCGTGTCTACTAACCCAGGTAGTGACTACTAATCCAGGTAATGACTACTAACCCAGGTAGTGACTACTAACCCAGGTAGTGATTACTAACCCAGGTAGTGACTACTAACCCAGGTAGTGACTATTAACCCAGGTAGTGACTATTAACCCAGGTAGTGATTACTGATCCTGGTAGTGACTACTAACCCAGCTCGTGACTACTAACCCAGGTAGTGACTACTAACCCAGGTAGTGATTACTAACCCAGGCCGAGACTAGTAACCCAGGTAGTGACTACTAACCCAGGTAGTGACTATTAACCCAGGTAGTGATTACTGATCCTGGTAGTGACTACTAACCCAGCTCGTGACTACTAACCCAGGTAGTAACTACTAATCCAGGTAATGACTAATAACCCAGGTAGTGACTACTAACCCAGATCGTGACTACTAACAGATGTAGTGACTACTAACCCAGGTCGTGAATACTGTCCCAGTTAGTGACTACTAACCCAGGTCGCGTCTAGTAACCCAGGTAGTGAATATTAGCCCAGGTCGTGACTACTAACACAGGTCGTGACTAGTAACCCAGTACGTGACTACTAACCCAGGTCGTGACTACTAACCCAGGTCGTGATTAGTGACCCAGGTATAGAATACTAACCCCGGTAGTGACTACTAAACCAGGTCGTGATTACTGACCCAGGTAGCGACTACTAACCAAGGTAATGACTATTAATCCAGGTAGTGACTACTAACCGAGGTCGTGACTGCTAACCCAGGTAGTGACTACTAACCCAGGTAGTTACTACTGATGCAGGTAGTGACTACTAACCCAGGTAGTGATACTAACCCAGGTAATGACTAATAACCCAGGTAGTGACTACTGACCCATGTAGTGACTACTAACGCAGGTCGTGAATACTAACCCTGGTAGTAACTTCTAACCCAGGTATTGACTACTAACCCAGGTATTGACTACTAACCCAGGTAGTGACTACTAACCCAGGTCGAGACTACTAACCCAGGTCGTGACTGCTAACCCATGTAGTGATTACTAACCCTTGCAGTGAATGCTAACCCAGGTAGTGTCTACTAACCCAGTTAGTGAATACTCACCCAGAGAGTGACTACTGACCCAGGTCGTGACTACTAACCCAGGCAGTGACTACTAACAGAGGTATTTACTACTAACCAAGGTGCGTGAATACAGCTACAGGACGCATCTTGTAACCCAGGTCGTGACTACTAACCCAGGTAGTGTCTACTAACCCAGAGAGTGACTACTAACCCAGGTGGTGATTACTGACCCAGGTATGGAATAATAACCCCGGTAGTGACTACTTATCCAGGTCGTGACTACTGACCCAGGTAGTGACTACTAACCCAGGTAATGACTAATAATCCAGGTAGTGACTACTAACCCAGGTCGTGACTGCTAACCCAGGTAGTAACTACTAACCCAGGTAGTGACTACTAACCCAGGTAGTGATTACTAATCCAGTTCGTGACTGCTAACCCAGGTAGTAACTACTAACCCAGGTAGTGACAACTAACCCAGGTAGTGACTAATAACCCAGGTCGTGACTACTAACCCAGTCCGTGACTAGTAACCCAGGTAGTGACTAATAACCCAGGTAGTGACTACTAACCCAGGTAGTGACTACTAACCCAGGTAGTGATTATTACACGAGCTAGTGATTACTGATCCAGGTAGTTCCTACTAACCGAGGTTATGACTACTAACCCAGCTCGTAACTACTAACCCAGGTAGTAACTACTAACACAGGTAATGACTAATAATCCAGGTAATGAATACAAACCCAGGTCGTGATTACTAAGCCTGCTCGTGATACTAACCCAGGTAGTAACTACTAACCCAGGTAATGATTAATAACCCAGGTAGTGACTACTAATCCAGGTAGTGTCTACTAACCCAGGTAGTGATTACGAACCTAGATAGCGACTAGTAACCCAGGTAGTGATTAATGATCCTGGTAGTGACTACTAACCCAGGTTGTGATACTAACCCAGGTAATGACTAATAACCCAGGTAGTGTCTACTGACCCAGGTAGTGACTATTAACCCATGTCGTGAATCCTGACCCAGGTAGTGACTACTGACCCAGGTCGTGACTAGTAACCCAGGTCGTAACTACTAACCCAGGTAATGAATACTAACCCAGGTAGTGTCTACTAACCCAGGTAGTGAATAGTAACCCAGATCCTGACTAGTAACCCAGGTCGTTACTACTCATCCAGGTCGTGACTATTGACCCAAGTCGTGACTACTAACCCAGGGCGTGACTACTCACACAGGTAGTGACTACTAACCCAGGTGGTGACTAGTAACCCAGGCCGAGACTAGTAACCCAGGTAGTGACTACTAACCCAGGTGGTGTCTACTAACCCAGATCGTGGCTACTAACCCAGGTCGTGACTACTAACCCATGTCGTGAATACTAACCCAGGTATTGACTACTAACCTAGGTCGTGACTACTAAACCATGTCGTGAATACTAACCCAGGTAATGTCTACTAACCTAGGTCGTGACTACTAACCCATGTCGTGAATACTAACCCAGGTATTGACTACTAACCTAGGTAGTTACTACTAACCTAGGTAGTTACTACTAACCTAGGTAGTGACTACTAACCCAGGTAGTGAATACTAAGCCAGCTAGTGACTACTAACCCAGGTAGTGAATACTAAGCCAGGTAGTGACTACTAACCCAGGCAGTAACTACTAACCCAGGTCGTGATTACTAACCCAGGTAGTGACTATTAACCCTGGTAGTGACTACTAACCCAGGTAGTGAATACTAACCCAGGTCGTGACTACTGATCCAGGAAATGACTACTAACCCAGGTAGTGATACTAACCCAGGTAATGACTAATAACCCAGGTAGTGACTACTGACCCATGTAGTGACTACTAACGCAGGTCGTGAATACTAACCCTGGTAGTAACTTCTAACCCAGGTATTGACTACTAACCCAGGTATTGACTACTAACCCAGGTAGTGACTACTAACCCAGGTCGAGACTACTAACCCAGGTCGTGACTGCTAACCCATGTAGTGATTACTAACCCTTGCAGTGAATGCTAACCCAGGTAGTGTCTACTAACCCAGTTAGTGAATACTCACCCAGAGAGTGACTACTGACCCAGGTCGTGACTACTAACCCAGGTAGTGACTACTAACCCAGGTCGAGACTACTAACCCAGGTCGTGACTGCTAACCCATGTAGTGATTACTAACCCTTGCAGTGAATGCTAACCCAGGTAGTGTCTACTAACCCAGTTAGTGAATACTCACCCAGAGAGTGACTACTGACCCAGGTCGTGACTACTAACCCAGGTAGTGTCTACTAACCCAGTTCGTGACTACTAACAGAGGTATTTACTACTAACCAAGGTGCGTGAATACAGCTACAGGTCGCATCTTGTAACCCAGGTAGTGTCTACTAACCCAGGTATTGACTACTAACCCAGGTATTGACTACTAACCCAGGTAGTGACTACTAACCCAGGTCGAGACTACTAACCCAGGTCGTGACTGCTAACCCATGTAGTGATTACTAACCCTTGCAGTGAATGCTAACCCAGGTAGTGTCTACTAACCCAGGTAGTGTCTACTAACCCAGTTAGTGACTACTGACCCAGGTCGTGACTACTAACCCAGGTAGTGTCTACTAACCCAGTTCGTGACTACTAACAGAGGTATTTACTACTAACCAAGGTGCGTGAATACAGCTACAGGTCGCATCTTGTAACCCAGGTAGTGTCTACTAACCCAGGTAGTGTCTACTAACCCAGAGAGTGACTACTGACCCAGGTCGTGACTACTAACCCAGGCAGTGACTACTAACCCAGTTCGTGACTACTAACAGAGGTATTTACTACTAACCAAGGTGCGTGAATACAGCTACAGGACGCATCTTGTAACCCAGGTCGTGACTACTAACCCAGGTGGTGATTACTGACCCAGGTATGGAATAATAACCCCGGTAGTGACTACTTATCCAGGTCGTGACTACTGACCCAGGTAGTGACTACTAACCCAGGTAATGACTAATAATCCAGGTAGTGACTACTAACCCAGGTCGTGACTGCTAACCCAGGTAGTAACTACTAACCCAGGTAGTGACTACTAACCCAGGTAGTGACTACTAACCGAGGTCGTGACTGCTAACCCAGGTAGTGACTACTAACCCAGGTAGTTACTACTGATGCAGGTAGTGACTACTAACCCAGGTCGTGACTGCTAACCCAGGTAGTAACTACTAACCCAGGTAGTGACTACTAACCCAGGTAGTGACTACTAACCGAGGTCGTGACTGCTAACCCAAGTAGTGACTACTAACCCAGGTAGTTACTACTGATGCAGGTAGTGACTACTAACCCAGTCCGTGACGAGTAACCCAGGTAGTGACTAATAACCCAGGTAGTGACTACTAACTCAGGTAGTGATTATTACACGAGCTAGTGATTACTGATCCAGGTAGTTCCTACTAACCGAGGTTATGACTACTAACCTAGCTCGTAACTACTAACCCAGGTAGTAACTACTAATACAGGTAATGACTAATAATCCAGGTAATGAATACAAACCCAGGTCGTGATTACTAAGCCTGCTCGTGATACTAACCCAGGTAGTAACTACTAACCCAGGTAATGATTAATAACCCAGGTAGTGATTACTAACCCAGGTAATGACTAATAACCCAGGTAGTGACTACTAATCCAGGTAGTGTCTACTAACCCAGGTAGTGATTACGAACCTAGATAGCGACTAGTAACCCAGGTAGTGATTAATGATCCTGGTAGTGACTACTAACCCAGGTTGTGATACTAACCCAGGTAATGACTAATAACCCAGGTAGTGTCTACTGACCCAGGTAGTGACTATTAACCCATGTCGTGAATCCTGACCCAGGTAGTGACTACTGACCCAGGTCGTGACTAGTAACCCAGGTCGTAACTACTAACCCAGGTAGTGAATACTAACCCAGCTAGTGACTACTAACCCAGCTAGTGACTACTAACCCAGATTGTGACTACTAACCCAGATCGTGACTACCAACCCAGATCGTGACTACTAACCCAGGTCGTGACTACTAACCCAGATCGTGACTACTAACCCAGGTCGTAACTACTAACCCAGGTAGTGAATACTAACCCAGCTAGTGACTACTAACCCAGCTAGTGACTACTAACCCAGATCGTGACTACTAACCCAGATCGTGACTACTAACCCAGATCGTGACTACTAACCCAGCTAGTGACTACTAACCCAGATTGTGACTACTAACCCAGATCGTGACTACTAACCCAGATCGTGACTACTAACCCAGATCGTGACTACTAACCCAGGTCGTAACTACTAACCCAGGTAGTGAATACTAACCCAGGTAGTGAATACTAACCCAGCTAGTGACTACTAACCCAGATCGTGACTACTAACCCAGATCGTGACTACTAACCCAGATCGTGACTACTAACCCAGGTAGTGACTACTAACCCAGGTAATGACTACTAACCCAGGTAATTACTACTAACCCAGGTAAAGACTACTAACCCAGGTAGTGACTACTGACCCAGGTGGTGTCTACTAAACCAGGTAGTGAATACTAACCCACGTCGTGACAACTAAGCCAGGTAGTGACTACTAATCCAGGTAATGACTACTAATCCCGGTAGTGACTACTAACCCAGGTCGTGACTATTGATCCAGGTAGTGACTACTAACCCAGGTAGTGACTACTATGCCAGGTAGTGACTACTAACCCAGCTCGTGACTATTAACCCAGGTAGTAAATACTAACCCAGGTAATGACTACTAACCCAGGTCATGACTAGTAACCCATGTCGTGACTACTTACCCAGGTCGTGACTACTAACCCAGGTCGTGATTACTGACCCAGGTATAGAATATTAAACCGGTAGTGACTACTAACCCAGGTCGTGACTACTGACCCTGGTAATAACTACTAACCCTGGTAGTGATTAATAACCCAGGTCATGACTACTAACCCAGGCCGTGACTAGTAAGCCAGGTAGTGACTACTAACCCAGGTCGTGACTACTGACCAAGGTAGTGACTACTTAACCAGCTCGTGAATACTAACCCTGGTAATAACTACTAACCCTGGTAGTGATTAATAACCCAGGTCATGACTACTAACCCAGGCCGTGACTAGTAAGCCAGGTAGTGACTACTAACCCAGGTAGTGACTACTAACCCTGGTAGTGACTACTAACCCAGGCCGTGACTAGTAAGCCAGGTAGTGTCTACTAACCCAGGTAGTGTCTACTAACCCAGGTAGTGATTATTAACCCAGGTAATGATTACTGATCCAGGTAGTTCCTACTAACCGGGGTCGTGACTACTAACCCAGGTCGTGACTACTAACACAGGTAATGACTACTAACCCAGGTCGTGACTACTAACACAGGTAATGACTACTAACCCAGGTCGTGACTACTAACCCAGGTCGTGAATGCTAACCCAAGTATTGATTACTAGCCCAGGTACTAACTACTTTCCCAGGTATTGATTACTAACCCAGGTAGTAAATACTAAGCCAGGTAGTGAGTACTAACCCAGGTAATGACTACTAACCCAGGTAGTGACTATTGATCCAAGTAGTGACTACTAACCCAGGTCGTGACTACTAACCCAGGTCGTAAATACTAACCCAGGTAATGACTACTAACCCTGGTCATGACTAGTAACCCATGTCGTGACTACTAACCCAGGTTGTGACTACTAACCCAGGTCGTGATTACTGACCCGAGTATAGAATATTAATGCCGGTAGTGACTACTAACCGAAGTAATGAATACTAACCCAGGTCCTGACTACTACCCCAGGTAGTGACTACTAACCCAGGTCGTGATTACGAATCCAGGTAGTGACTAGTAACCCAGGTCGTTACTACTAGCCCAGGTCGTAACTACTAACCCAGGTACTGATTAGTAACCCAGCTAGTGACTACTAACCCAGGTAGTGGCTACTGACCCAGCTATTGACTACTAACCCAGGTAGTGACTACTAACCCAGGTCGTGACTACTGACCCAGCTATTGACTACTAACCCAGGTAGTGGCTACTGACCCAGCTATTGACTACTAACCCAGGTAGTGACTACTAACCCAGGTCGTGACTACTGACCCAGCTATTGACTACTAACCCAGGTAGTGGCTACTGACCCAGCTATTGACTACTAACCCAGGTAGTGACTACTAACCCAGGTCGTGACTACTAAACCAGTTAGTGAATACTAACCCAGATAGTGACTACTGACCCAGGTAGTGACTACTGACCCAGGTAGTGACTACTAACCCATGTCGTGACTACTAACCCAGGTCGTTAATACTGACCCAGGTAGTGACTACTAAACCAGGTCGTGTCTAGTAACCCAGGTAGTGAACACTAGCCCAGGTCGTGACTACTGACTAAGGTCGTGACTAGTAACCCAGGTCGTGATTACTGACCCAGGTATAGAATACTAACCCAGGTAATGACTAATAACCCAGGTAGTGACTACTGACCCAGTTAGTGACTACTAACGCAGGTAATGAATATTAATCCAGGTAATGACTACTAACCCAGGTCGTAGCTGCTAACCCAGATAATGATTACTAACCATGGTAGTGACTACTAACCCAGGTCCTGAATACTAACCCTGGTAATAACTACTAACCCAGGTAGTGACTACTAATCCAGGTAGTGACTACTAATCCAGGTCGTGACTACTAACCCAGGTCGTGACTACTGACCCAAGCCGTGACTACTAACCCAGGTCTTGACTACTGACCCAAGCCGTGACTCATAACCCAGGTCGTGACTACTCTACCCAGGCCATGACTAGTAACCCAGCTAGTGACTACTAGCCCAGCTCGTGACTACTAACCCAGGTCGTGAATACTAACCCAGGTAGTGACTACTAACCCAGGTCATAACTACTGACCCAGGTCGTGACTAATAAGCCAGGTCGTGACTACTAACCGAGGCCGTGACTAGTAGCCCAGCTAGTGACTACTAACCCAGGTCGTGACTACTAACCCAGGTCGTGACTACTAAACCAGGTCGTAACTACTAACCCAGGTTGTGAATACTAACCCAGGTAGTGAATACTGACCCATGTAGTGACTACTAAACCAGGTAGTGAATATTAACCCTGGTCGTGATTTTTGACCCAGGTATTGATTACTAACCCAGGTAGTAACTAAGTTCCCATGTATTGATTACTAACCCAGGTCGTAAATACTAACCCAGCTAGTGACTACTGACCCAGGTTGTGACTAATAACCCTGGTAATGAATACTAACCTAGGTAGTGACTACTAACCCACGTCGTGACTACTAACCCTGGTCGTGTCTGCTAACCCAGGTAGTGACTACTAACCCATGTCGTGACTACTAACCCAGGTCGCGAATACTAATCCAAGTATTGACTACTAACCCAGGTAGTGACTAGTAACCCAGGACATGAATACTAACCCAGGTCGTGACTACTGATCCAGGTCGTGGAAACTAATCCTGGTAGTGACTACTAACGCAGGTCGTGACTAGTATTTCAGGTCGTGACTACTAACCCAGGTCGTAACTACCAACCCAGGTCATGACTACTAATCCAGGTAATGACTACTAACCCAGATCGTGACTACTAAACCAGGTAGTGAGTACTGACCCAGGTAGTGACTACTGACCCAGGTAGTGACTAATAACCCAGGTAGTGACTACTATCCCAGGTAATAACTACTAACCAAAGTCGTGAAAAATAATCCAGTTAGTGACTACTGACCCAGGTAGTGACTACTAACCCAGGCCGTGACTACTAACCCAGGTAGTGTATACTAACCCAGCTAGTGACTACTAACCCAGGTCGTAACTACTGATCCAGGTAAAAACTACTAAACCAGGTAGAGACTACTGATCCAAGTCGTGACTACTAAACCAGGTAGTGACTACTAACCCAGATCATGAATACTAAACCAGGTCGTGACTACTAACCCATTTAGTGACTACTAACCCAGGTCGTGTCTAGTAACCCAGGTCGTGACTACTAACCCAGGTAGGACTACTAACCCAGGTCGTGACTACTAACCCAGGTAGTGACTACAGACCCAGGTCGTGAATACTAACCCAGGTCGTGACTACTACCCCAGGTCGTGACTACTAACCCAAGTCATGACTACTGACCCAGGTCATGACTCGTAATCCAGGGAGTGACTACTAACCCATGTCGTGACTACTAACCCAGGTCGTGACTACTGACCCAGGTATTGACTACTAACCCAGGTAGTAACTACTGACCCAGGTATTGACTACTAATCCAGGTCGAGACTACTAAGCCAGGTAAGGACTACTAACCGAGGTAATGACTACTAACCCAGGTCGTGACTTTCTCCTAAAATGTTTAAATCACGGAACTCAGTAGATGTATGTATGTAACACAGTAGCTGTGTATATGTAACTCAGTAGATGAGTGTGTATGTAACTCACTAGATATGTGTGTATGTAACACAGTAGATGTGTGTATATGTAACTCAGTAGAAAAGTGTGTCTGTAACACATTAGATATATGTATGTAACTCTGTAGATGTGTGTGTATGTATCTTAGTAGATGCGTGTGTACGTAACTCAGTAGATGTGTGTGTAAGTAACGTAGTAGATGTGTGTGTATGTAACTCTGTAGATGTGTGTATGTAACTAAGTAGTTGTGTGTATGTAACTCAGTTGTTGTAACTCAGTAGACATGTGTGTATGTAACTCAGTAGATGCGTGTATGTAACTCACTAGATGTATGTGTATGTAACTCAGTAGATGTGTGTGTATGTAACTCAGTAGATGTGTGTATATACATCAGTAGCTATGTGTGTATGTAACTCAGTAGATGTGGTTGTATGTAACTCAGTAGATGTGTGTGTTTGTATCTCTGTAGATGTGTGTATGTAACTCAGTAGTTGTGAGTATGTAACTCAGTAGATGTGTGTGTATTTACCTCAGTAGATGTGTGTGTATGTAACTCAGTAGATGTGTGTATGTAACTCAGTAGATGTGTGTGTATGTAGCTCAGTAGATGTGTGTGTACGTAACTCAGTTGTTGTACATATGTAACTCAGTAGATGTGTGTGTATGTAACTTAGTATATATGTGTGTATGGAACTCAGTAATGTGTGTATATAACTCAGTAGTTGTGTGTATGTAACTCAGTTGTTGTGTATATGTAACTCAGTAGATGTGTGTGTATGTAACTCAGTAGACTGTGTGTATGTAACTCGGTAGATATGTGTATGTAACTCAGTAGATCTGTGTGTATGTAACTCAGTATAGGTGTGTATGTAACTCAATAGATGGGTGTAAGTAAATCAGTAGATGTGTGTATGTTACTCAATAGATATATGTGTATGTAACACAGTAGATGTGTGTATATGTAACTCAGTAGATGTGTGTGTATGTAACTCATTAGAGGTGTGTATGTAACTCAGTAGATGTGTGTATGTAACTCAGTGGATGTGTATCTATGTAAATCAGTAGATGTACGTATGTAACTCAGTAGATATGTGTGTATGTAACTCAGTAGTTGTGAGTATGTAACTCAGGAGATGTGTGTGTGTGTAACTCAGTAGTTGTGAGTATGTAACTCAGAAGATGTGTGTGTATATAACTCAGTAGATGTGTGTATGTAACTCAGTAGATGTGTAAATATGTAACTCAGTAAATATGGGTGTATGTAACTCAGTAGATGTGTGTGTGTGTAACTCAGTAGATATGTGTGTTTGTAACTGAGTAGATGTGTGTATATGTAATTCAGTAGATATGTGTGTATGTAACTCAGTAGATGTGTGTATGTAACTCAGTAGATGTGTGTATGTAACTTAGTATATAAATGTGTATGTAACTCAGTAGATGTGTGTTTATGTATCTCAGTAGATGTGTGTGTATGTAACTCTGTAGATGTGTGTATATGTAACTCAATAGAAGTGTGTGTATATAACTCAGTAGATATGTGTATGTAACTCAGTAGATATGTGTGTATGTAACTCAGTTGATATGTGTGTATGTAACTCAGTAGATGTGTCTATATGTAACTCAGTAGATGTGTGTGTATGTAACTCAGTAGATGTGTGTATGTAACTCAGTAGATGTGTGTATGTAACTCAGTAGAGGGTTGTATGTAACTCAGTAGATATGTGTATATGCAACGGAGTAGATGTGTGTATGTAACTCAGTAGATATGTGTATGTAACTCAAAATATATGTGTATGTATCTCAGTAGACGTGTGTGTATGTAACTCAGTAGATGTATGTGTATGTAACACAGTAGATGTGTGTATGTAACTCAATAGATATGTGTATGTAACTCACTAGATATGTGTGTATGTAACAAAGTAGATGTGTGTATATGTAACTCAGTAGAAATGTGTGTATGTAACTCAGTCGATGTATATACGTAACTCAGTAGATGCGTGTGTATGTATCTCAGTAGATGTGTGTGTATGTAACTCAGTATATGTGTGTATATAACTCAGTAGATATGTGTGTATGTAACTTAGTAGATGTGTGTGTATGTATCTCGGTAGGTGTGTGTATGTAACACAGTATATGTGTGTATATGTAACTCAGTATATATGTGTCTATGTAACACAGTAGATGTTTGTATGTAACTCAGTAGATATGTGTGTATGTGACTCAGTAGATGTGTGTGTATGTAATTCAGTAGATGTGTTTGTATGTAACTCAGTAGATGTGTGTATATGTAACTCAGTAGACATGTGTGTATGTAACACACTAGATGTGTGTATGTAACTCAGTAGATGTGTGTGTATGTGACTCAGTAGATGTGTGTGTATGTAACTCAGTAGATGTGTGTGTATGTAACTCCGTAGATGTGTGTGTATGTAACTCAGTAGATGTGTGTGTATGTAACTCAGTAGATGTGTGTATGTAACTCAGTAGATGTGTGTATGTAACTCAGTCGATGTGTGTATGTAACTCAGGAGATGTGTTTTATATAACAAATTAGATGTGTATATGTTAACTCAATAGATGTGTGGGTATGTAACTCAGTAGATGTGTGTATGTAAGTCAGTAGATGTGTGTAAGTAACTCAGTAGATGTGTGTGTATGTAACTCAGTAGATCTGTGTATGTAACTCAGTAGATGTGTGTGTATGTAACTCAGTAGATGTGTGTATGTAACTTAGTAGATATGTGAGTATGTAACACAGTAGATGTGTGCATATGTAACTCAGTAGATGTGTGTGTATGTAACGCAGTAGATATGTGTTTATATAACAAAGTAGATGTGTGTATATGTTAACTCAGTAGATGTGTGTGTATGTAATTCTGTAGATATGTGTATGTAACTCAGTAGATGTATGTATGTAACTCAGTAGATGTGTGGGTATGTAACTCAGTAGATGTGTGTATGTAACTCAGTAGATGTTCGTATGTAACTTAGTATACATGTGTGTATGTAACTCACTAGATGTGTGTGTATGTAACTCAGTAGATGTGTGTGTATGTAACTCAGTAGATTGTGTATATGTAACTCAGTAGATGTGTGTGTATGTAACTCAGTAGATATGTGTGTATGTAACTAAGTAGATGTGTGTATGTAACTTAGTAGATGTCTGTATGTAACTCAGTAGATGTGTCTGTATGTAACTCAGTACATGTGTGTGTGTATGTAACTCAGTACAAGGTTGTATTTAACTCAGGAGATGTGTGTGTATATAACTCAGTAGATGTGTGGGTATGTAACTCAGTAGATGTGTGTATGTAACTCAGTAGATATGGGTATGTAACTCAGTATATATGTGTGTATGTATCTCAGTAGATGTGTGTGTATGTAACTCAATAGATGTGTGTATGTAACTCATTAGATATTTGTGTATGTAACACAGTAGATGTGTGTATGTAACTAAGTATATATGTGTATATGTAACTCAGTAGATATGTGCGCATGTAAGTCAGTAGATGTGTGTATGTAACTCAGTTGTTGTTCATATGTAACACAGTAGTTGTCTGTGTATGTAACTCAGTAGAAGTTTGTGAATGTAACTGAGTAGATGTGTGTCTATGTAACTTAGTAGTTGTGTGTGTATGGAATTCAGTACGTGTGTTTATGTAACTCAGTAGTTGTGTGTATGTAACTCATTTGTTGTGTCTATGTAACTCAGTAGAACTGTGTGTATGTAACTCAGTTGTCGTGTGTGTATGTAACGAAGTAGCTGTGTGTATGTAACTCAGTATATGTGTGTATGCAACTCAGTAGATGCGTGTAAGTAACTCAGTAGATATGTGTATGTTATTCAATAGATATATGTGTATGTAACACAGTAGATGTGTGTATATGTAACTCTGTAGAAGTGTGTGTATGTAACACAGTAGATGTGTGTCTATGAAACTCAGTAGATGTGTGTGCATATGTAACTCAGTAGATGTGTGTGTTTGTAAATCAGTAGATGTGTGTATGTAACTGAGTAGATATGTGTGTATGTAACTCATTAGATGTGTGTATGTAACTCAGTAGATGTGTGTATGTAACTCAGTGAATCTGTGTATGTAACTCGGTAGATGTGTGTGTATGTAACTCAGTAGATGTGTGTGTATGTAACTCCGTAGATGTGTGTATGTAACTCAGTAGATGTGTGTATATGTAACTCAGTATATATGTGTGTATGTAACACAGTAGATGTATGTATATAACTCAGTAGATGTGTGTGTATGTAACTCAGTAGATGTGTGTGTATGTAACTCAGTAGAGGTGTATGTATGTAACTCAGTAGATATGTGTGTATGTAACTCAGTAGATGTGTGTGTATGTATCTCGGTAGGTGTGTGTATGTAACACAGTATATGTGTGTATATGTAACTCAGTATATATGTGTCTATGTAACACAGTAGATGTTTGTATGTAACTCAGTAGATGTGTGTGTATGTGACTCAGTAGATGTGTGTGTATGTAATTCAGTAGATGTGTTTGTATGTAACTCAGTAGATGTGTGTATATGTAACTCAGTAGACATGTGTGTATGTAACACACTAGATGTGTGTATGTAACTCAGTAGATGTGTGTGTATGTGACTCAGTAGATGTGTGTGTATGTAACTCAGTAGATGTGTGTGTATGTAACTTCGTAGATGTGTGTGTATGTAACTCAGTAGATGTGTGTATGTAACTCAGTAGATGTGTGTATGTAACTCAGTAGATGTGTGTATGTAACTCAGTAGATGTGTGTCTATGAAACTCAGTAGATGTGTGTGCATATGTAACTCAGTAGATGTGTGTGTTTGTAAATCAGTAGATGTGTGTATGTAACTGAGTAGATATGTGTGTATGTAACTCATTAGATGTGTGTATGTAACTCAGTAGATGTGTGTATGTAACTCAGTGAATCTGTGTATGTAACTCGGTAGATGTGTGTGTATGTAACTCAGTAGATGTGTGTGTATGTAACTCCGTAGATGTGTGTATGTAACTCAGTAGATGTGTGTATATGTAACTCAGTATATATGTGTGTATGTAACACAGTAGATGTATGTATATAACTCAGTAGATGTGTGTGTATGTAACTCAGTAGATGTGTATGTATGTAACTCAGTAGATGTGTGTGCATGTAACTCAGTAGATGTGTGTATATGTCACTCAGTAGATATGTGTGTATGTAACTCAGTTGATGTGTGTGTATGTAAATTCAGTAGATGTGTGTATGTAACTCAGTAGATGTGTGTGTATGTAACTCAGTAGACATGTGTATATATCTCAGTAGATGTGTGTATGTAACTCAGTAGATATGTGTGTATGTAATTCAGTAGATGTGTGTATGTAACTAAGTATATGTGTGTATACGTTACTCAGTAGATATGTGTGTATGTAACTCAGTAGATATGTGTGTACGTAACTCAGTTTTTGTGTGTACGTAACTCAGTTTTTGTGCATATGTAACTAAGTATTTGTGTGTGTATGTAACTTAGTATATATGTGTGTATGGAACTCAGTAGTGTGTGTATGCAACTCAGTTTTTGTGTATATGTAACTCAGTAGATGTGTGTGTATGTAACTCAGTAGACGTGTGTGTATGTAACTCAGTATATGTGTGTATATGTAACTCAGTATATATGTGTGTATGTAACACAGTAGATGTGTGTATGTAGCTCAGTAGATGTGTGTATATGAAACTCAGTGGATGTGTGTGTATGTAACTCAGTAGATGTGCGTGTATATGTAACTCAGTAAATGTGTGTGTGTATGTGACTCAGTAGATGTGAGTGTATGTAACTCTGTAGATGTGTGTATGTAACTCAGTAGGTGTGTGTGTATGTAACACAGTAGATGTGTGTGTATGTAACTCAGTAGATGTGTGTATGTAACTCAGTAGATGTGTGTGTATGTAACTCAGTAGATGTATGTATGTAACTCAGTAGATGTGCGTGTATGTAACTCAGTTGATGTATATATGTAACTAAGTAGATGTGTGTATGTAACTCAGTAGATGTGTGTGTATGTAACTCAGTAGATGTGTGTATGTAACTTAGTAGATGTGTGTGTATGTAAGTAAGTAGATGTGTGTATGTAACTCTGTAGATGTGTTTATGTATCTCAGTAGATGTGTGTATATGTAACTCAGTAGATGTGTGTATGTAAATCAGTAGATGTGTGTGTATGTAACTAAGTTGATGTGTATGTATGTAACTCAGTGGATGTGTGTGTATGTAACTCAGTAGATGTGTGTATGTAACTAAGTAGATGTGTGTATGTAACTCAGTAGATGTGTGTGTATGTAACTCAGCAGATGTGTGTATGTAACTCAGTAGATGCGTGTGTATGTAACTCAGTAGATGTGTGTGTATGTAATTTAGTAGATGTGTATGTATGTAACTCAGTAGATGCGTGTGTATGTGACTCAGTAGATGTGTGTGTTTGTAACTCAGTAGATGTGAGTGTATGTAACTCAGTAGATGTGTGCATGTAACTCAGTAGATGTGTGCATGTAACTCAGTAGTTGTGTGTGTGTATGTACCTCAGTAGATATGTGTATGTAACTCGGTAGATGTGTGTGTATGCAACTCTGTAGATGTGTGTATGTAACTCAGTAGATGTGAGTGTATGTAACTCTGTAGATGTTTGTATGTAACTCAATAGACGTGTGTGTAAGTAACACAGTAGATGTGTGTGTATGTAACTCAGTAAATGTGTGTATGTAACTCAGTAGATGTGTGTGTATGTAACTCAGTAGATGTGTGTGTGTATGTAACATAGTAGATGTGTGTGTATGTAACTCAGTAGATGTATGTATGTAACTCACTAGATCTGTGTGTATGTAACTCAGTAGATGTGTGTATGTAACCCAGTAGATGTGTGTGTATGTAACTCAGTAGATGTGTGTGTATGTAACTCTGTAGATGTGTGTATGTATCTCAGTTGATGTGTGTGTATGTAACTCAATAGTTTTGTGTGTATGTAACTCAGTAGATCTATGTATGTGACTCTGTAGATATGCGTGTATGTAACTCAGTAGGTGTGTGTATGTAACTCAGTAGATGCGTGTGTATGTAACTCAGTAGATGTGTGCGTATGTAATTTAGTAGATGTATGTATGTGACTCAGTAGATGTGTGTGTATGTAACTCAGTAAATGTGAGTGTATGTAACTCAGTAGATGTGAGTGAATGTAACTCAGTAGATGTGTGCATGTAACTCAGTAGTTGTGTGTGTGTATGTACCTCAGTAGATATGTGTATGTAACTCGGTAGATGTGTGTATATGTAACTCAGTAGATATGTGTGTATTTAACTCAGTAGATGTGAGTGTATGTAACTCAGTAGATGTGCGTGTATATGTAACTCAGTAGATGTGTGTGTATGTAACTCAGTAGATGTGAGTGTATGGAAATCTGTAGATGTGTGTATGTAACTCAGTAGGTGTGTGTGTATGTAACACAGTAGATGTGTGTGTATGTAACTCTGTAGATGTGTGTATGTAACTCAGTATATGTAGGTATGTAACTCAGTAGATGTGTGTATATGTAATTCAGAAAATGTGTGTGTATGTAACTCAGTAGATATGTGTGTATGTAACTCAGTACAGGTGTGTATGTAACTCAGTAGATGTGTGTGTATGTAACTCAGTAGATGTGTGTGTATATAACTCAGTAGATCTATGTATGTGACTCTGTAGATATGCGTGTATGTAACTTAGTAGATGTATGTATGTGACTCAGTAGATGTGTGTGTATGTAACTCAGTAAATGTGAGTGTATGTAACTCAGTAGATGTGTGTGTATGTAACTCGGTAGATGTGTGTATGTAACTCAGTAGATGTGTGTGTGTATGTAACTCGGTAGATGTGTGTATGTAACTCAGTAGATGTGTGTGTATGTAACTCAGTAGATGTGTGTGTATGTAACTCAGTAGATGTGTGTGTATGTAACTCTGTAGAAGTGTGTATGTATATCAGTTGATGTATGTATGTAACTCAGTTGATGTATGTATGTAACTCAGTAGATGTGTGTGTATGTAACTCAGTTGATGTATGTATGTAACTCAGTAGATGTGTGTATGTAACTCAGTAGATGTGTGTGTAAGTAACACAGTAGATGGGTGTGTATGTAACTCAGTAGATGTGTGTGTATGTAACTCAGAAGATGTGTGTGTATGTAACTCAGTAGATGTGAGTGTATGTAACTCAGTAGATGTGAGTGTATGTAACTCAGTAGATATGAGTGTATGTAACTCAGTAGATGTGTGCATGTAACTCAATAGTTGTGTGTGTGTTTGTAACTCAGTAGATGTGTGTGTATGTAACTCAGTAGATGTGTGTGTATGTAACACAGTAGATGTGTGTGTATGTAACTCAGTAGATGTGTGTGTATGTAACTCAGTAGATGTGTGTGTATGTAACTCAGTAGATGTGAGTGTATGTAACTCAGTAGATGTGAGTGTATGTAACTCAGTAAATGTGTGTATGTAACTAAGTAGATGTGTGTGTATGTAACTCAGTAGATGTGTGTGTATGTAACTCTGTAGATGTGTGTATGTATCTCAGTAGATGTGTGTATATGTAATTCAGTAGATGTGTGAGTATGTAACTCAGTAGATGTGTGTGTATGTAACTCGGTAGATGTGAGTGTATGTAACTGAGTAGATGTGTGCATGTAACTCAATAGTTGTGTGTGTGTTTGTAACTCAGTAGATATGTGTATGTATCTAAGTAGATCTGTGTGTATGTAATTCAGTAGATGTATGTTTGTAACTCAGTAGATGTGTGTGTATGTGACACAGTAGATGTGTGTGTATGTAACTCAGTAGATGTGTGTGTATGAAACTCAGTAGATATGTGTGTATGTAACTCAGTTGATGTGAGTGTATGTAACTCAGTAGATGTGAGTGTATGTAACTCAGTAGAAGTATATGTATGTAACTCAGTAGATGTGTGCATGTATCTAAGTAGATATGTGTATATGTAACTCAATAGTTGTATGTGTGTACGTAACTCAGTAGATGTGTGTATGTAACTCAGTAGATGTGTGTGTATGTAACTCAGTAGATGTGTGTACATGTAAGTCAGTAGATGTGTGTGTATGTAACTCTGTAGATGTGTGTATGTATCTCAGTTGATGTGTGTGTGTGTAACTCAGTAGATTTGTGTGTATGTTACTCAGTAGATGTGTGTATATGTAACACAGTAGATGTGTGTGTATGTAACTCAGTAGATGTGTGTGTATGTAACTCAGTAGATGTGCGTGTATGTAACTCAGTAGATGTGTGTATGTAACTCAGTAGAGGTGTGTGTATGTAACTCAGTGGATGTGTGTATATGTAACTGAGTAGATGTGTGTGTATGTAACTCAGTAGATGTGTGTGTATGTAACTAAGTAGATGTGTATGTATGTAACTCAGTGCATGTGTGTGTATGTAACTCAGTAGATGTGTGTGTATGTAACTCAGCAGATGTGTGTATGTAACTCAGTAGATGTGTGTGTATGTAACTCACTAGATGTGTGTGTATGTAATTCAGTAGATGTATGTATGTGACTCAGTAGATGTGTGTGTATGTAACTCAGTAGATGTGAGTGTATGTAACTCAGTAGTAGTGTGCATGGAACTCAGTAGTTGTGTGTGTGTATGTAACTCAGTAGATATGTGTATGTAACTCAGTAGATGTGTGTGTATGTAACTCAGTAGAGGTGTGTATGTAACTCAGTAGATGTGTGTGTATGTAACTCAGTAGATGTGTGTGTATGTAACTCAGTAGATGTGTGTGTATGTAACTCAGTAGATGTGTGTATGTAACTCAGTAGATGTGTGTGTATGTAACTCAGTAGATGTAGGTATGTAACGCAGTAGATGTGTGTGTGTATGTAACACAGTAGATGTGTGTGTATGTAACTCAGTAGATGTATGTATATAACTCAGTAGATGTGTGTGTATGTAACTCGGTATATGTGTGTATGTAACTCAGTAGATGTGTGTGTATGTAACTCAGTAGATGTGTGTGTATGTAACTCAGTAGATGTGTGTGTATCTAACTCCGTAGAAGTGTGTATGTATATCAGTTGATGTGTGTGTATGTAAATCAGTAGTTTTGTGTGTATGTAACTCAGTAGATGTGTGTGTATGTAACTCAGTAGATGTGTGTGTATGTAACTCGGTAGATATGTGTATATGTAACTCAGTAGATATGTGTGTATGTAACTCCGTAGAGGTGTGTATGTAACTCAGTAGATGTGTGTGTATGTAACTCAGTAGATGTGTGTGTATGTAACTCAGTAGATGTTTGTATGTAACTCAGTAGATGTGTGTGTATGTAACTCAGTAGATGTAGGTATGTAAAGCAGTAGATGTGTGTGTGTATGTAACACAGTAGATGTGTGTGTATGTAACTCAGTAGATGTATGTATATAACTCAGTAGATGTGTGTGTATGTAACTCGGTAGATGTGTGTATGTAACTCAGTAGATGTGTGTGTATGTAACTCGGTAGATGTGAGTGTATGTAACTGAGTAGATGTGTGCATGTAACTCAATAGTTGTGTGTGTGTTTGTAACTCAGTAGATATGTGTATGTAACTTGGTAGATGTGTGTATATGTAACTCAGTAGTTGTGTGTGTGTATGTAACGCAGTAGATATGTCTGTATGTAACTCAGTAAATGTGTGTATGTAACTCAGTAGATGTGTGTGTATGTAATTCAGTAGATGTATGTATGTGACTCAGCAGATGTGTGTGTATGTAACTCAGTAGATGTGAGTGTATGTAACTCAGTAGATGTGAGTGTATGTAACTCAGTAGTAGTGTGCATGGAACTCAGTAGTTGTGTGTGTGTATGTAACTCAGTAGATATGTGTATGTAACTCGGTAGATATGTGTATATGTAACTCAGTAGATATGTGTGTATGTAACTCCGTAGAGGTGTGTATGTAACTCAGTAGATGTGTGTGTATGTAACTCAGTAGATGTGTGTGTATGTAACTCAGTAGATGTGTGTATGTAACTCAGTAGATGTGTGTGTATGTAACTCAGTAGATGTAGGTATGTAACGCAGTAGATGTGTGTGTGTATGTAACACAGTAGATGTGTGTGTATGTAACTCAGTAGATGTATGTATATAACTCAGTAGATGTCTGTGTATGTAACTCGGTAGATGTGTGTATGTAACTCAGTAGATGTGTGTGTATGTAACTCGGTAGATGTGTGTATGTAACGCAGTAGATGTGTGTGTATGTAACTCAGTATATGTGTGTGTATGTAACTCAGTAGATGTGTGTGTATGTAACTCAGTAGATGTGTGTGTATGTAGCTCAGTAGGTGTATGTATGTAACTCAGTAGATGTGTGTGTATGTAACTCAGTAGATGTATGTATGTAACTCAGTAGATGTGCGTGTATGTAACTCAGTTGATGTATGTATGTAACTCAGTAGATGTGTGTATGTAACTCAGTAGATGTGTTTGTATGTAACACAGTAGATGTGTGTGTATGTAACTCAGTAGATGTGTGTGTATGTAACTCTGTAGAAGTGTGTATGTATATCAGTTGATGTGTGTGTATGTAAATCAGTAGTTTTGTGTGTATGTAACTCAGTAGATGTGTGTGTATGTAACTCAGTAGATGTGTGTGTATGTAACACAGTAGATGTGTGTGTATGTAACTCAGTAGATGTGTGTGTATGTAACTCAGTAGATGTGTGTGTATGTAGCTCAGTAGGTGTATGTATGTAACTCAGTAGATGTGTGTGTATGTAACTCAGTAGATGTATGTATGTAACTCAGTAGATGTGCGTGTATGTAACTCAGTTGATGTATGTATGTAACTCAGTAGATGTGTGTATGTAACTCAGTAGATGTGTTTGTATGTAACACAGTAGATGTGTGTGTATGTAACTCAGTAGATGTGTGTGTATGTAACTCTGTAGAAGTGTGTATGTATATCAGTTGATGTGTGTGTATGTAAATCAGTAGTTTTGTGTGTATGTACCTCAGTAGATGTGTTTGTATGTAACTCAGTAGATGTGTGTGTATGTAACTCAGTAGATGTGCGTGTATGTAACTCAGTTGATGTATGTATGTAACTCAGTAGATGTGTGTATGTAACTCAGTAGATGTGTTTGTATGTAACTCAGTAGATGTGTGTGTATGTAACTCAGTAGATGTGTGTGTATGTAACTCAGTAGATGTGTGTGTATGTAACTCAGTAGATGTGTGTGTATGTAGCTCAGTAGCTGTATGTATGTAACTCAGTAGATGTGCGTGTATGTTACTCAGTTGATGTATGTATGTAACTCAGTTGATGTATGTATGTAACTCAGTAGATGTGTGTGTATGTAACTCATTAGATGTATGTATGTAACTCAGTAGATGTGCGTGTATGTAACTCAGTTGATGTATGTTTGTAACTCAGTAGATGTGTGTATGTAACTCAGTAGATGTGTTTGTATCTAACACAGTAGATGTGTGTGTATGTAACTCAGTAGATGTGTGTGTATGTAACTCAGTAGATGTGTGTGTATGTAACTCAGTAGATGTGAGTGTATGTAACTCAGTAGATGTGAGTGTATGTAACTCAGTAGATGTGAGTGTATGTAACTGAGTAGATGTGTGCATGTAACTCAATAGTTGTGTGTGTGTATGTAACGCAGTAGATATGTCTGTATGTAACTCGTTAAATGTGTGTATGTAACTAAGTAGATTTGTGTGTATGTAACTCAGTAGATGTGTGTGTATGTAATTCAGTAGATGTATGTATGTGACTCAGCAGATGTGTGTGTATGTAACTCAGTAGATGTGAGTGTATGTAACTCAGTAGATGTGAGTGTATGTAACTCAGTAGTAGTGTGCATGGAACTCAGTAGTTCTGTGCGTGTATGTAACTCAGTAGATATGTGTATGTAACTCGGTAGATATGTGTATATGTAACTCAGTAGATATGTGTGTATGTAACTCCGTAGAGGTGTGTATGTAACTCAGTAGATGTGTGTGTATGTAACTCAGTAGATGTGTGTGTATGTAACTCAGTAGATGTGTGTATGTAACTCAGTAGATGTGTGTGTATGTAACTCAGTAGATGTAGGTATGTAACGCAGTAGATGTGTGTGTGTATGTAACACAGTAGATGTGTGTGTATGTAACTCAGTAGATGTATGTATATAACTCAATAGATGTGTGTGTATGTAACTCGGTAGATGTTTGTATGTAACTCAGTAGATGTGTGTGTATGTAACTCAGTAGATGTGTGTGTATGTAACTCAGTATATGTGTGTGTATGTAACTCTGCAGAAATGTGTATGTATATCAGTTGATGTGTGTGTATGTAAATCAGTAATTTTGTGTGTATGTTACTCAGTAGATGTGTGTGTATGTAACTCAGTAGATGTGCGTGTATGTAACTCAGTGGATGTGTATATGTAACTCAGTAGAGGTGTGTGTATGTAACTCAGTAGATGTGTGTATATAACTTAGGAGATGTGTGTGTATGTAACTCAGTAGATGTGTGTGTATGTAACTCAGTAGATGTGCGTGTATGTAATTCAGTAGATGTGTGTATGTAACTCAGTAGATGTGTGTGTATGTAACACAGTAGATGTGTGTGTATGTAACTCAGTAGGTGTGTGTGTATGTAATTTAGTAGATGTATGTATGGGACTCAGTAGATGTGTGTGTATGTAACTCAGTAGATGTGTGTGTATGTAACCCAGTAGATGTATGTATTTAACTCAGTAGATGTGTGTGTATCTATCTCAGTAGATGTGTGTGTATGTAACTCAATAGATGTGCGTGTATGTAACTCAGTAGATGTGTGTATGTGACTCAGTAGATATGTTTGTATGTAACTCAGTAGATGTGTGTGTATGTAACTCAGTAAATGTGCGTGTATGTAATTCAGTAGATGTGTGTATGTAACTCAGTAGATGCGTGTGTATGTAACTCAGTAGATGTGTGTGTATGTAATTCAGTAGATGTATGTATGTGACTCAGTAGATGTGTGTATGTAACACAGTAGATGTGTGTGTATGTAACTCAGTAGATGTTTGTGTATGTAAGTCAGTAGATGTGTGTGTGTGAAAGTCAGTAGATGTGTGTATATGAAAGTCAGTAGATGTGTGTGTATGTAACTCTGTACATGTGTGTATGTATCTCAGTTGATGTGTGTGTATGTAACTCAGTAGATTTGTGTGTATGTAACTCGGTAGATGTGTGTATATGTAACTCAGTAGATGTGTGTATATGTAACTCAGTAGATGTGTGTGTATGTAACTCAGTAGATGTGTGTGCATGTAACTCAGTAGATGTGTATGTATGTAACACAGTAGATGTGAGTGTATGTAACTCAGTAGATGTGTGTGTATGTAACTCAGCAGATGTGTGTATGTAACTCAGTAGATGCGTGTGTATGTAACTCAGTAGATGTGTGTGTATGTAATTCAGTAGATGTATGTATGTGACTCAGTAGATGTGTGTATGTAACACAGTAGATGTGTGTGTATGTAACTCAGTAGATGTGTGTGTATGTAACTCAGTAGATGTGTATGTATGTAACTCAGTAGATGTGTGTATGTAACTCAGTAGGTGTATGTATGTGACTCAGTAAAGGTGTGTGTATGTAACACAGTAGATGTGTGTGTATGTAACTCAGTAGATGTGTGTATATGAAAGTCAGTAGATGTGTGTGTATGTAACTCTGTACATGTGTGTATGTATCTCAGTTGATGTGTGTGTATGTAACTCAGTAGATTTGTGTGTATGTAACTCAATAGATGTGTGTATATGTAACTCAGTAGATGTGTGTATATGTAACTCAGTAGATGTGTGTGTATGTAACTCAGTAGATGTGTGTGTATGTAACTCAGTAGATGTGTGTGTATGTAACTCAGTAGATGTGTATGTATGTAACACAGTAGATGTGTGTGTATGTAACTCAGTAGATGTGTGTGTATGTAACTCAGCAGATGTGTGTATGTAACTCAGTAGATGCGTGTGTATGTAACTCAGTAGATGTGTGTGTATGTAATTCAGTAGATGTATGTATGTGACTCAGTAGATGTGTGTATGTAACACAGTAGATGTGTGTGTATGTAACTCAGTAGATGTGTGTGTATGTAACTCAGTAGATGTATGTGTATGTAACTCAGTTGATGTGTGTATGTAACTCAGTAGGTGTATGTATGTGACTCAGTAGAGATGTGTGTATGTAACACAGCAGATGTGTGTATATGTAACTCAGTAGATGTGTGTATGCAACTCAGTAGATATGTGTATATGTAACTCAATAGATGTGTGTGTAACTCAGTAGATGTGTGTGTATGTAACTCAGTAGATGTGTGTATGTAACTCAGTAGATGTGTGTATGTAACTTAGTAGATGTGTGTGTATGTAACTCAGTAGATGTGTGTGTATGTAACTCAATAGATGTGCGTGTATGTAACTCAGTAGATGTGTGTATGTAACTTAGGAGATGTGTGTGTATGTAACTCAGTAGATGTGTGTGTATGTAACTCAGTAAATGTGCGTGTATGTAATTCAGTAGATGTGTGTATGTATCTCAGTAGATGCGTGTGTATGTAACTCAGTAGATGTGTGTGTATGTAATTCAGTAGATGTATGTATGTGGCTCAGTAGATGTGTGTGTATGTAACTCTGTAGATGTGTGTATGTAACTCAGTAGATGTGTGTGTATGTAACTCAATAGATGTGTATGTATGTAACTCAGTAGATGTGTGTATGTAAGTAAGTAGCTGTGTGTATGTAACTCAGTAGATATGTGTGTATGTAACTCAGTAGATATGTTTATTTAACACAGTAGACGTGAGTGTATGTAACTCAGTAGATGTGTGTGTATGTAACTCTGTAGATGTCTGTGTATGTAACTCTGTAGATGTGTGTATGTATCTCAGTTGATGTGCGTGTATGTAACTCAGTAGATGTGTGTATGTAACTCAGTAGTTGTGTGTGTGTATGTAACTCAGTAGATATGTGTATGTAACTCGGTAGATGTGTGTATATGTAACTCAGTATTTGTGTGCGTGTAAGTAACTCAGTAGGTGCGTGTGTATGTAACTCAGTAGATTTGTGTGTATGTAACTCAGTACATATGTGTATATGTAACTGAGTAGATGTGTGTGTATGTAACTCAGTAGATGTGTGTGTAAGTAACTCAGTAGATGTGTGTGAATGTAACTCAGTAGATGCATTCATGTAACTCAGTAGATGTGTGTGTATGTAACTCAGTAGATGTGTGTATGTAACTCAGTAGAGGTGTGTGTATGTAACTCAGTGCATGTGTCTATATGTAACACAGTAGATGTGTGTGTATGTAACCCAGTAGATGTGAGTGTATGTAACTCAGTAGATGTGTATGTATGTGACTCAGTAGATGTGTGTGTTTGTAACTCAGTAGATGTGTGTATGTAACTAGGGAGATATGTGTGTATGAAACACAGTAGATGTGAGTGTATGTAACTCAGTAGATGTGTGTGTATGTAACTCAGTAGATGTGTGTGTATATAACTCAGTAGATGTGTGTGTATGTAACTCAGTAGATATGTGTGTATGTAACTCAGTAGATGTATGTATGTAACTCACTAGATCTGTGTGTATGTAACTCAGTAGATGTGTGTGTATGTATTTCAGTAGATGTATATATGTAACTCAGTAGATGTGTGTGTATGTGACACAGTAGATGTGTGTGTATGTAACTCAGTAGATATGTGTGTATGTAACTGAGTAGATGTGAGTGTATGTAACTCAGTAGATGTGAGTGTATGTAACTCAGTAGATGTATGTATGTAACTCAGTAGATGTGTGTGTATCTATCTCAGTAGATGTGTGTGTATGTAACTCAATAGATGTGCGTGTATGTAACTCAGTAGATGTGTGTATGTAACTTAGGAGATGTGTGTGTATGTAACTCAGTAGATGTGTGTGTATGTAACTCAGTAAATGTGCGTGTATGTAATTCAGTAGATGTGTGTATGTATCTCAGTAGATGCGTGTGTATGTAACTCAGTAGATGTGTGTGTATGTAATTCAGTAGATGTATGTATGTGGCTCAGTAGATGTGTGTATGTAACACAGTAGATGTGTGTGTATGTAACTCCGTAGATGTGTGTATATCAATGTCAGTAGATGTGTGTGTATGTAACTCTGTAGATGTGTGTATGTATCTCAGTTGATGTGTGTGTATGTAACTCAATAGATGTGCGTGTATGTAACTCAGTAGATGTGTGTATGTAACTCAGTAGATGTGTGTATATGTAACTCAGTAGATGTGTGTATATGTAACTCAGTAGATGTGTGTGTATGTAACTCAGTAGATGTGTGTGTATGTAAATCAGTAGATGTGTATGTATGTAACTCAGTAGATGTGTGTGTATGTAACTCAGTAAATGTGTGTGTATGTAACTCAGCAGATGTGTGTATGTAACTCAGTAGATGCGTGTGTATGTAACTCAGTAGATGTGTATGTATGTAATTCAGTAGATGTATGTGTATGTAACTCAGTTGATCTGTGTATGTAACTCAGTAGGTGTATGTATGTGACTCAGTAGAGGTGTGTGTATGTAACACAGCAGATGTGTGTATATGTAACTCAGTAGATGTGTGTATGCAACTCAGTAGATGTGTGTATATGTAACTCAGTAGATGTGTGTGTAACTCAGTAGATGTGTGTGTATGTAACTCAGTAGATGTGTGTATGTAACTCAGTAGATGTGTATGTATGTGACTCAGTAGATGTGTGTGTTTGTTACTCAGTATATGTGTGTATGCAACTAGGGAGATATGTGTGTATGAAACACAGTAGATGTGAGTGTATGTAACTCAGTAGATGTGTGTGTATGTAACTCAGTAGATGTGTGTGTATATAACTCAGTAGATGTGTGTGTATGTAACTCAGTAGATATGTGTGTATGTAACTCAGTAGATGTATGTATGTAACTCACTAGATCTGTGTGTATGTAACTCAGCAGATGTGTGTGTATGTAACTCAGTAGATGTGTGTGTATGTAATTCAGTAGATGTGTATATGTAACTCAGTAGATGTGTGTGTATGTGACACAGTAGATGTGTGTGTATGTAACTCAGTAGATATGTGTGTTTGTAACTGAGTAGATGTGAATGTATGTAACTCAGTAGATGTGAGTGTATGTAACTCAGTAGATGTATGTATGTAACTCAGTAGATGTGTGTGTATCTATCTCAGTAGATGTGTGTGTATGTAACTCAATAGATGTGCGTGTATGTAACTCAGTAGATGTGTGTATGTAATTCAGTAGATATGTGTGTATGTAACTCAGTAGATGTGTGTGTATGTAACTCAGTAGATGTGTGTATGTAACTTAGGAGATGTGTGTGTATGTAACTCAGTAGATGTGTGTGTATGTAACTCAGTAAATGTGCGTGTATGTAATTCAGTAGATGTGTGTATGTAACTTAGGAGATGTGTGTGTATGTAACTCAGTAGATGTGTGTGTATGTAATTCAGTAGATGTATGTATGTGGCTCAGTAGATGTGTGTATGTAACACAGTAGATGTGTGTGTATGTAACTCCGTAGATGTGTGTATATCAATGTCAGTAGATGTGTGTGTATGTAACTCTGTAGATGTGTGTATGTATCTCAGTTGATGTGTGTGTATGTAACTCAATAGATGTGCGTGTATGTAACTCAGTAGATGTGTGTATGTAACTCAGTAGATGTGTGTATATGTAACTCAGTAGATGTGTGTATATGTAACTCAGTAGATGTGTGTGTATGTAACTCAGTAGATGTGTGTGTATGTAACTCAGTAGATGTGTATGTATGTAACTCAGTAGATGTGTGTGTATGTAACTCAGTAAATGTGTGTGTATGTAACTCAGCAGATGTGTGTATGTAACTCAGTAGATGCGTGTGTATGTAACTCAGTAGATGTGTATGTATGTAATTCAGTAGATGTATGTGTATGTAACTCAGTTGATCTGTGTATGTAACTCAGTAGGTGTATGTATGTGACTCAGTAGAGGTGTGTGTATGTAACACAGCAGATGTGTGTATATGTAACTCAGTAGATGTGTGTATGCAACTCAGTAGATGTGTGTATATGTAACTCAGTAGATGTGTGTGTAACTCAGTAGATGTGTGTGTATGTAACTCAGTAGATGTGTGTATGTAACTCAGTAGATGTGTATGTATGTGACTCAGTAGATGTGTGTGTTTGTTACTCAGTATATGTGTGTATGCAACTAGGGAGATATGTGTGTATGAAACACAGTAGATGTGAGTGTATGTAACTCAGTAGATGTGTGTGTATGTAACTCAGTAGATGTGTGTGTATATAACTCAGTAGATGTGTGTGTATGTAACTCAGTAGATATGTGTGTATGTAACTCAGTAGATGTATGTATGTAACTCACTAGATCTGTGTGTATGTAACTCAGCAGATGTGTGTGTATGTAACTCAGTAGATGTGTGTGTATGTAATTCAGTAGATGTATATATGTAACTCAGTAGATGTGTGTGTATGTGACACAGTAGATGTGTGTGTATGTAACTCAGTAGATATGTGTGTTTGTAACTGAGTAGATGTGAGTGTATGTAACTCAGTAGATGTGAGTGTATGTAACTCAGTAGATGTATGTATGTAACTCAGTAGATGTGTGTGTATCTATCTCAGTAGATGTGTGTGTATGTAACTCAATAGATGTGCGTGTATGTAACTCAGTAGATGTGTGTATGTAATTCAGTAGATATGTGTGTATGTAACTCAGTAGATGTGTGTGTATGTAACTCAGTAGATGTGTGTATGTAACTTAGGAGATGTGTGTGTATGTAACTCAGTAGATGTGTGTGTATGTAACTCAGTAAATGTGCGTGTATGTAATTCAGTAGATGTGTGTATGTAACTTAGGAGATGTGTGTGTATGTAACTCAGTAGATGTGTGTGTATGTAACTCAGTAAATGTGCGTGTATGTAATTCAGTAGATGTGTGTATGTATCTCAGTAGATGCGTGTGTATGTAACTCAGTAGATGTGTGTGTATGTAATTCAGTAGATGTATGTATGTGGCTCAGTAGATGTGTGTATGTAACACAGTAGATGTGTGTGTATGTAACTCCGTAGATGTGTGTATATCAATGTCAGTAGATGTGTGTGTATGTAACTCTGTAGATGTGTGTATGTATCTCAGTTGATGTGTGTGTATGTAACTCAATAGATGTGCGTGTATGTAACTCAGTAGATGTGTGTATGTAACTCAGTAGATGTGTGTATATGTAACTCAGTAGATGTGTGTATATGTAACTCAGTAGATGTGTGTGTATGTAACTCAGTAGATGTGTGTGTATGTAACTCAGTAGATGTGTATGTATGTAACTCAGTAGATGTGTGTGTATGTAACTCAGTAAATGTGTGTGTATGTAACTCAGCAGATGTGTGTATGTAACTCAGTAGATGCGTGTGTATGTAACTCAGTAGATGTGTATGTATGTAATTCAGTAGATGTATGTGTATGTAACTCAGTTGATCTGTGTATGTAACTCAGTAGGTGTATGTATGTGACTCAGTAGAGGTGTGTGTATGTAACACAGCAGATGTGTGTATATGTAACTCAGTAGATGTGTGTATGCAACTCAGTAGATGTGTGTATATGTAACTCAGTAGATGTGTGTGTAACTCAGTAGATGTGTGTGTATGTAACTCAGTAGATGTGTGTATGTAACTCAGTAGATGTGTATGTATGTGACTCAGTAGATGTGTGTGTTTGTTACTCAGTATATGTGTGTATGCAACTAGGGAGATATGTGTGTATGAAACACAGTAGATGTGAGTGTATGTAACTCAGTAGATGTGTGTGTATGTAACTCAGTAGATGTGTGTGTATATAACTCAGTAGATGTGTGTGTATGTAACTCAGTAGATATGTGTGTATGTAACTCAGTAGATGTAAGTATGTAACTCACTAGATCTGTGTGTATGTAACTCAGCAGATGTGTGTGTATGTAACTCAGTAGATGTGTGTGTATGTAATTCAGTAGATGTATATATGTAACTCAGTAGATGTGTGTGTATGTGACACAGTAGATGTGTGTGTATGTAACTCAGTAGATATGTGTGTATGTAACTTAGTAGATGTGAGTGTATGTAACTCAGTAGATGTGAGTGTATGTAACTCAGTAGATGTATGTATGTAACTCAGTAGATGTGTGTGTATCTATCTCAGTAGATGTGTGTGTATGTATCTCAATAGATGTGCGTGTATGTAACTCAGTAGATGTGTGTATGTAATTCAGTAGATATGTGTGTATGTAACTCAGTAGATGTGTGTGTATGTAACTCAGTAGATGTGTGTATGTAACTTAGGAGATGTGTGTGTATGTAACTCAGTAGATGTGTGTGTATGTAACTCAGTAAATGTGCGTGTATGTAATTCAGTAGATGTGTGTATGTAACTTAGGAGATGTGTGTGTATGTAACTCAGTAGATGTGTGTGTATGTAACTCAGTAAATGTGCGTGTATGTAATTCAGTAGATGTGTGTATGTATCTCAGTAGATGCGTGTGTATGTAACTCAGTAGATGTGTGTGTATGTAATTCAGTAGATGTATGTATGTGGCTCAGTAGATGTGTGTATGTAACACAGTAGATGTGTGTGTATGTAACTCCGTAGATGTGTGTATATCAATGTCAGTAGATGTGTGTGTATGTAACTCTGTAGATGTGTGTATGTATCTCAGTTGATGTGTGTGTATGTAACTCAATAGATGTGCGTGTATGTAACTCAGTAGATGTGTGTATGTAACTCAGTAGATGTGTGTATATGTAACTCAGTAGATGTGTGTATATGTAACTCAGTAGATGTGTGTGTATGTAACTCAGTAGATGTGTGTGTATGTAACTCAGTAGATGTGTATGTATGTAACTCAGTAGATGTGTGTGTATGTAACTCAGTAAATGTGTGTGTATGTAACTCAGCAGATGTGTGTATGTAACTCAGTAGATGCGTGTGTATGTAACTCAGTAGATGTGTATGTATGTAATTCAGTAGATGTATGTGTATGTAACTCAGTTGATCTGTGTATGTAACTCAGTAGGTGTATGTATGTGACTCAGTAGAGGTGTGTGTATGTAACACAGCAGATGTGTGTATATGTAACTCAGTAGATGTGTGTATGCAACTCAGTAGATGTGTGTATATGTAACTCAGTAGATGTGTGTGTAACTCAGTAGATGTGTGTGTATGTAACTCAGTAGATGTGTGTATGTAACTCAGTAGATGTGTATGTATGTGACTCAGTAGATGTGTGTGTTTGTTACTCAGTATATGTGTGTATGCAACTAGGGAGATATGTGTGTATGAAACACAGTAGATGTGAGTGTATGTAACTCAGTAGATGTGTGTGTATGTAACTCAGTAGATGTGTGTGTATATAACTCAGTAGATGTGTGTGTATGTAACTCAGTAGATATGTGTGTATGTAACTCAGTAGATGTAAGTATGTAACTCACTAGATCTGTGTGTATGTAACTCAGCAGATGTGTGTGTATGTAACTCAGTAGATGTGTGTGTATGTAATTCAGTAGATGTATATATGTAACTCAGTAGATGTGTGTGTATGTGACACAGTAGATGTGTGTGTATGTAACTCAGTAGATATGTGTGTATGTAACTGAGTAGATGTGAGTGTATGTAACTCAGTAGATGTGAGTGTATGTAACTCAGTAGATGTGTGTGTATCTATCTCAGTAGATGTGTGTGTATGTAACTCAATAGATGTGCGTGTATGTAACTCAGTAGATGTGTGTATGTAATTCAGTAGATATGTGTGTATGTAACTCAGTAGATGTGTGTGTATGTAACTCAGTAGATGTGTGTATGTAACTTAGGAGATGTGTGTGTATGTAACTCAGTAGATGTGTGTGTATGTAACTCAGTAAATGTGCGTGTATGTAATTCAGTAGATGTGTGTATGTATCTCAGTAGATGCGTGTGTATGTAACTCAGTAGATGTGTGTGTATGTAATTCAGTAGATGTATGTATGTGGCTCAGTAGATGTGTGTATGTAACACGGTAGATGTGTGTGTATGTAACTCAGTAGATGTGTGTATATCAAAGTCAGTAGATGTGTGTGTATGTAACTCTGTAGATGTGTGTATGTATCTCAGTTGATGTGTGTGTATGTAACTCAGTAGATTTGTGTGTATGTAACTCTGTAGATATGTGTATATGTAACTCAGTAGATGTGTGTATATGTAACTCAGTTGATGTGTGTATGTAACTCAGTAGATGTGTGTATATAACTCAGTAGAGGTGTGTGTATGTAGCTCAGTGGATGTGTGTATATGTAACTCAGTAGATGCGTGTGTATGTAACTCAGTAGATGTGTGTGTATGTTATTCAGTAGATGTATGTATGTGACTCAGTAGATGTGTGTGGATGTAACACAGTAGATGTGTGTGTATGTAACTCAGTAGATATTTGTGTATGTAACTCAGTAGATGTGTGTGTATGTAACTCAGTAGATGTGTGTGTATGTAACTCCGTAGATATGTGTTTATGTAACTCTGTAGATGTGTGTATGTAGCTCAGTAGATGTGTGTGTATGTAACACAGTAGATGTGTGTATATGTAACTCAGCAGATGTGTGTATGTAACTCAGTAGATGCGTGTGTATGTAACTCAGTAGATGTGTGTGTATGTAATTCAGTAGATGTATGTATGTGACTCAGTAGATGTGCGTGTATGTAATTCAGTAGATGTGTGTATGTAACTCAGTAGATGTGTGTGTATGTAACTCAGTAGATGTGTGTATGTAACTCACTAGATGTGTGTATATGTAACTCAGTAGATGTGTGTGTATGTAACTCAGTAGATGTATGTGTATGTAACTCAGTTGATGTGTGTGTATGTAACTCAGTAGATGTGTGTATGTAACTCAGTAGATGTGTGTGTATGTAACTCAGTAGATGTATGTATGTAACTCAGTAGATGTGTGTGTATCCATCTCAGTAGATCTGTGTGTATGTAACTCAATAGATGTGCGTGTATGTAACTCAGTAGATGTGTGTATGTAACTCAGTAGATATGTGTGTATGTAACTCAGTAGATGTGTGTGTATGTAACTCAGTAGATGTGTGTATGTAACTTAGGAGATGTGTGTGTATGTAACTCAGTAGATAAGTGTGTATGTAACTCAGTAAATGTGCGTGTATGTAATTCAGTAGATGTGTGTATATAACTCAGTAGATGCGTGTGTATGTAACTCAGTAGATGTGTGTGTATGTAATTCAGTAGATGTATGTATGTGACTCAGTAGATGTGTGTATGTAACACAGTAGATGTGTGTGTATGTAACTCGGTAGGTGTTTGTGTATGTAACTCAGTAGATGTGTGTGTATGTAACTCAGTAGATGTGTGTATATGAAAGTCAGTAGATGTGTGTGAATGTAACTCTGTAGATGTGTGTATGTATCTCAGTTGATGTGTGTGTATGTAACTCAGTAGATGTGTGTGTATGTAACTCAGTAGATGTGTGTGTATGTAACTCAGCAGATGTGTGTATGTAACTCAGTAGATGCGTGTTTATGTAACTCAGTAGATGTGTATGTATGTAATTCAGTAGATGTATGTGTATGTAACTCAGTTGATGTGTGTATGTAACTCACTAGATGTGTGTATGTAACTCAGTAGATGTGTGTATGTACCTCAGTAGATGTGTGTATATGTAACTAAGTAGATATGTCTGTATGTAGCTCATTAGATGTGTGTATGTAACTCACTAGATGTGTGTGTATGTAACTCAGTAGATGTGTATGTATGTAACTCAGTAGATGTGTGTGTATGTAACTCAGTAAATGTGTGTGTATGTAACTCAGCAGATGTGTGTATGTAACTCAGTAGATGCGTGTGTATGTAACTCAGTAGATGTGTATGTATGTAATTCAGTAGATGTATGTGTATGTAACTCAGTTGATCTGTGTATGTAACTCAGTAGGTGTATGTATGTGACTCAGTAGAGGTGTGTGTATGTAACACAGCAGTTGTGTGTATATGTAACTCAGTAGATGTGTGTATGCAACTCAGTAGATGTGTGTATATGTAACTCAGTAGATGTGTGTGTAACTCAGTAGATGTGTGTGTATGTAACTCAGTAGATGTGTGTATGTAACTCAGTAGATGTGTATGTATGTGACTCAGTAGATGTGTGTGTTTGTTACTCAGTATATGTGTGTATGCAACTAGGGAGATATGTGTGTATGAAACACAGTAGATGTGAGTGTATGTAACTCAGTAGATGTGTGTGTATGTAACTCAGTAGATGTGTGTGTATATAACTCAGTAGATGTGTGTGTATGTAACTCAGTAGATATGTGTGTATGTAACTCAGTAGATGTAAGTATGTAACTCACTAGATCTGTGTGTATGTAACTCAGCAGATGTGTGTGTATGTAACTCAGTAGATGTGTGTGTATGTAATTCAGTAGATGTATATATGTAACTCAGTAGATGTGTGTGTATGTAACTGAGTAGATGTGAGTGTATGTAACTCAGTAGATGTGAGTGTATGTAACTCAGTAGATGTATGTATGTAACTCAGTAGATGTGTGTGTATCTATCTCAGTAGATGTGTGTGTATGTAACTCAATAGATGTGCGTGTATGTAACTCAGTAGATGTGTGTATGTAATTCAGTAGATGTGTGTGTATGTAACTCAGTAGATGTGTGTGTATGTAACTCAGCAGATGTGTGTATGTAACTCAGTAGATGCGGGTTTATGTAACTCAGTAGATGTGTATGTATGTAATTCAGTAGATGTATGTGTATGTAACTCAGTTGATGTGTGTATGTAACTCACTAGATGTGTGTATGTAACTCAGTAGATGTGTGTATGTACCTCAGTAGATGTGTGTATATGTAACTAAGTAGATATGTCTGTATGTAGCTCATTAGATGTGTGTATGTAACTCAGTAGATATGTGTGTATGTAACTCAGTAGATGTGAGTGTATGTAACTCAGTAGATGTGAGTGTATATAACTCAGTAGATGTGTGTATGTAACTCAGTAGATATGTCTGTATGTAACTCAGTAGATGTGTGTGTATGTAACTCAGTAGATGTGTGTATATAACTTAGGAGATGTGTGTGTATGTAACTCAGTAGATGTGTGTGTATGTAACTCAGTAGATGTGCGTGTATGTAATTCAGTAGATGTGTGTATGTAACTCAGTAGATGCGTGTGTATGTAATTCAGTAGATGTACGTATGTGACTCAGTAGATGTGTGTGTATGTAACACAGTAGATGTGTGTATGTAACTCAGTAGATGTGTGTGTATGTAACTCAGTAGATGTGTGTGTATGTAATTCAGTAGATGTATGTATGTGACTCAGTAGATGTGTGTATGTAACTCAGTAGATATGTGTGTACGTAACTCAGTAGATATGTGTGTATGTAACTCAGTAGATGTGTGTGTATGTAATTCAGTAGATGTATGTATGTGGCTCAGTACATGTGTGTATATGTAACTCAGTAATTGTGTGTGTGTATGTAACTCAGTAGATGTGTGTATGTAACTCAGTAGAGGTGTGTATGTAACTCAGTAGAGGTGTGTATGTAACTCAGTAGATGTGTGTATGTAACTCAATAGATGTGTGTATATGTAACTCAGTAGATGTGTGTGTATGTAACTCAGTAGATGTATGTGTATGTAACTCAGTTGATGTGTGTGTATGTAACTCAGTAGATGTGTGTATATGTAACTCAGTAGATGTGTGTGTATGTAACTCAGTAGATGTGTTGTATGTAACTCAGTAGATGTGTGTGTATGTAACTCAGTAGATGTGTGTGTATGTAACTCAGTAGATGTGTGTATGTAACTTAGGAGATGTGTGTGTATGTAACTCATTAGATGTGTGTGTATGTAACTCAGTAAATGTGCGTGTATGTAATTCAGTGGATGTGTGTATGTAACTCAGTAGATGCGTGTGTATGTAACTCAGTTGATGTGTGCGTATGTAATTTAGTAGATGTATGTATGTGACTCAGTAGATGTGTGTATGTAACACAGTAGATGTGTGTGTATGTAACTCGGTAGGTATTTGTGTATGTAACTCAGTAGATCTGTGTGTATTTAACTCAGTAGATTTGTGTATGTAACTCAGTAGTTATGTGTATGTATCTCAGTAGATGTGTGTATATGTAACTCAGTAATTGTGTGTGTGTATGTAACTCAGTAGATGTGTGTATGTAACTCAGTAGATGTGTGTATGTAACTCAATAGATGTGTGTATATGTCACTCAGTAGATGTGTGTGTATGTAACTCAGTAGATGTGTATGTATGTAACTCAGTAGAGGTGTGTGTATGTAACACAGTAGATGTGTGTATATGTAACTCAGTAGATGTGTGTATGCAACTCAGTAGATGTGTGTATATGTAACTCTGTAGATGTGTGTGTATGTAACTCAGTAGATGTGAGCGTACGTAACTCAGTAGATGTATGTATGTAACTCAGTAGATGTGCGTGTATGTAACTCAGTGGATGTGTGTATGTAACTCAGTAGAGGTGTGTGTATGTAACTCAATAGATGTGCGTGTATGTAACTCAGTAGATGTGTGTATGTAACTCAGTAGATGTGTGTATATGTAACTCAGTAGATGTGTGTGTATGTAACTCAGTAGATGTGTGTGTATGTAACTCAGTAGATGTGTATGTATGTAACTCAGTAGATGTGTGTGTATGTAACTCAGTAAATGTGTGTGTATGTAACTCAGCAGATGTGTGTATGTAACTCAGTAGATGCGTGTGTATGTAACTCAGTAGATGTGTATGTATGTAATTCAGTAGATGTATGTGTATGTAATTCAGTAGATGTATGTATGTGGCTCAGTAGATGTGTGTATGTAACACGGTAGATGTGCGTGTATGTAACTCAGTAGATGTGTGTATATCAAAGTCAGTAGATGTGTGTATATGTAACTCAGTAGATGTGTGTGTATGTAACTCAGTAGATGTATGTGTATGTAACTCAGTTGATGTGTGTGTATGTAACTCAGTAGATGTGTGTATATGTAACTCAGTAAATGTGTGTGTATGTAACTCAGTAGATGTGTGTGTATGTAACTCAGTAGATGTGTGTGTATGTAACTCAGTAGATGTGTGTGTATGTAACTCAGTAGATGTGTGTGTAACTCAGTAGATGTGTGTATGTAACTCAGTAGATGTGTGTATGTAACTCAGTAGATGTGTATGTATGTGACTCAGTAGATGTGTGTGTTTGTTACTCAGTAGATGTGTGTATGCAACTAGGGAGATATGTGTGTATGAAACACAGTAGATGTGAGTGTATGTAACTCAGTAGATGTGTGTGTATGTAACTCACTAGATGTGTGTGTATATAACTCAGTAGATGTGTGTGTATGTAACTCAGTAGATATGTGTATATGTAACTCAGTAGATGTATGTATGTAACTCACTAGATCTGTGTGTATGTAACTCAGCAGATGTGTGTGTATGTAACTCAGTAGATGTGTGTGTATGTAACTCAGTAGATGTGTGTGTATGTAACTCAGTAGATGTATGTAACTCAGTAGATGTGTGTGTATGTAACTCCGTAGATGTGCGTGTATATAACTCAGTAGATGTGTGTATGTAACTCAGTAGATATGTCTGTATGTAACTCAGTAGATGTGTGTGTATGTAACTCAGTAGATGTGTGTATATAAATTAGGAGATGTGTGTGTATGTAACTCAGTAGATGTGTGTGTATGTAACTCAGTAGATGTGCGTGTATGTAATTCAGTAGATGTGTGTATGTAACTCAGTAGATGTGTGTGTATGTAATTCAGTAGATATATGTATGTGACCCAGTAGATGTGTGTGTATGTAACACAGTAGATGTGTGTGTATGTTACTCAGTAGATGTGTGTGTATGTAACTCAGTAGATGTGTGTGTATGTAACTCAGTAGATGTGTCTGTATGTGACACAGTAGATGTGTGTGTATGTAACTCAGTAGATATGTGTGTATGTAACTGAGTAGATGTGAGTGTATGTAACTCAGTAGATGTGAGTGTATGTAACTCAGTAGATGTATGTATGTAACTCAGTAGATGTCTGTGTATCTATCTCAGTAGATGTGTGTGTATGTAACTCAATAGATGTGCGTGTATGTAACTCAGTAGATGTGTGTATGTAACTCAGTAGATATGTGTGTATGTAACTCAGTAGATGTGTGTGTATGTAACTCAGTAGATGTGTGTATGTAACTTAGGAGATGTGTGTGTATGTAACTCAGTAGATGTGTGTGTATGTAACTCAGTAAATGTGCGTGTATGTAATTCAGTAGATGTGTGTATGTATCTCAGTAGATGCGTGTGTATGTAACTCAGTAGATGTGTGTGTATGTAATTCAGTAGATGTATGTATGTGGCTCAGTAGATGTGTGTATGTAACACGGTAGATGTGTGTGTATGTAACTCAGTAGATGTGTGTATATCAAAGTCAGTAGATGTGTGTATATGTAACTCAGTAGATGTGTGTGTATGTAACTCAGTAGATGTATGTGTATGTAACTCAGTTGATGTGTGTGTATGTAACTCAGTAGATGTGTGTATATGTAACTCAGTAGATGTGTGTGTATGTAACTCAGTAGATGTGTGTGTATGTAACTAAGTAGATGTGTGTGTATGTAACTCAGTAAATGTGCGTGTATGTAATTCAGTGGATGTGTGTATGTAACTCAGTAGATGCGTGTGTATGTAACTCAGTTGATGTGTGCGTATGTAATTTAGTAGATGTATGTATGTGACTCAGTAGATGTGTGTATGCAACACAGTAGATGTGTGTGTATGTAACTCGGTAGGTGTTTGTATATGTAACTCAGTAGATGTGTGTGTATTTAACTCAGTAGATGTGTGTATGTAACTCAGTAGTTATGTGTATGTATCTCAGTAGATGTGTCTGTATGTAACTCAGTAGATGTGTGTGTATGTAATTCAGTAGATGTATGTATGTGACTCATTAGATGTGCGTGTATGTAATTCAGTAGATGTGTGTATGTAACTCAGTAGATGTGTGTGTATGTAACACAGTAGATGTGTGTATGTAACTCAGTAGTTATGTGTATGTATCTCAGTAGATGTGTGTATATGTAACTCAGTAATTGTGTGTGTGTATGTAACTCAGTAGATGTGTGTATGTAACTCAGTAGAGGTGTGTATGTAACTCAATAGATGTGTGTATGTAACTCAATAGATGTGTGTATATGTAACTCAGTAGATGTGTGTGTATGTAACTCAGTAGATGTATGTGTATGTAACTCAGTTGATGTGTGTGTATGTAACTCAGTAGATGTGTGTATATGTAACTCAGTAGATGTGTGTGTATGTAACTCAGTAGATGTGTGTGTATGTAACTCAGTAGATGTGTGTGTATGTAACTCAGTAGATGTGTGTGTATGTAACTCAGTAGATGTGTGTATGTAACTTAGGAGATGTGTGTGTATGTAACTAAGTAGATGTGTGTGTATGTAACTCAGTAAATGTGCGTGTATGTAATTCAGTGGATGTGTGTATGTAACTCAGTAGATGCGTGTGTATGTAACTCAGTTGATGTGTGCGCATGTAATTTAGTAGATGTATGTATGTGACTCAGTAGATGTGTGTATGTAACACAGTAGATGTGTGTGTATGTAACTCGGTAGGTGTTTGTGTATGTAACTCAGCAGATGTGTGTGTATTTAACTCAGTAGATGTGTGTATGTAACTCAGTAGTTATGTGTATGTATCTCAGTAGATGTGTGTATATGTAACTCAGTAATTGTGTGTGTGTATGTAACTCAGTAGATGTGTGTATGTAACTCAGTAGATGTGTGTATGTAACTCAATAGATGTGAGTATATGTAACTCAGTAGATGTGTGTGTATGTAACTCAGTAGATGTGTATGTATGTAACTCAGTAGAGGTGTGTGTATGTAACACAGTAGATGTGTGTATATGCAACTCAGTAGATGTGTGTATATGTAACTCTGTAGATGTGTGTGTATGTAACTCAGTAGATGTGAGCGTACGTAACTCAGTAGATGTATGTATGTAACTCAGTAGATGTGCGTGTATGTAACTCAGTGGATGTGTGTATGTAACTCAGTAGAGGTGTGTGTATGTAACTCAGTAGATGTGTGTATATGTAACTCAGTAGATGTGTGTATGTAACTCACTAGATGTGTGTATGTAAGTCAGTAGATATGTGTGTATGTAGCTCATTAGATGTGTGTATGTAACTCAGTAGATATGTGTGTATGTAACTCAGTAGATGTGAGTGTATGTAACTCAGTAGATGTGAGTGTATATAACTCAGTAGAGGTGTGTATGTAACTCAGTAGATGTGTGTTTATGTAACACAGTAGATGTGTGTGTATGTAACTCAGTAGATGTGTGTGTATGTAACTCAGTAGATGTGTGTGTATGTAACTCAGTAGATGTGTGTATATAACTTAGGAGATGTGTATGTATGTAACTCAGTAGATGTGTGTGTATGTAACTCAGTAGATGTGCGTGTATGTAATTCAGTAGATGTGTGTATGTAACTCAGTAGATGCGTGTGTATGTAACTCAGTAGATGTGTGTGTATGTAATTCAGTAGATGTATGTATGTGACTCAGTAGATGTGTGTGTATGTAACACAGTAGATGTGTGTGTATGTAACTCAGTAAATGTGTGTGTATGTAACTCAGCAGTAGTGTGTATGTAACTCAGTAGATGCGTGTGTATGTAACTCAGTAGATGTGAGTGTATGTAACTCAGTAGATGTGTATGTATGTAACTCAGTAGATGTGTATGTATGTAACTCAGTAGAGGTGTGTGTATGTAACTCAGTGGATGTGTGTATATGTAACTCAGTAGATGTGTGTATGTAACTCAGTAGATGTGTGTATATGTATCTCAGTAGATGTGTGTGTATGTAACTCAGTAGAGGTGTGTGTATGTAACTCAGTGGATGTGTGTATATGTAACTAAGTAGAGGTGTGTATGTAACTCAGTAGATATATGTGTATGTAACTCAGTAGATGTTTGCATGTAACTCAGTAGTTGTGTGTGTATGTAACTCAGTAGATATGTGTATGTAACTCAGTAGATGTGTGTGTATGTAACTCAGTAGATGTGAGTGTATGTAACTCAGTAGATGTGAGTGTATGTAACTAAGGAGTAGTGTGCATGGAACTCAGTAGTTGTGTGTGTGTATGTAACTCAGTAGATATGCGTATGTAACTCGGTAGATATGTGTATATGTAACTCAGTAGATATGTGTGTATGTAACTCAGTAGATGTGTGTGTATGTAACTCAGTAGATGTGTGTATGTAACTCAGTAGATGTGTGTCTGTAACTCAGTAGATGTGTGTGTATGTAGCTTAGTAGATGTGTATATGTAACTCAGTAGATGTGTCTGTATGTAACTCTGTACATGTGTGTATGTATCTCAGTTGATGTGTGTGTATGTAACTCAGTAGATGTGTGTATATGTAATTCAGAAGATATGTGTGTATGTAACTCAGTAGATGGTGTGTGTATGTAACTCAGTAGAGGTGTGTATGTAACTCAGTAGATGTTTCTGTATGTAACTCAGTAGATGTGTGTTTATATAACTCAGTAGATGTGTATGTATGTAACTCAGTAGATGTATGTATGTAACTCAGTAGAGGTGCGTGTATGTAACTCATTAGATGTGTGTGTATGAAACTCAGTAGATTTGTGTGTATGTAACTCAGTAGATGTGTGTATATGTAACTCAGTAGTTGTGTGTGTATGTAACTCAGTAGAGGTGTGTGTATGTAAATCAGTAGATGTGTGTGTATGTGACTCAATAGATGTGCGTGTATGTAACTCAGTAGATATGTGTGTATGTAACTCAGTAGATGTGAGTGTATGTAACTCAGTAGATGTGTATGTATGTAACTCAGTAGATTTGTGTTTGTAACTAAGTAGATGTGTGTATGTAACTCAGTAGATATGTGTGTATGTAACTCAGTATATGTGTGCATGTAACTCAGTAGTTGTGTGTGTATATGTAACTGAGTAGATATGTGTTTGTAACTCAGTAGATATGTGTATATATAACAACAGTAGTTGTATGTGTATGTAAGTCAGTCGATGTGTGTATGTAACTCAGTAGATATGTGTATGTAACTCAGTAGATGTGTGTGTATGTAACTCAGTAGATGTGGGTATATGTAAGTCAGTAGATGTTTGTGTATGTAACTCTGTAGATGTGTGTATGTATCTCAGTTGATGTGTATGTATGTAACTCAGTAGATGTATGTATGTGTAACTCAGTAGATGTGTGTGTATGTAACTCAGTAGATGTGTGTGTATGTAACACAGTAGATGTATGTATGTAACTCAGTAGATGTGCGTGTATGTAACTCAGTAGATGTGTGTATGTAACTCAGTAGAGGTGTGTGTATGTAGCTCAGTGGATGTGTGTATATGTAACTCAGTAGATGCGTGTGTATGTAACTCAGTAGATGTGTGTGTATGTTATTCAGTAGATGTATGTATGTGACTCAGTAGATGTGTGTGTATGTAACACAGTAGATGTGTGTGTATGTAACTCAGTAGATGTTTGTGTATGTAACTCAGTAGATGTGTGTGTATGTAACTCAGTAGATGTGAGTGTATGTAACTCCTTAGATATGTGTTTATGTAACTCAGTAGATGTGTGTATGTAACTCAGTAGATGTGTGTGTATGTAACTCAATAGATGTGTGTATATGTAACTCAGTAGATGTGTGTGTATGTAACTCAGTAGATGTATGTGTATGTAACTCAGTTGAAGTGTGTGTATGTAACTCAGTAGATGTGTGTATGTAACTCAGTAAATGTGTGTATATGTAACTCTGTAGATGTGTGTGTATGTAACTAAGTAGATGTGAGCGTATGTAACTCAGGAGATGTGTGTATGTAACTCAGTAGTTATGTGTATGTATCTCAGTAGATGTGTGTATATGTAACTCAGTAGATGTGTGTATGTAACTCAGTAGAGGTGTGTATGTATCTCAGTAGATGTATGTATGTAACTCAATAGATGTGTGTATATGTAACACAGTAGATGTGTGTGTATGTAACTCAGTAGATGTATGTGTATGTAACTCAGTTGATGTGTGTGTATGTAACTCAGTAGATGTGTGTATATGTAACTCAGTAGATGGGTGTGTATGTAACTCAGTAGATGTGTGTGTATGTAACTCAGTAGATGTGTGTGTATGTAACTCAGTAGATGTGTGTGTATGTAATTCAGTAGATGTATGTATGTGACTCATTAGATGTGTGTATGTAACTCAGTAGATGTGTGTGTATGTAACTCAGTAGATATGTGTGTATGTAACTCAGTAGATGTGTGTGTATGTAACTCAGTAAATGTGCGTGTATGTAATTCAGTAGATGTGTGTATGTAACTCAGTAGATGCGTGTGTATGTAACTCAGTCGATGTGTGTGTATGTAATTCAGTAGATGTATATATGTGACTCAGTAGATGTGTGTATGTAACTTAGGAGATGTGTGTGTATGTAACTCAGTAGATGTGTGTGTATGTAACTCAGTAAATGTGCGTGTATGTAATTCAGTAGATGTGTGTATGTAACTCAGTAGATGCGTGTGTATGTAACTCAGTCGATGTGTGTGTATGTAATTCAGTAGATGTATGTATGTGACTCAGTAGATGTGTGTATGTAACACAGTAGATGTGTGTGTATGTAACTCGGTAGGTGTTTGTGTATGTAACTCAGTAGATGTGTGTGTATTTAACTCAGTAGATGTGTGTATATGAAAGTCAGTAGATGTGTGTGTATGTAACTCTGTAGATGTGTGTATGTATCTCAGTTGATGTGTGTGTATGTAACTCAGTATATTTGTGTGTATGTAACTCTGTAGATGTGTGTATATGTAACTCAGTAGATGTGTGTATATGTAACTCAGTAGATGTGTGTGTATGTAACTCAGTAGATATGTGTGTATGTAACTCAGTAGATGTGTATGTATGTAACTCAGTAGATGTGTGTGTATGTAACTCAGTAGATGTGTGTGTATGTAACTCAGCAGATGTGTGTATGTAACACAGTTGATGTGTGTATGTAACTCAGTAGGTGTATGTATGTGACTCAGTAGAGGTGTGTGTATGTAACACAGCAGATGTGTGTATATGTAACTCAGTAGATGTGTGTATGCAACTCAGTAGATGTGTGTATAAGTAACTCAATAGTTGTTTGTGTAACTCAGTAGATGTGTGTGTATGTAACTCAGTAGATGTGTGTATGTAACTCAGTAGATGTGTGTATGTAACTTAGTAGATGTGTGTGTATGTAACTCAGTAGATGTGTGTGTATGTAACTCAGTAGATGTGTATGTATGTAACTCACTAGAGGTGTGTGTATGTAACACAGTAGATGTGTGTATATGTAACTCAGTAGATGTGTGTATGCAACTCAATAGATGTGTGTATATGTAACTCAGTAGATGTGAGCGTACGTAACTCAGTAGATGTATGTATGTAACTCAGTAGATGTGCGTGTATGTAAATCACTGGATGTGTGTATGTAACTCAGTAGATGCGTGTGTATGTAACTCAGTAGATGTGTATGTATGTAATTCAGTAGATGTATGTGTATGTAACTCAGTTGATGTGTGTATATAACTCAGTGGGTGTATGTATGTGACTCAGTAGAAGTGTGTGTATGTAACACAGCAGATGTGTGTATATGTAACTCAGTAGATGTGTGTATATGTAACTCAGTAGATGTGTGTGTAACTCAGTAGATGTGTGTGTATGTAACTCAGTAGATGTGTGTATGTAACTCAGTAGATGTGTGTATGTAACTTAGTAGACGTGTGTGTATGTAACTCAGTAGATGTGTGTGTATATAACTCAGTAGATGTGTATGTATGTAACTCAGTAGAGGTGTGTGTATGTAACACAGTAGATGTGTGTATATGTAACTCAGTAGATGTGTGTATGCAACTCAGTAGATGTGTGTATATGTAACTCTGTAGATGTGTGTGTATGTAACTCAGTAGATGTGAGCGTACGTAACTCAGTAGATGTATGTATGTAACTCAGTAGATGTGCGTGTATGTAACTCAGTGGATGTGTGTATGTAACTCAGTAGAGGTGTGTGTATGTAGCTCAGTGGATGCGTGTATGTAACTCAGTACATGTGTGTATGTAACTCAGTAGAGGTGTGTGTATGTAGCTCAGTGGATGTGTGTATGTAACTCAGTAGAGGTGTGTGTATGTAACTCAGTAGAGGTGTGTGTATGCAACTCAGTGGATGTGTGTATGTAACTCAGTAGAGGTGTGTGTATGTAACTCAGTAGATGTGTGTGTATGTAACTCAGTAGATGTGTGTATGTAACTCACTAGATGTGTGTATGTAACTCAGTAGATATGTGTGTATGTAGCTCATTAGATGTGTGTATGTAACTCAGTAGATATGTGTGTACGTAACTCAGTAGATGTGAGTGTATGTAACTCAGTAGATGTGAGTGTATATAAATCAGTAGATGTGTGTATGTAACTCACTAGATGTGTGTATGTAACTCAGTAGATATGTGTGTATGTAGCTCATTAGATGTGTGTATGTAACTCAGTAGATATGTGTGTACGTAACTCAGTAGATGTGAGTGTATGTAACTCAGTAAATGTGCGTGTATGTAATTCAGTAGATGTGTGTATGTAACTCAGTAGATGCGTGTGTATGTAACTCAGTCGATGTGTGTGTATGTAATTCAGTAGATGTATGTATGTGACTCAGTAGATGTGTGTATGTAACACAGTAGATGTGTGTGTATGTAACTCGGTAGGTGTTTGTGTATGTAACTCAGTAGATGTGTGTATGTAACTCAGTAGAGGTGTGTATGTATCTCAGTTGATGTGTGTGTATGTAACTCAGTATATTTGTGTGTATGTAACTCAGTAGATGTGTGTATATGTAACTCAGTAGATGTGTGTATATGTAACTCAGTAGATGTGTGTGTATGTAACTCAGTAGATATGTGTGTATGTAACTCAGTAGATGTGTATGTATGTAACTCAGTAGATGTGTGTGTATGTAACTCAGTAGATGTGTGTGTATGTAACTCAGCAGATGTGTGTATGTAACACAGTTGATGTGTGTATGTAACTCAGTAGGTGTATGTATGTGACTCAGTAGAGGTGTGTGTATGTAACACAGCAGATGTGTGTATATGTAACTCAGTAGATGTGTGTATGCAACTCAGTAGATGTGTGTATAAGTAACTCAATAGTTGTTTGTGTAACTCAGTAGATGTGTGTGTATGTAACTCAGTAGATGTGTGTATGTAACTCAGTAGATGTGTGCATGTAACTCAGTAGGTGTGTGTGTATGTAACTCAGTAGATATGTGTATGTAACTCAGTAGATATGTGTGTATGTAGCTCATTAGATGTGTGTATGTAACTCAGTAGATATGTGTGTATGTAACTCAGTAGATGTGAGTGTATGTAACTCAGTAGATGTATGTAACTCAGTAGATGTGTGTGTATGTAACTCCGTAGATGTGTGTGTATGTAACTCAGTAGATGTGTGTATGTAACTCAGTAGATGTGTGTGTATGTAAAACAGTAGATGTGTGTATATGTAACTCAGTAGATGTGTGTGTATGTAACTCAGTAGATGTGTGTGTATGTAACTCAGTAGATGTATGTAACTCAGTAGATGTGTGTGTATGTAACTCCGTAGATGTGCGTGTATATAACTCAGTAGATGTGTGTATGTAACTCAGTAGATATGTCTGTATGTAACTCAGTAGATGTGTGTGTATGTAACTCAGTAGATGTGTGTATATAACTTAGGAGATGTGTGTGTATGTAACTCAGTAGATGTGTGTGTATGTAACTCACTAGATTTGCGTGTATGTAATTCAGTAGATGTGTGTATGTAACTCAGTAGATGCGTGTGTATGTAACTCAGTAGATGTGTGTGTATGTAATTCAGTAGATGTATGTATGTGACTCAGTAGATGTGTGTGTATGTAACACAGTAGATGTGTGTGTATGTTACTCAGTAGATGTGAGTGTATGTAACTCAGTAGATGTGTGTGTATGTAACTCAGTAGATGTGTCTGTATGTAACTCAGTAGATGTGTGTATGTAAATCAGTAGATGTGTGTGTATGTAACTCAGTAGATGTGTGTGTATGTAATTCAGTAGATGTATGTATGTGACTCAGTAGATGTGTGTATGTAACTCAGTAGATGTGTGTGTATGTAACTCAGTAGATATGTGTGTATGTAACTCAGTAGATGTGTGTATGTAATTCAGTAGATGTATGTATGTGACTCAGTAGATGTGTGTGTATGTAACACAGTAGATGTGTGTATGTAACTCAGTAGTTATGTGTATGTATCTCAGTAGATGTGTGTATATGTAACTCAGTATATGTTTGTATGTAACTCAGTAGAGGTGTGTATGTATCTCAGTAGATGTATGTATGTAACTCAATAGATGTGTGTATATGTAACACAGTAGATGTGTGTGTATGTAACTCAGTAGATGTATGTGTATGTAACTCAGTTGATGTGTGTGTATGTAACTCAGTAGATGTGTGTATATGTAACTCAATAGATGTGTGTGTATGTAACTCAGTAGATGTGTGTGTATGTAACTCAGTAGATGTGTGTGTATGTAACTCAGTAGATGTGTGTGTATGTAATTCAGTAGATGTATGTATGTGACTCAGTAGATGTGTGTATGTAACTCAGTAGATGTGTGTGTATGTAACTCAGTAGATATGTGTGTATGTAACTCAGTAGATGTGTGTGTATGTAATTCAGTAGATGTATGTATGTGACTCAGTAGATGTGTGTATGTAACTTAGGAGATGTGTGTGTATGTAACTCAGTAGATGTGTGTGTATGTAACTCAGTAAATGTGCGTGTATGTAATTCAGTAGATGTGTGTATGTAACTCAGTAGATGCGTGTGTATGTAACTCAGTCGATGTGTGTGTATGTAATTCAGTAGATGTATGTATGTGACTCAGTAGATGTGTGTATGTAACACAGTAGATGTGTGTGTATGTAACTCGGTAGGTGTTTGTGTATGTAACTCAGTAGATGTGTGTGTATTTAACTCAGTAGATGTGTGTATATGAAAGTCAGTAGATGTGTGTATGCAACTCAGTAGATGTGTGTATATGTAACTCAATAGATGTGTGTGTAACTCAGTAGATGTGTGTGTATGTAACTCAGTAGATGTGTGTGTATGTAACTCAGTAGATGTGTATGTATGTAACTCAGTAGATGTGTGTGTATGTAACTCAGTAGATGTGTGTGTATGTAACTCAGCAGATGTGTGTCTGTAACTCAGTTGATGTGTGTATGTAACTCAGTAGGTGTATGTATTTGACTCAGTAGAGGTGTGTGTATGTAACACAGCAGATGTGTGTATATGTAACTCAGTAGATGTGTGTATGCAACTCAGTAGATGTGTGTATATATAACTCAATAGATGTGTGTGTAACTCAGTAGATGTGTGTGTATGTAACTCAGTAGATGTGTTTATGTAACTCAGTAGATGTGTGTATGTAACTTAGTAGATGTGTGTGTATGTAACTCAGTAGATGTGTGTGTATGTAACTCAGTAGATGTGTATGTATGTAACTCAGTAGAGGTGTGTGTATGTAACACAGTAGATGTGTGTATATGTAACTCAGTAGATGTGTGTATGCAACTCAGTAGATGTGTGTATATGTAACTCTGTAGATGTGTGTGTATGTAACTCAGTAGATGTGAGCGTACGTAACTCAGTAGATGTATGTATGTAACTCAGTAGATGCGTGTGTATGTAACTCGGTAGATGTGTATGTATGTAATTCAGTAGATGTATGTGTATGTAACTCAGTTGATGTGTGTATATAACTCAGTAGGTGGATGTATGTGACTCAGTAGAGGTGTGTGTATGTAACACAGCAGATGTGTGTATATGTAACTCACTAGATGTGTGTATGCAACTCAGTAGATGTGTGTATATGTAACTCAGTAGATGGGTGTATATGTAACTCAGTAGATGTGTGTGTAACTCAGTAGGTGTGTGTGTATGTAACTCAGTAGATGTGTGTATGTAACTCAGTAGATGTGTGTATGTAACTTAGTAGACGTGTGTGTATGTAACTCAGTAGATGTGTGTGTATGTAACTCAGTAGATGTGTATGTATGTAACTCAGTAGAGGTGTGTGTATGTAACACAGTAGATGTGTGTATATGTAACTCAGTAGATGTGTGTATGCAACTCAGTAGATGTGTGTATATGTAACTCTGTAGATGTGTGTGTATGTAACTCAGTAGATGTGAGCGTACGTAACTCAGTAGATGTATGTATGTAACTCAGTAGATGTGCGTGTATGTAACTCAGTGGATGTGTGTATGTAACTCAGTAGAGGTGTGTGTATGTAGCTCAGTGGATGTGTGTATGTAACTCAGTAGATTTGTGTATGTAACTCAGTAGAGGTGTGTGTATGTAACTCAGTAGATGTGTGTGTATGTAACTCAGTAGATGTGTGTATGTACCTCACTAGATGTGTGTATGTAACTCAGTAGATATGTGTGTACGTAACTCAGTAGATGTGAGTGTATGTAACTCAGTAGATGTGAGTGTATATAACTCAGTAGATGTGTGTATGTAACTCAGTAGATGTGTGTGTATGTAACACAGTAGATGTGTGTATATGTTACTCAGTAGATGTGTGTGTATGTAACTCAGTAGATGTGTGTGTATGTAACTCAGTAGATGTATGTATGTAACTCAGTAGATGTGTGTGTATGTAACTCAGTAGATGTGTGTATGTAACACAGTAGATGTGCGTGTATGTAACTCAGTAGATGTGTGTATGTAACTCAATAGATATGTCTGTATGTAAATCAGTAGATGTGTGTGTATGTAACTCAGTAGATGTGTGTATATAACTTAGGAGATGTGTGTGTATGTAACTCTGTAGATGTGTGTGTATGTTATTCAGTAGATGTATGTATGTGACTCAGTAGATGTGTGTGTATGTAACACAGTAGATGTGTATGTATGTAACTCAGTAGATGTCTGTGTATGTAATTCAGCAGTAGTGTGTATGTAACTCAGTAGATGTGTGTGTATGTAATTTAGTTGATGTATGTATGTGATTCAGTAGATGTGTGTGTATGTAACTCAGTAGATGTGAGTGTATGTAACTCAGTAGATGTGTATGTATGCAACTCAGTAGATGTGTGTATGTAACTAAGTAGAGGTGTGTATGTAACTCAGTAGATATGTGTGTATGTAACTCAGTAGATGTGTGCATGTAACTCAGTAGGTGTGTGTGTATGTAACTCAGTAGATATGTGTATGTAACTCCGTAGATGTGAGTGTATGTAACTCAGTAGATGTGAGTGTATGTAACTCAGTAGATGTGAGTGTATGTAACTCAGGAGTAGTGTGCATGGAACTCAGTAGTTGTGTGTGTGTATGTAACTCAGTAGATATGTGTATGTAACTCGGTAGATATGTGTATATGTAACTCAGTAGATATGTGTGTATGTAACTCAGTAGATGTGTGTATGTAACTCAGTAGATGTGTGTGTATGTAACTCAGTAGATGTGTGTATGTAACTCAGTAGATGTGTGTCTGTAACTCAGTAGATGTGTGTGTATGTAGCTTAGTAGATGTGTATATGTAACTCAGTAGATGTGTCTGTATGTAACTCTGTAGATGTGTGTATGTATCTCAGTTGATGTGTGTGTATGTAACTCAGTAGATGTGTGTATATGTAATTCAGAAGATGTGTGTGTATGTAACTTAGTAGATGGTGTGTGTATGTAACTCAGTAGAGGTGTGTATGTAACTCAGTAGATGTGTCTGTATGTAACTGAGTAGATGTGTGTTTATATAACTCAGTAGATGTGTATGTATGTAACTCAGTAGAGGTGTGTGTATGTAACACAGTAGATGTGTGTATATGTAACTCAGTAGATGTGTGTATGCAACTCAGTAGATGTGTGTATATGTAACTCTGTAGATGTGTGTGTATGTAACTCAGTAGATGTGAGCGTACGTAACTCAGTAGATGTATGTATGTAACTCAGTAGATGTGCGTGTATGTAACTCAGTGGATGTGTGTATGTAACTCAGTAGAGGTGTGTGTATGTAACTCAGTAGATGTGTGTGTATGTGACTCAATAGATGTGCGTGTATGTAACTCAGTAGATATGTGTGTATGTAACTCAGTAGATGTGTGCATGTAACTCAGTAGTTGTGTGTGTATATGTAACTGAGTAGATATGTGTTTGTAACTCAGTAGATATGTGTATATGTAACAACAGTAGTTGTATGTGTATATGTAACTCAGTAGATGTGAGTATGTAACTCAGTAGATATGTGTATGTAACTCAGTAGATGTGTGTGTATGTAACTCAGTAGATGTGGGTATATGTAAGTCAGTAGATGTGTGTGTGTGTAACTCTGTAGATGTGTGTATGTATCTCAGTTGATGTGTGTGTATGTAACTCAGTAGATTTGTGTGTATGTAACTCAGTAGATCTGTGTATGTGTAACTCAGTAGATGTGTGTGTATGTAACTCAGTAGATGTGTGTGTATGTAACTCAGTAGATGTATGTATGTAACTCAGTAGATGTGCGTGTATGTAACTCAGTAGATGTGTGTATGTAACTCAGTAGAGGTGTGTGTATGTAGCTCAGTGGATGTGTGTATATGTAACTCAGTAGATGCGTGTGTATGTAACTCAGTAGATGTGTGTGTATGTTATTCAGTAGATGTATGTATGTTACTCAGTACATGTGTGTGTATGTAACACAGTAGATGTGTGTGTATGTAACTCAGTAGATGTTTGTGTATGTAACTCAGTAGATGTGTGTGTATGTAACTCAGTAGATGTGTGTGTGTATGTAACTCCGTAGATATGTGTTTATGTAACTCAGTAGATGTGTGTATGTAACTCAGTAGATGTGTGTGTATGTAACACAGTAGATGTGTGTATATGTAACTCAGTAGATGTGTGTATATGTAACTCAGTAGATGTGTGTGTATGTAACTCAGTAGATGTGTGTATGTAACTCAATAGATGTGTGTATATGTAACTCAGTAGATGTGTGTGTATGTAACTCAGTAGATGTATGTGTATGTAACTCAGTTGAAGTGTGTGTATGTAACTCAGTAGATGTGTGTATGTAACTCAGTAAATGTGTGTATATGTAACTCTGTAGATGTGTGTGTATGTAACTAAGTAGATGTGAGCGTATGTAACTCAGTAGATGTATGTATGTAACTCAGTAGATGTGCGTGTATGTAACTCAGTGGATGTGTGTATGTAACTCAGTAGAGGTGTGTGTATGTAACTCAGTAGATGTATGTAACTCAGTAGATGTGTGTGTATGTAACTCCGTAGATGTGCGTGTATATAACTCAGTAGATGTGTGTATGTAACTCAGTAGATATGTATGTATGTAACTCAGTAGATGTGTGTGTATGTAACTCAGTAGATGTGTGTATATAACTTAGGAGATGTGTGTGTATGTAACTCAGTAGATGTGTGTGTATGTAACTCAGTAGATGTGCGTGTATGTAATTCAGTAGATGTGTGTATGTAACTCAGTAGATGCGTGTGTATGTAACTCAGTAGATGTGTGTGTATGTAATTCAGTAGATGTATGTATGTGACTCAATAGATGTGTGTGTATGTAACACAGTAGATGTGTGTGTATGTTACTCAGTAGATGTGTGTGTATGTAACTCAGTAGATGTGTGTGTATGTAACTCAGTAGATGTGTCTGTATGTAACTCAGTAGATGTGTGTATGTAAATCAGTAGATGTGTGTGTATGTAACTCAGTAGATGTGTGTGTATGTAATTCAGTAGATGTATGTATGTGACTCAGTAGATGTGTGTATGTAACTCAGTAGATGTGTGTGTATGTAACTCAGTAGATATGTGTGTATGTAACTCAGTAGATGTGTGTGTATGTAATTCAGTAGATGTATGTATGTGACTCAGTAGATGTGTGTGTATGTAACACAGTAGATGTGTGTATGTAACTCAGTAGATGTGTGTGTATGTAACTCAGTAGATGCGTGTGTATGTAACTCAGTAGATGTGTGTGTATGTTATTCAGTAGATGTATGTATGTGACTCAGTAGATGTGTGTGTATGTAACACAGTAGATGTGTGTGTATGTAACTCAGTAGATGTTTGTGTATGTAACTCAGTAGATGTGTGTGTATGTAACTCAGTAGATGTGTGTGTGTATGTAACTCCGTAGATATGTGTTTATGTAACTCAGTAAATGTGTGTATGTAACTCAGTAGATGTGTGTGTATGTAACACAGTAGATGTGTGTATATGTAACTCAGTAGATGTGTGTATATGTAACTCAGTAGATGTATGTGTATGTAACTCAGTAGATGTGTGTATGTTACTCAATAGATGTGTGTATATGTAACTCAGTAGATGTGTGTGTATGTAACTCAGTAGATGTCTGTGTATGTAACTCAGTTGAAGTGTGTGTATGTAACTCAGTAGATGTGTGTATGTAACTCAGTAAATGTGTGTATATGTAACTCTGTAGATGTGTGTGTATGTAACTAAGTAGATGTGAGCGTATGTAACTCAGTAGATGTAAGTATGTAACTCAGTAGATGTGTGTGTATGTAACTCAGTAGATGTGTGTATGTAACTCAGTAGATGTGTGTGTATGTAAAACAGTAGATGTGTGTATATGTAACTCAGTAGATGTGTGTGTATGTAACTCAGTAGATGTGTGTGTATGTAACTCAGTAGATGTATGTAACTCAGTAGATGTGTGTGTATGTAACTCCGTAGATGTGCGTGTATATAACTCAGTAGATGTGTGTATGTAACTCAGTAGATATGTCTGTATGTAACTCAGTAGATGTGTGTGTATGTAACTCAGTAGATGTGTGTATATAAATTAGGAGATGTGTGTGTATGTAACTCAGTAGATGTGTGTGTATGTAACTCAGTAGATGTGCGTGTATGTAATTCAGTAGCTGTGTGTATGTAACTCAGTAGATGTGTGTGTATGTAATTCAGTAGATATATGTATGTGACCCAGTAGATGTGTGTGTATGTAACACAGTAGATGTGTGTGTATGTTACTCAGTAGATGTGAGTGTATGTAACTCAGTAGATGTGTGTGTATGTAACTCAGTAGATGTGTCTGTATGTAACTCAGTAGATGTGTGTATGTAAATCAGTAGATGTGTGTGTATGTAACTCAGTAGATGTGTGTGTATGTAATTCAGTAGATGTATGTATGTGACTCAGTAGATGTGTGTATGTAACTCAGTAGATGTGTGTGTATGTAACTCAGTAGATATGTCTGTATGTAACTCAGTAGATGTGTGTGTATGTAATTCAGTAGATGTATGTATGTGACTCAGTAGATGTGTGTGTATGTAACACAGTAGATGTGTGTATGTAACTCAGTAGTTATGTGTATGTATCTCAGTAGATGTGTGTATATGTAACTCAGAAGATGTGTGTATGTAACTCAGTAGAGGTGTGTATGTATCTCAGTAGATGTGTGTATGTAACTCAATAGATGTGTGTATATGTAACACAGTAGATGTGTGTGTATGTAACTCAGTAGATGTATGTGTATGTAACTCAGTTGATGTGTGTGTATGTAACTCAGTAGATGTGAGTGTATGTAACTCAGTAGATGTGAGTGTATGTAACTCAGGAGTAGTGTGCATGGAACTTAGTAGTTGTGTGTGTGTATGTAACTCAGTAGATATGTGTATGTAACTCGGTAGATATGTGTATATGTAACTCAGTAGATATGTGTGTATGTAACTCAGTAGATGTGTGTATGTAACTCAGTAGATGTGTGTGTATGTAACTCAGTAGATGTGTGTATGTAACTCAGTAGATGTGTGTCTGTAACTCAGTAGATGTGTCTCTATGTAACTCTGTAGATGTGTGTATGTATCTCAGTTGATGTGTGTGTATGTAACTCAGTAGATGTGTTTATATGTAATTCAGAAGATGTGTGTGTATGTAACTCAGTAGATGGTGTGTGTATGTAACTCAGTAGAGGTGTGTATGTAACTCAGTAGAAGTGTCTGTATGTAACTCAGTAGATGTGTGTTTATATAACTCAGTAGATGTGTATGTATGTAACTCAGTAGAGGTGTGTGTATGTAACACAGTAGATGTGTGTATATGTAACTCAGTAGATGTGTGTATGCAAATCAGTAGATGTGTGTATATGTAACTCTGTAGATGTGTGTGTATGTAACTCAGTAGATGTGAGCGTACGTAACTCAGTAGATGTATGTATGTAACTCAGTAGATGTGAGTGTATGTAACTCAGTGGATGTGTGTATGTAACTCAGTAGAGGTGTGTGTATGTAACTCAGTAGATGTGTGTGTATGTAACTCAGTATATGTTTGTATGTAACTCACTAGAAGTGTGTATGTAACTCAGTAGATATGTGTGTATGTAGCTCATTAGATGTGTGTATGTAACTCAGTAGATATGTGTGTATGTAACTCAGTAGATGTGAGTGTATGTAACTCAGTAAATGTATGTAGCTCAGTAGATGTGTGTGTATGTAACTCCGTAGCTGTGTGTGTATGTAACTCAGTAGATGTGTGTATGTAACTCAGTAGATGTGTGTGTATGTAAAACAGTAGATGTGTGTATATGTAACTCAGTAGATGTGTGTGTATGTAACTCAGTAGATGTGTGTGTATGTAACTCAGTAGATGTATGTAACTCAGTAGATGTGTGTGTATGTAACTCCGTAGATGTGCGTGTATATAACTCAGTAGATGTGTGTATGTAACTCAGTAGATATGTCTGTATGTAACTCAGTAGATGTGTGTGTATGTAACTCAGTAGATGTGTGTATATAACTTAGGAGATGTGTGTGTATGTAACTCAGTAGATGTGTGTATGTAACTCAGTAGTTATGTGTATGTATCTCAGTAGATGTGTGTATATGTAACTCAGTAGATGTGTGTATGTAACTCAGTAGAGTTGTGTATGTATCTCAGTAGATGTGTGTATGTAACTCAGTAGATGTGTGTGTATGTAAAACAGTAGATGTGTGTATATGTAACTCAGTAGATGTGTGTATGTAACTCAGTAGATGTGTGTGTATGTAACTCAGTAGATGTATGTAACTCAGTAGATGTGTGTGTATGTAACTCCGTAGATGTGCGTGTATATAACTCAGTAGATGTGTGTATGTAACTCAGTAGATATGTCTGTATGTAACTCAGTAGATGTGTGTGTATGTAACTCAGTAGATGTGTGTATATAACTTAGGAGATGTGTGTGTATGTAACTCAGTAGATGTGTGTGTATGTAACTCAGTAGATGTGCGTGTATGTAATTCAGTAGATGTGTGTATGTAACTCAGTAGATGCGTGTGTATGTAACTCAGTAGATGTGTGTGTATGTAATTCAGTAGATGTATTTATGTGACTCAGTAGATGTGTGTGTATGTAACACAGTAGATGTGTGTGTATGTTACTCAGTAGATGTGTGTGTATGTAACTCAGTAGATGTGTGTGTATGTAACTCAGTAGATGTGTCTGTATGTAACTCAGTAGATGTGTGTATGTAAATCAGTAGATGTGTGTGTATGTAACTCAGTAGATGTGTGTGTATGTAATTCAGTAGATGTATGTATGTGACTCAGTAGATGTGTGTATGTAACTCAGTAGATGTGTGTGTATGTAACTCAGTAGATATGTGTGTATGTAACTCAGTAGATGTGTGTGTATGTAATTCAGTAGATGTATGTATGTGACTCAGTAGATGTGTGTGTATGTAACACAGTAGATGTGTGTATGTAACTCAGTAGTTATGTGTATGTATCTCAGTAGATGTGTGTATATGTAACTCAGTAGATGTGTGTATGTAACTCAGTAGAGGTGTGTATGTATCGCAGTAGATGTGTGTATGTAACTCAATAGATGTGTGTATATGTAACACAGTAGATGTGTGTGTATGTAACTCAGTAGATGTATGTGTATGTAACTCAGTTGATGTGTGTGTATGTAACTCAGTAGATGTGTGTATATGTAACTCAGTAGATGTGTGTGTATGTAACTCAGTAGATGTGTGTGTATGTAACTCAGTAGATGTGTGTGTATGTAACTCAGTAGATGCGTGTGTATGTAACTCAGTAGATGTGTGTATGTAACTTAGGAGATGTGTGTGTATGTAACTCAGTAGATGTGTGTGTATGTAACTCAGTAAATGTGCGTGTATGTAATTCAGTAGATGTGTGTATGTAACTCAGTAGATGCGGGTGTATGTAACTCAGTCGATGTGTGTGTATGTAATTCAGTAGATGTATGTATGTGACTCAGTAGATGTGTGTATGTAACACAGTAGATGTGTGTGTATGTAACTCGGTAGGTGTTTGTGTATGTAACTCAGTAGATGTGTGTGTATTTAACTCAGTAGATGTGTGTATATGAAAGTCAGTAGATGTGTGTGTATGTAACTCTGTAGATGTGTGTATGTATCTCAGTTGATGTGTGTGTATGTAACTCAGTAGATTTGTGTGTATGTAACTAAGTAGATGTGTGTATATGTAACTCAGTAGATGTGTGTATATGTAACTCAGTAGATGTGTATGTATGTAACTCAGTAGATGTGTGTGTATGTAACTCAGTAGATGTGTGTGTATGTAACTCAGCAGATGTGTGTATGTATCTCAGTTAATGTGTGTGTATGTAACTCAGTAGATTTGTGTGTATGTAACTCAGTAGATGTGTGTATATGTAACTCAGTAGATGTGTGTATATGTAACTCAGTAGATGTGTGTGTATGTAACTCAGTAGATGTGTGTGTATGTAACTCAGTAGATGTGTATGTATGTAACTCAGTAGATGTGTGTGTATGTAACTCAGTAGATGTGTGTGTATCTAACTCAGCAGATGTGTGTATGTAACTCAGTAGATGCGTGTGTATGTAACTCAGTAGATGTGTATGTATGTAATTCAGTAGATGTATGTGTATGTAACTCAGTTGATGTGTGTATGTAACTCAGTAGGTGTATGTAAGTGACTCAGTAGAGATGTGTGTATGTAACACAGCAGATGTGTGTATATGTAACTCAGTAGATGTGTGTATGCAACTCAGTAGATATGTGTATATGTAACTCAATAGATGTGTGTGTAACTCAGTAGATGTGTGTGTATGTAACTCAGTAGATGTGTGTATGTAACTCAGTAGATGTGTGTATGTAACTTAGTAGATGTGTGTGTATGTAACTCAGTAGATGTGTGTGTATGTAACTCAGTAGATGTGTATGTATGTAACTCAGTAGAGGTGTGTGTATGTAACACAGTAGATGTGTGTATATGTAACTCAGTAGATGTGTGTATGCAACTCAGTAGATGTGTGTATATGTAACTCTGTAGATGTGTGTGTATGTAACTCAGTAGATGTGAGCGTACGTAACTCAGTAGATGTATGTATGTAACTCAGTAGATGTGCGTGTATGTAACTCAGTGGATGTGTGGATGTAACTCAGTAGAGGTGTGTGTATGTAGCTCAGTGGATGTGTGTATGTAACTCAGTAGATGTGTGTATGTAACTCGGTAGAGGTGTGTGTATGTAGCTCAGTGGATGTGTGTATGTAACTCAGTAGAGGTGCGTGAATGTAACTCAGTAGAGGTGTGTGTATGTAACTCAGTGGATGTGTGTATGTAACTCAGTAGAGGTGTGTGTATGTAACTCAGTAGATGTGTGTGTATGTAACTCAGTAGATGTGTGTATGTAACTCACTAGATGTGTGTATGTAACTCAGTAGATATGTGTGTATGTAGCTCATTAGATGTGTGTATGTAACTCAGTAGATATGTGTGTACGTAACTCAGTAGATGTGAGTGTATGTAACTCAGTAGATGTGAGTGTATATAACTCAGTAGATGTGTGTATGTAACTCAGTAGATGTGTGTGTATGTAACACAGTAGATGTGTGTATATGTTACTCAGTAGATGTGTGTGTATGTAACTCAGTAGATGTGTGTATGTAACTCAGTAGATGTGTGTGTATGTAACTCAGTAGATGTGTGTATGTAACTCAGTAGATGTGCGTGTATGTAACTCAGTAGATGTGTGTATGTAACTCAATAGATATGTCTGTATGTAAATCAGTAGATGTGTGTGTATGTAACTCTGTAGATGTGTGTATATAACTTAGGAGATGTGTGTGTATGTAACTCAGTAGATGTGTGTGTATGTAATTCAGTAGATGTATGTATGTGACTCAGTAGATGTGTGTGTATGTAACACAGTAGATGTGTATGTATGTAACTCAGTAGATGTCTGTGTATGTAACTCAGCAGTAGTGTATGTAACTCAGTAGATGCGTGTGTATGTAACTCAGTAGATGTGTGTGTATGTAATTTAGTTGATGTATGTATGTGATTCAGTAGATGTGTGTGTATGTAACTCAGTAGATGTGAGTATATGTAACTCAGTAGATGTGTATGTATGCAACTCAGTAGATGTGTGTATGTAACTAAGTAGAGGTGTGTATGTAACTCAGTAGATATGTGTGTATGTAACTCAGTAGATGTGTGCATGTAACTCAGTAGGTGTGTGTGTATGTAACTCAGTAGATATGTGTATGTAACTCAGTAGATATGTGTGTATGTAACTCAGTAGATGTGAGTGTATGTAACTCAGTAGATGTGAGTGTATGTTACTCAGGAGTAGTGTGCATGGAACTCAGTAGTTGTGTGTGTATGTAATTTAGTTGATGTATGTATGTGATTCAGTAGATGTGTGTGTATGTAACTCAGTAGATGTGAGTGTATGTAACTCAGTAGATGTGTATGTATGCAACTCAGTAGATGTGTGTATGTAACTAAGTAGAGGTGTGTATGTAACTCAGTAGATTTGTGTGTATGTAACTCAGTAGATGTGTGTATATGTAACTCAGTAGATGTGTGTATATGTAACTCAGTAGATGTGTGTGTATGTAACTCAGTAGATGTGTGTGTATGTAACTCAGTAGATGTGTATGTATGTAACTCAGTAGATGTGTGTGTATGTAACTCAGTAGATGTGTGTGTATGTAACTCAGCAGATGTGTGTATGTAACTCAGTAGATGCGTGTGTATGTAACTCAGTAGATGTGTATGTATGTAATTCAGTAGATGTATGTGTATGTAACTCAGTATATGTGTGTATGTAACTCACTAGAAGTGTGTATGTAACTCAGTAGATATGTGTGTATGTAGCTCATTAGATGTGTGTATGTAACTCAGTAGATGTGTGTGTATGTAACTCAGTAGATGTCTGTGTATGTAACTCAGTTGAAGTGTGTGTATGTAACTCAGTAGATGTGTGTATGTAACTCAGTAAATGTGTGTATATGTAACTCTGTAGATGTGTGTGTATGTAACTAAGTAGATGTGAGCGTATGTAACTCAGTAGATGTAAGTATGTAACTCAGTAGATGTGCGTGTATGTAACTCAGTAGATGTGTGTATGTAACTCAGTAGATGTGTGTGTATGTAAAACAGTAGATGTGTGTATATGTAACTCAGTAGATGTGTGTGTAAGTAACTCAGTAGATGTGTGTGTATGTAGCTCAGTAGATGTATGTAACTCAGTAGATGTGTGTGTATGTAACTCCGTAGATGTGCGTGTATATAACTCAGTAGATGTGTGTATGTAACTCAGTAGATATGTCTGTATGTAACTCAGTAGATGTGTGTGTATGTAACTCAGTAGATGTGTGTATATAAATTAGGAGATGTGTGTGTATGTAACTCAGTAGATGTGTGTGTATGTAACTCAGCAGATGTGCGTGTATGTAATTCAGTAGATGTGTGTATGTAACTCAGTAGATGTGTGTGTATGTAATTCAGTAGATATATGTATGTAACCCAGTAGATGTGTGTGTATGTAACACAGTAGATGTGTGTGTATGTTACTCAGTAGATGTGTGTGTATGTAACTCAGTAGATGTGTGTGTATGTAACTCAGTAGATGTGTCTGTATGTAACTCAGTAGATGTGTGTATGTAAATCAGTAGATGTGTGTGTATGTAACTCAGTAGATGTGTGTGTATGTAATTCAGTAGATGTATGTATGTGACTCAGTAGATGTGTGTATGTAACTCAGTAGATGTGTGTGTATGTAACTCAGTAGATATGTCTGTATGTAACTCAGTAGATGTGTGTGTATGTAATTCAGTAGATGTATGTATGTGACTCAGTAGATGTGTGTGTATGTAACACAGTAGATGTGTGTATGTAACTCAGTAGTTATGTGTATGTATCTCAGTAGATGTGTGTATATGTAACTCAGAAGATGTGTGTATGTAACTCAGTAGAGGTGTGTATGTATCTCAGTAGATGTGTGTATGTAACTCAATAGATGTGTGTATATGTAACACAGTAGATGTGTGTGTATGTAACTCAGTAGATGTATGTGTATGTAACTCAGTTGATGTGTGTGTATGTAACTCAGTAGATGTGAGTGTATGTAACTCAGGAGTAGTGTGCATGGAACTTAGTAGTTGTGTGTGTGTATGTAACTCAGTAGATATGTGTATGTAACTCGGTAGATATGTGTATATGTAACTCAGTAGATATGTGTGTATGTAACTCAGTAGATGTGTGTATGTAACTCAGTAGATGTGTGTGTATGTAACTCAGTAGATGTGTGTATGTAACTCAGTAGATGTGTGTCTGTAACTCAGTAGATGTGTCTCTATGTAACTCTGTAGATGTGTGTATGTATCTCAGTTGATGTGTGTGTATGTAACTCAGTAGATGTGTTTATATGTAATTCAGAAGATGTGTGTGTATGTAACTCAGTAGATGGTGTGTGTATGTAACTCAGTAGAGGTGTGTATGTAACTCAGTAGAAGTGTCTGTATGTAACTCAGTAGATGTGTGTTTATATAACTCAGTAGATGTGTATGTATGTAACTCAGTAGAGGTGTGTGTATGTAACACAGTAGATGTGTGTATATGTAACTCAGTAGATGTGTGTATGCAAATCAGTAGATGTGTGTATATGTAACTCTGTAGATGTGTGTGTATGTAACTCAGTAGATGTGAGCGTACGTAACTCAGTAGATGTATGTATGTAACTCAGTAGATGTGCGTGTATGTAACTCAGTGGATGTGTGTATGTAACTCAGTAGAGGTGTGTGTATGTAACTCAGTAGATGTGTGTGTATGTAACTCAGTATATGTGTGTATGTAACTCACTAGAAGTGTGTATGTAACTCAGTAGATATGTGTGTATGTAGCTCATTAGATGTGTGTATGTAACTCAGTAGATATGTGTGTATGTAACTCAGTAGATGTGAGTCTATGTAACTCAGTAAATGTATGTAGCTCAGTAGATGTGTGTGTATGTAACTCCGTAGCTGTGTGTGTATGTAACTCAGTAGATGTGTGTATGTAACTCAGTAGATGTGTGTGTATGTAAAACAGTAGATGTGTGTATATGTAACTCAGTAGATGTGTGTGTATGTAACTCAGTAGATGTGTGTGTATGTAACTCAGTAGATGTATGTAACTCAGTAGATGTGTGTGTATGTAACTCCGTAGATGTGCGTGTATATAACTCAGTAGATGTGTGTATGTAACTCAGTAGATATGTCTGTATGTAACTCAGTAGATGTGTGTGTATGTAACTCAGTAGATGTGTGTATATAACTTAGGAGATGTGTGTGTATGTAACTCAGTAGATGTGTGTATGTAACTCAGTAGTTATGTGTATGTATCTCAGTAGATGTGTGTATATGTAACTCAGTAGATGTGTGTATGTAACTCAGTAGAGTTGTGTATGTATCTCAGTAGATGTGTGTATGTAACTCAGTAGATGTGTGTGTATGTAAAACAGTAGATGTGTGTATATGTAACTCAGTAGATGTGTGTGTATGTAACTCAGTAGATGTGTGTGTATGTAACTCAGTAGATGTATGTAACTCAGTAGATGTGTGTGTATGTAACTCCGTAGATGTGCGTGTATATAACTCAGTAGATGTGTGTATGTAACTCAGTAGATATGTCTGTATGTAACTCAGTAGATGTGTGTGTATGTAACTCAGTAGATGTGTGTATATAACTTAGGAGATGTGTGTGTATGTAACTCAGTAGATGTGTCTGTATGTAACTCAGTAGATGTTTGTATGTAAATCAGTAGATGTGTGTGTATGTAACTCAGTAGATGTGTGTGTATGTAATTCAGTAGATGTATGTATGTGACTCAGTAGATGTGTGTATGTAACTCAGTAGATGTGTGTGTATGTAACTCAGTAGATATGTCTGTATGTAACTCAGTAGATGTGTGTGTATGTAATTCAGTAGATGTATGTATGTGACTCAGTAGATGTGTGTGTATGTAACACAGTAGATGTGTGTATGTAACTCAGTAGTTATGTGTATGTATCTCAGTAGATGTGTGTATATGTAACTCAGAAGATGTGTGTATGTAACTCAGTAGAGGTGTGTATGTATCTCAGTAGATGTGTGTATGTAACTCAATAGATGTGTGTATATGTAACACAGTAGATGTGTGTGTATGTAACTCAGTAGATGTATGTGTATGTAACTCAGTTGATGTGTGTGTATGTAACTCAGTAGATGTGAGTGTATGTAACTCAGTAGATGTGAGTGTATGTAACTCAGGAGTAGTGTGCATGGAACTTAGTAGTTGTGTGTGTGTATGTAACTCAGTAGATATGTGTATGTAACTCGGTAGATATGTGTATATGTAACTCAGTAGATATGTGTGTATGTAACTCAGTAGATGTGTGTATGTAACTCAGTAGATGTGTGTGTATGTAACTCAGTAGATGTGTGTATGTAACTCAGTAGATGTGTGTATGTAACTCAGTAGATGTGTCTCTATGTAACTCTGTAGATGTGTGTATGTATCTCAGTTGATGTGTGTGTATGTAACTCAGTAGATGTGTTTATATGTAATTCAGAAGATGTGTGTGTATGTAACTCAGTAGATGGTGTGTGTATGTAACTCAGTAGAGGTGTGTATGTAACTCAGTAGAAGTGTCTGTATGTAACTCAGTAGAGGTGTGTGTATGTAACACAGTAGATGTGTGTATATGTAACTCAGTAGATGTGTGTATGCAAATCAGTAGATGTGTGTATATGTAACTCTGTAGATGTGTGTGTATGTAACTCAGTAGATGTGAGCGTACGTAACTCAGTAGATGTATGTATGTAACTCAGTAGATGTGCGTGTATGTAACTCAGTGGATGTGTGTATGTAACTCAGTAGAGGTGTGTGTATGTAACTCAGTAGATGTGTGTGTATGTAACTCAGTATATGTGTGTATGTAACTCACTAGAAGTGTGTATGTAACTCAGTAGATATGTGTGTATGTAGCTCATTAGATGTGTGTATGTAACTCAGTAGATATGTGTGTATGTAACTCAGTAGATGTGAGTGTATGTAACTCAGTAAATGTATGTAGCTCAGTAGATGTGTGTGTATGTAACTCCGTAGCTGTGTGTGTATGTAACTCAGTAGATGTGTGTATGTAACTCAGTAGATGTGTGTGTATGTAAAACAGTAGATGTGTGTATATGTAACTCAGTAGATGTGTGTGTATGTAACTCAGTAGATGTGTGTGTATGTAACTCAGTAGATGTATGTAACTCAGTAGATGTGTGTGTATGTAACTCCGTAGATGTGCGTGTATATAACTCAGTAGATGTGTGTATGTAACTCAGTAGATATGTCTGTATGTAACTCAGTAGATGTGTGTGTATGTAACTCAGTAGATGTGTGTATATAACTTAGGAGATGTGTGTGTATGTAACTCAGTAGATGTGTGTATGTAACTCAGTAGTTATGTGTATGTATCTCAGTAGATGTGTGTATATGTAACTCAGTAGATGTGTGTATGTAACTCAGTAGAGTTGTGTATGTATCTCAGTAGATGTGTGTATGTAACTCAGTAGATGTGTGTGTATGTAAAACAGTAGATGTGTGTATATGTAACTCAGTAGATGTGTGTGTATGTAACTCAGTAGATGTGTGTGTATGTAACTCAGTAGATGTATGTAACTCAGTAGATGTGTGTGTATGTAACTCCGTAGATGTGCGTGTATATAACTCAGTAGATGTGTGTATGTAACTCAGTAGATATGTCTGTATGTAACTCAGTAGATGTGTGTGTATGTAACTCAGTAGATGTGTGTATATAACTTAGGAGATGTGTGTGTATGTAACTCAGTAGATGTGTGTGTATGTAACTCAGTAGATGTGCGTGTATGTAATTCAGTAGATGTGTGCATGTTACTCAGTAGATGTGTGTGTATGTAACTCAGTAGATGTGTGTGTATGTAACTCAGTAGATGTGTCTGTATGTAACTCAGTAGATGTGTGTATGTAAATCAGTAGATGTGTGTGTATGTAACTCAGTAGATGTGTGTGTATGTAATTCAGTAGATGTATGTATGTGACTCAGTAGATGTGTGTATGTAACTCAGTAGATGTGTGTGTATGTAACTCAGTAGATATGTGTGTATGTAACTCAGTAGATGTGTGTGTATGTAATTCAGTAGATGTATGTATGTGACTCAGTAGATGTGTGTGTATGTAACACAGTAGATGTGTGTATGTAACTCAGTAGTTATGTGTATGTATCTCAGTAGATGTGTGTATATGTAACTCAGTAGATGTGTGTATGTAACTCAGTAGAGGTGTGTATGTATCTCAGTAGATGTGTGTATGTAACTCAATAGATGTGTGTATATGTAACACAGTAGATGTGTGTGTATGTAACTCAGTAGATGTATGTGTATGTAACTCAGTTGATGTGTGTGTATGTAACTCAGTAGATGTGTGTATATGTAACTCAGTAGATGTGTGTGTATGTAACTCAGTAGATGTGTGTGTATGTAACTCAGTAGATGTGTGTGTATGTAACTCAGTAGATGCGTGTGTATGTAACTCAGTAGATGTGTGTATGTAACTTAGGAGATGTGTGTGTATGTAACTCAGTAGATGTGTGTGTATGTAACTCAGTAAATGTGCGTGTATGTAATTCAGTAGATGTGTGTATGTAACTCAGTAGATGCGGGTGTATGTAACTCAGTCGATGTGTGTGTATGTAATTCAGTAGATGTATGTATGTGACTCAGTAGATGTGTGTATGTAACACAGTAGATGTGTGTGTATGTAACTCGGTAGGTGTTTGTGTATGTAACTCAGTAGATGTGTGTGTATTTAACTCAGTAGATGTGTGTATATGAAAGTCAGTAGATGTGTGTGTATGTAACTCTGTAGATGTGTGTATGTATCTCAGTTGATGTGTGTGTATGTAACTCAGTAGATTTGTGTGTATGTAACTCAGTAGATGTGTGTATATGTAACTCAGTAGATGTGTGTATATGTAACTCAGTAGATGTGTGTGTATGTAACTCAGTAGATGTGTGTGTATGTAACTCAGTAGATGTGTATGTATGTAACTCAGTAGATGTGTGTGTATGTAACTCAGTAGATGTGTGTGTATGTAACTCAGGAGATGTGTGTATGTATCTCAGTTAATGTGTGTGTATGTAACTCAGTAGATTTGTGTGTATGTAACTCAGTAGTTGTGTGTATATGTAACTCAGTAGATGTGTGTGTATGTAACTCAGTAGATGTGTGTGTATGTAACTCAGTAGATGTGTATGTATGTAACTCAGTAGATGTGTGTGTATGTAACTCAGTAGATGTGTGTGTATGTAACTCAGCAGATGTGTGTATGTAACTCAGTAGATGCGTGTGTATGTAACTCAGTAGATGTGTATGTATGTAATTCAGTAGATGTATGTGTATGTAACTCAGTTGATGTGTGTATGTAACTCAGTAGGTGTATGTAAGTGACTCAGTAGAGATGTGTGTATGTAACACAGCAGATGTGTGTATATGTAACTCAGTAGATGTGTGTATGCAACTCAGTAGATATGTGTATATGTAACTCAATAGATGTGTGTGTAACTCAGTAGATGTGTGTGTATGTAACTCAGTAGATGTGTGTATGTAACTCAGTAGATGTGTGTATGTAACTTAGTAGATGTGTGTGTATGTAACTCAGTAGATGTGTGTGTATGTAACTCAGTAGATGTGTATGTATGTAACTCAGTAGAGGTGTGTGTATGTAACACAGTAGATGTGTGTATATGTAACTCAGTAGATGTGTGTATGCAACTCAGTAGATGTGTGTATATGTAACTCTGTAGATGTGTGTGTATGTAACTCAGTAGATGTGAGCGTACGTAACTCAGTAGATGTATGTATGTAACACAGTAGATGTGCGTGTATGTAACTCAGTGGATGTGTGGATGTAACTCAGTAGAGGTGTGTGTATGTAGCTCAGTGGATGTGTGTATGTAACTCAGTAGATGTGTGTATGTAACTCGGTAGAGGTGTGTGTATGTAGCTCAGTGGATGTGTGTATGTAACTCAGTAGAGGTGCGTGAATGTAACTCAGTAGAGGTGTGTGTATGTAACTCAGTGGATGTGTGTATGTAACTCAGTAGAGGTGTGTGTATGTAACTCAGTAGATGTGTGTGTATGTAACTCAGTAGATGTGTGTATGTAACTCACTAGATGTGTGTATGTAACTCAGTAGATATGTGTGTATGTAGCTCATTAGATGTGTGTATGTAACTCAGTAGATATGTGTGTACGTAACTCAGTAGATGTGAGTGTATGTAACTCAGTAGATGTGAGTGTATATAACTCAGTAGATGTGTGTATGTAACTCAGTAGATGTGTGTGTATGTAACACAGTAGATGTGTGTATATGTTACTCAATAGATGTGTGTGTATGTAACTCAGTAGATGTGTGTATGTAACTCAGTAGATGTGTGTGTATGTAACTCAGTAGATGTGTGTATGTAACTCAGTAGATGTGCGTGTATGTAACTCAGTAGATGTGTGTATGTAACTCAATAGATATGTCTGTATGTAAATCAGTAGATGTGTGTGTATGTAACTCTGTAGATGTGTGTATATAACTTAGGAGATGTGTGTGTATGTAACTCAGTAGATGTGTGCGTATGTAATTCAGTAGATGTATGTATGTGACTCAGTAGATGTGTGTGTATGTAACACAGTAGATGTGTATGTATGTAACTCAGTAGATGTCTGTGTATGTAACTCAGCAGTAGTGTATGTAACTCAGTAGATGCGTGTGTATGTAACTCAGTAGATGTGTGTGTATGTAATTTAGTTGATGTATGTATGTGATTCAGTAGATGTGTGTGTATGTAACTCAGTAGATGTGAGTATATGTAACTCAGTAGATGTGTATGTATGCAACTCAGTAGATGTGTGTATGTAACTAAGTAGAGGTGTGTATGTAACTCAGTAGATATGTGTGTATGTAACTCAGTAGATGTGTGCATGTAACTCAGTAGATGTGTGTGTATGTAACTCAGTAGATGTGAGTGTATGTTACTCAGTAGATGTGAGTGTATGTTACTCAGGAGTAGTGTGCATGGAACTCAGTAATTGTGTGTGTATGTAATTTAGTTGATGTATGTATGTGATTCAGTAGATGTGTGTGTATGTAACTCAGTAGATGTGAGTGTATGCAACTCAGTAGATGTGTGTATGTAACTAAGTAGAGGTGTGTATGTAACTCAGTAGATTTGTGTGTATGTAACTCAGTAGATGTGTGTATATGTAACTCAGTAGATGTGTGTATATGTAACTCAGTAGATGTGTGTGTATGTAACTCAGTAGATGTGTGTGTATGTAACTCAGTAGATGTGTGTGTATGTAACTCAGCAGATGTGTGTATGTAACTCAGTAGATGCGTGTGTATGTAACTCAGTAGATGTGTATGTATGTAATTCAGTAGATGTATGTGTATGTAACTCAGTTGATGTGTGTATGTAACTCAGTAGGTGTATGTATGTGACTCAGTAGAGATGTGTGTATGTAACACAGCAGATGTGTGTATATGTAACTCAGTAGATGTGTGTATGCAACTCAGTAGATATGTGTATATGTAACTCAATAGATGTGTGTGTAACTCAGTAGATGTGTGTGTATGTAACTCAGTAGATGTGTGTATGTAACTCAGTAGATGTGTGTATGTAACTTAGTAGATGTGTGTGTATGTAACTCAGTAGATGTGTGTGTATGTAACTCAGTAGATGTGTATGTATGTAACTCAGTAGAGGTGTGTGTATGTAACACAGTAGATGTGTGTATATGTAACTCAGTAGATGTGTGTATGCAACTCAGTAGATGTGTGTATATGTAACTCTGTAGATGTGTGTGTATGTAACTCAGTAGATGTGAGCGTACGTAACTCAGTAGATGTATGTATGTAACTCAGTAGATGTGCCTGTATGTAACTCAGTGGATGTGTGTATGTAACTCAGTAGATGTGCCTGTATGTAACTCAGTGGATGTGTGTATGTAACTCAGTAGAGGTGTGTGTATGTAGCTCAGTGGATGTGTGTATGTAACTCAGTAGATGTGTGTATGTAACTCGGTAGAGGTGTGTGTATGTAGCTCAGTGGATGTGTGTATGTAACTCAGTAGAGGTGTGTGTATGTAACTCAGTAGAGGTGTGTGTATGTAACTCAGTGGATGTGTGTATGTAACTCAGTAGAGGTGTGTGTATGTAACTCAGTAGATGTCTGTGTATGTAACTCAGTAGATGTGTGTATGTAACTCACTAGATGTGTGTATGTAACTCAGTAGATATGTGTGTATGTAGCTCATTAGATGTGTGTATGTAACTCAGTAGATATGTGTGTACGTAACTCAGTAGATGTGAGTGTATGTAACTCAGTAGATGTGACTGTATATAACTCAGTAGATGTGTGTATGTAACTCAGTAGATGTGTGTGTATGTAATTCAGTAGATGTATGTATGTGACTCAGTAGATGTGTGTGTATGTAACACAGTAGATGTGTATGTATGTAACTCAGTAGATGTCTGTGTATGTAACTCAGCAGTAGTGTATGTAACTCAGTAGATGCGTGTGTATGTAACTCAGTAGATGTGTGTGTATGTAATTTAGTTGATGTATGTATGTGATTCAGTAGATGTGTGTGTATGTAACTCAGTAGATGTGAGTGTATGTAACTCAGTAGATGTGTATGTATGCAACTCAGTAGATGTGTGTATGTAACTAAGTAGAGGTGTGTATGTAACTCAGTAGATATGTGTGTATGTAACTCAGTAGATGTGTGCATGTAACTCAGTAGGTGTGTGTGTGTATGTAACTCAGTAGATATGTGTATGGAACTCAGTAGATGTGTGTGTATGTAACTCAGTAGATGTGAGTGTATGTAACTCAGTAGATGTGAGTGTATGTAACTCAGGAGTAGTGTGCATGGAACTCAGTAGTTGTGTGTGTGTATGTAACTCAGTAGATATGTGTATGTAACTCGGTAGATATGTGTATATGTAACTCAGTAGATATGTGTGTATGTAACTCAGTAGATGTCTGTATGTAACTCAGTAGATGTGTGTGTATGTAACTCAGTAGATGTGTGTATGTAACTCAGTAGATGTGTGTCTGTAACTCAGTAGATGTGTGTGTATGTAGCTTAGTAGATGTGTATATGTAACTCAGTAGATGTGTCTGTATGTAACTCTGTAGATGTGTGTATGTATCTCAGTTGATGTGTGTGTATGTAACTCAGTAGATGTGTGTATATGTAATTCAGAAGATGTGTGTGTATGTAACTAAGTAGATGGTGTGTGTATGTAACTCAGTAGAGGTGTGTATGTAACTCAGTAGATGTGTCTGTATGTAACTCAGTAGATGTGTGTTTATATAACTCAGTAGATGTGTATGTATGTAACTCAGTAGAGGTGTGTGTATGTAACACAGTAGATGTGTGTATATGTAACTCAGTAGATGTGTGATTGCAACTCAGTAGATGTGTGTATATGTAACTCTGTAGATGTGTGTGTATGTAACTCAGTAGATGTGAGCGTACGTAACTCAGTAGATGTATGTATGTAACTCAGTAGATGTGCGTGTATGTAACTCAGTGGATGTGTGTATGTAACTCAGTAGAGGTGTGTGTATGTAACTCAGTAGATGTGTGTGTATGTAACTCAGTAGATGTGTGTATGTAACTCACTAGATGTGTGTATGTAACTCAGTAGATTTGTGTGTATGTAGCTCATTAGATGTGTGTGTATGTAACTCAGTAGATGTGTGTATGTAACTCAGTAGATGTGTGTGTATGTAGCTCAGTGGATGTGTGTATGTAACTTAGTAGAGGTTGTGTATGTAACTCAGTAGAGGTGTGTGTATGTAGCTCAGTGGATGTGTGTATGTAACTCAGTAGATGTGTGTGTATGTAACTCAGTACATGTGTCTATATAACTTAGGAGATGTGTGTGTATGTAACTCAGTAGATGTGTGTGTATGTAACTCAGTAGTTGTGCGTGTATGTAATTCAGTAGATGTGTGTATGTAAGTCAGTAGATGCGTGTGTATGTAACTCAGTAGATGTGTGTGTATGTAATTCAGTAGATGTATGTATGTGACTCAGTAGATGTGTGTGTATGTAACACAGTAGATGTGTGTGTATGTAACTCAGTAGATGTGTGTGTATGCAACTCAGTAGATGTGTGTATGTAACTAAGTAGAGGTGTGTATGTAACTCAGTAGATATGTGTGTATGTAACTCAGTAGATGTGTGTATGTAACTCAGTAGAGGTGTGTGTATGTAGCTCAGTGGATGTGTGTATGTAACTCAGTAGAGGTGTGTGTATGTAACTCAGTGGATGTGTGTATGTAACTCAGTAGATGTGTGTGTGTGTAACTCAGTAGATGTGTGTGTATGTAACTCAGTAGATGTGTGTATGTAACTCACTAGATGTGTGTATGTAAGTCAGTAGATATGTGTGTATGTAGCTCATTAGATGTGTGTATGTAACTCAGTAGATATGTGTGTACGTAACTCAGTAGATGTGAGTGTATGTAACTCAGTAGATGTGAGTGTATATAACTCAGTAGATGTGTGTATGTAACTCAGTAGATGTGTGTGTATGTAACACAGTAGATGTGTGTATATGTTACTCAGTAGATGTGTGTGTATGTAACTCAGTAGATGTGTGTGTGTGTAACTCAGTAGATGTATGTATGTAACTCAGTAGATGTGTGTGTATGTAACTCAGTAGATGTGTGTATGTAACTCAGTAGATGTACGTGTATGTAACTTAGTAGATATGTCTGTATGTAACTCAGTAGATGTGTGTGTATGTAACTCAGTAGATGTGTGTATATAACTTAGGAGATGTGTGTGTATGTAACTCAGTAGATGCGTGTGTATGTAACTCAGTAGATGTGAGTGTATATAACTCAGTAGATGTGTGTATGTAACTCAGTAGATGCGTGTGTATGTAACTCAGTAGATGTGAGTGTATGTAACTCAGTAGATGTGTATGTATGCAACTCAGTAGATGTGTGTATGTAACTAAGTAGAGGTGCGTATGTAACTCAGTAGATACGTGTGTGTGTAACTCAGTAGATGTGTGCATGTAACTCAGTAGTTGTGTGTGTATGTAACTCAGTAGATATGTGTATGTAACTCAGTAGATGTGTGTGTATGTAAATCAGTAGATGTGAGTGTATGTAACTCAGTAGATGTGAGTGTATGTAACTCAGGAGTAGTGTGCATGGAACTCAGAAGTTGTGTGTGTGTATATAACTCAGTAGATATGTGTATGTAACTCGGTAGATATGTGTTTATGTAACTCAGTAGATATGTGTGTATGTAACTCAGTAGATGTGTGTATGTAACTCAGTAGATGTGTGTGTATGTAACTCAGTAGATGTGTGTATGTAACTCAGTATATGTGTGTCTGTAACTCAGTAGATGTGTGTGTATGTAGCTTAGTAGATGTGTATATGTAACTCAGAAGATGGGTCTGTATGTAACACTGTAGATGTGTGTATGTATCTCAGTTGATGTGTGTGTATGTAACTCAGTAGATGTGTGTATATGTAATTCAGAAGATGTGTGTGTATGTAACTCAGTAGATGGTGTGTGTATGTAACTCAGTAGATGTGTGTGTATGTAACTCAGTAGTTGTGCGTGTATGTAATTCAGTAGATGTGTGTATGTAAGTCAGTAGATGCGTGTGTATGTAACTCAGTAGATGTGTGTGTATGTAATTCAGTAGATGTATGTATGTGACTCAGTAGATGTGTGTGTATGTAACACAGTAGATGTGTGTGTATGTAACTCAGTAGATGTGTGTGTATGCAACTCAGTAGATGTGCGTATGTAACTAAGTAGAGGTGTGTATGTAACTCAGTAGATATGTGTGTATGTAACTCAGTAGATGTGTGTATGTAACTCAGTAGAGGTGTGTGTATGTAGCTCAGTGGATGTGTGTATGTAACTCAGTAGAGGTGTGTGTATGTAACTCAGTGGATGTGTGTATGTAACTCAGTAGAGGTGTGTGTATGTAACTCAGTAGATGTGTGTGTATGTAACTCAGTAGATGTGTGTATGTAACTCACTAGATGTGTGTATGTAACTCAGTAGATATGTGTGTATGTAGCTCATTAGATGTGTGTATGTAACTCAGTAGATATGTGTGTACGTAACTCAGTAGATGTGAGTGTATGTAACTCAGTAGATGTGAGTGTATATAACTCAGTAGATGTGTGTATGTAACTCAGTAGATGTGTGTGTATGTAACACAGTAGATGTGTGTATATGTTACTCAGTAGATGTGTGTGTATGTAACTCAGTAGATGTGTGTGTGTATAACTCAGTAGATGTATGTATGTAACTCAGTAGATGTGTGTGTATGTAACTCAGTAGATGTGTGTATGTAACTCAGTAGATGTACGTGTATGTAACTCAGTAGATGTGTGTATGTAACTCAGTAGATATGTTTGTATGTAACTCAGTAGATGTGTGTGTATGTAACTCAGTAGATGTGTGTATATAACTTAGGAGATGTGTGTGTATGTAACTTAGTAGATGCGTGTGTATGTAACTCAGTAGATGTGAGTGTATATAACTCAGTAGATGTGTGTATGTAACTCAGTAGATGCGTGTGTATGTAACTCAGTAGATGTGAGTGTATGTAACTCAGTAGATGTGTATGTATGCAACTCAGTAGATGTGTGTATGTAACTAAGTAGAGGTGCGTATGTAACTCAGTAGATACGTGTGTATGTAACTCAGTAGATGTGTGCATGTAACTCAGTAGTTGTGTGTGTATGTAACTCAGTAGATATGTGTATGTAACTCAGTAGATGTGTGTGTATGTAACTCAGTAGATGTGAGTGTATGTAACTCAGTAGATGTGAGTGTATGTAACTCAGGAGTAGTGTGCATGGAACTCAGTAGTTGTTTGTGTGTATGTAACTCAGTAGATATGTGTATGTAACTCGGTAGATATGTGTATATGTAACTCAGTAGATATGTGTGTATGTAACTCAGTAGATGTGTGTATGCAACTCAGTAGATGTGTGTGTATGTAACTCAGTAGATGTGTGTATGTAACTCAGTATATGTGTGTCTGTAACTCAGTAGATGTGTGTGTATGTAGCTTAGTAGATGTGTATATGTAACTCAGTAGATGGGTCTGTATGTAACTCTGTAGATGTGTGCATGTATCTCAGTTGATGTGTGTGTATGTAACTCAGTAGATGGTGTGTGTATGTAACTCAGTAGAGGTGTGTATGTAACTCAGTAGATGTGTCTGTATGTAACTCAGTAGATGTGTGTTTATATAACTCAGTAGATGTGTATGTATGTAACTCAGTAGATGTATGTATGTAACTCAGTAGATGTGCGTGTATGTAACTCATTAGATGTGTGTGTATGTAACTCAGTAGAGTTGTGTGTATGTAACTCAGTAGATGTGTGTATGTAACTTAGTAGATGTGTGTGTATGTAACTCAGTAGATGTGTGTGTATGTAACTCAGTAGATGTGTATGTATGTAACTCAGTAGAGGTGTGTGTAAGTAACACAGTAGATGTGTGTATATGTAACTCACTAGATGTGTGTATGCAACTCAGTAGATGTGTGTATATGTAACTCTGTAGATGTGTGTGTATGTAACTCAGTAGATGTGAGCGTACGTAACTCAGTAGATGTATGTATGTAACTCAGTAGATGTGCGTGTATGTAACTCAGTGGATGTGTGTATGTAACTCAGTAGAGGGGTGTGTGTATGTAACTCAGTAGATGTGTGTGTATGTAACTCAGTAGATGTGTGTATGTAACACACTAGATGTGTGTATGTAACTCAGTAGATATGTGTGTATGTAGCTCATTAGATGTGTGTATGTAACTCAGTAGATATGTCTGTATGTAACTCAGTAGATGTGAGTGTATGTAACTCAGTAGATGTGAGTGTATATTATTCAGTAGATGTGTGTATGTAACTCAGTAGATGTGTGTGTATGTAACACAGTAGATGTGTGTATATGTAACTCAGTAGATGTGTGTGTATGTAACTCAGTAGATGTGTGTGTATGTAACTCAGTAGATGTATGTATGTAACTCAGTAGATGTGCGTGTATGTAAGTCAGTAGATGTGTGTATGTAACTCAGTAGATATGTGTGTATGTAACTCAGTAGATGTGTGTGTATGTAACTCAGTAGATGTGTGTATATAACTTAGGAGATGTGTGTGTATGTAACTCAGTAGATGTGTGTGTATGTAACTCAGTAGATGTGCGTGTATGTAATTCAGTAGATGTGTGTATGTAAGTCAGTAGATGCGTGTGTATGTAACTCAGTAGATGTGTGTGTATGTAATTCAGTAGATGTATGTATGGGACTCAGTAGATGTGTGTGTATGTAACACAGTAGATGTGTGTGTATGTAACTCAGTAGATGTGTGTGTATGTAGCTCAGTGGATGTGTGTATGTAACTCAGAAGATGTGTGTGTATGTAACTCAGTAGATGGTGTGTGTATGTAACTCAGTAGAGGTGTGTATGTAACTCAGTAGATGTGTCTGTATGTAACTCAGTAGATGTGTGTTTATATAACTCATTAGATGTGTATGTATGTAACTCAGTAGATGTATGTATGTAACTCAGTAGATGTGCGTGTATGTAACTCATTGGATGTGTGTGTATGTAACTCAGTAGAGTTGTGTGTATGTAACTCAGTAGATATGTGTATGTAACTTAGTAGATGTGTGTGTATGTAACTCAGTAGAGGTGTGTGTATGTAACACAGTAGATGTGTGTATATGTAACTCACTAGATGTGTGTATGCAACTCAGTAGATGTGTGTATATGTAACTCTGTAGATGTGTGTGTATGTAACTCAGTAGATGTGAGCGTACGTAACTCAGTAGATGTATGTATGTAACTCAGTAGATGTGCGTGTATGTAACTCAGTGGATGTGTGTATGTAACTCAGTAGAGGGGTGTGTGTATGTAACTCAGTAGATGTGTGTGTATGTAACTCAGTAGATGTGTGTATGTAACTCATTAGATGTTTGTATGTAACTCAGTAGATATGTCTGTATGTAACTCAGTAGATGTGTGTGTATGTAACTCAGTAGATGTGTGTATATAACTTAGGAGATGTGTGTGTATGTAACTCAGTAGATGTGTGTGTATGTAACTCAGTAGATGTGCGTGTATGTAATTCAGTAGATGTGTGTATGTAACTCAGTAGATGCGTGTGTATGTAACTCAGTAGATGTGTGTGTATGTAATTCAGTAGATGTATGTATGTGACTCAGTAGATGTGTGTGTATGTAACACATTAGATGTGTGTGTATGTAACTCAGTAGATGTGTGTGTATGTAGCTCAGTGGATGTGTGTATGTAACTCAGTAGAGCTGTGTATATGTAACTCAGTAGAGGTGTGTGTATGTAACTCAGTGGATGTGTGTATGTAACTCAGAAGAGGTGTGTGTATGTAATTCAGTAGATGTGTGTGTATGTAACTCAGTAGATGTGTGTATGTAGCTCACTAGATGTGTGTATGTAACTCAGTAGATATGTGTGTATGTAGCTCATTAGATGTGTGTATGTAACTCAGTAGATATGTGTGTACGTAACTCAGTAGATGTGAGTGTATGTAACTCAGTAGATGTGAGTGTATATAACTCAGTAGATGTGTGTATGTAACTCAGTAGATGTGTGTGTATGTAACACAGTAGATGTGTGTATATGTTACTCAGTAGATGTGTGTGTATGTAACTCAGTAGATGTGTGTGTATGTAACTCAGTAGATGTATGTATGTAACTCAGTAGATGTGTGTGTATGTAACTCAGTAGATGTGTGTATGTAACTCAGTAGATGTGCGTGTATGTAACTCAGTAGATGTGTGTATGTAACTCAGTACATGTGTGTATATAACTTAGAAGATGTGTGTGTATGTAACTCAGTAGATGTGTGTGTATGTAACTCAGTAGATGTGCGTGTATGTAATTCAGTAGATGTGTGTATGTAACTCAGTAGATGCGTGTGTATGTAACTTAGTAGATGTGTGTGTATGTAATTCAGTAGATGTATGTATGTGACTTAGTAGATGTGTGTGTATGTAACACAGTAGATGTGTGTGTATGTAACTCAGTAGATGTGTGTGTATGTAACTCAGCAGTAGTGTGTATGTAACTCAGTAGATGCGTGTGTATGTAACTCAGTAGATGTGTGTGAATGTAATTTAGTTGATGTATGTATGTGATTCAGTAGATGTGTGTGTATGTAACTCAGTAGATGTGAGTGTATGTAACTCAGTAGATGTGTATGTATGCAACTCAGTAGATGTGTGTATGTAACTAAGTAGAGGTGTGTATGTAACTCAGTAGATATGTGTGTATGTAACTCAGTGGATGTGTGCATGTAACTCAGTAGTTGTGTGTGTATGTAACTCAGTAGGTATGTGTATGTAACTCAGTAGATGTGTGTGTATGTAACTCAGTAGATGTGAGTGTATGTAACTCAGTAGATGTGAGTGTATGTAACTCAGGAGTAGTGTGCATGGAACTCAGTAGTTGTGTGTGTGTATGTAACTCAGTAGATATGTGTATGTAACTCGGTAGATATGTGTATATGTAACTCAGTAGATATGTGTGTATGTAACTCAGTAGATGTGTGTATGTAACTCAGTAGATGTGTGTGTATGTAACTCAGTAGATGTGTGTATGTAACTCAGTAGATGTGTGTCTGTAACTCAGTAGATGTGTGTGTATGTAGCTTAGTAGATGTGTATATGTAACTCAGTAGATGTGTCTGTAGGTAACTCTGTAGATGTGTGTATGTATCTCAGTAGATGTGTGTATATGTAATTCAGAAGATATGTGTGTATGTAACTCAGTAGAGGTGTGTATGTAACTCAGTAGATGTGTCTGTATGTATCTCAGTAGATGGGTGTTTATATAACTCAGTAGATGTGTATGTATGTAACTCAGTAGATGTATGTATGTAACTCAGTAGATGTGCGTGTATATAACTCATTAGATGTGTTTGTATGTAACTCAGTAGATTTGTGTGTATGTAACTCAGTAGATGTGTGTATGTAACTTAGTAGATGTGTGTGTATGTAACGCAGTAGATGTGTGTGTATGTAACTCAGTAGATGTGTATGTATGTAACTCAGTAGAGGTGTGTGTATGTAACACAGTAGATGTGTGTATATGTAACTCAGTAGATGTGTGTATGCAACTCAGTAGATGTGTGTAAATGTAACTCTGTAGATGTGTGTGTATGTAACTCAGTAGATGTGAGCGTACGTAACTCAGTAGATGTATGTATGTAACTCAGTAGATGTGCGTGTATGTATCTCAGTGGATGTGTGTATGTAACTCAGTAGAGGTGTGTGTATGTAACTCAGTAGATGTGTGTGTATGTAACTCAGTAGATGTGTGTATGTAACTCACTAGATGTGTGTATGTAACTCAGTAGATATGTGTGTATGTAGCTCATTAGATGTGTGTATGTAACTCAGTAGATATGTGTGTATGTAACTCAGTAGATGTGAGTGTATGTAACTCAGTAGATGTGAGTGTATATAACTCAGTAGATGTGTGTAAGTAACTCAGTAGATGTGTGTGTATGTAACACAGTAGATGTGTGTATATGTAACTCAGTAGATGTGTGTGTATGTAACTCAGTAGATGTGTGTGTATGTAACTCAGTAGATGTATGTATGTAACTCAGTAGATGTGTGTGTATGTAACTCAGTAGATGTGTGTATGTAACTCAGTAGATGTGCGTGTATGTAACTCAGTAGATGTGTGTATGTAACTCAGTAGATATGTCTGTATGTAACTCAGTAGATGTGTGTGTATGTAACTCAGTAGATGTGTGTATATAACTTAGGAGATGTATGTGTATGTAACTCAGAAGATGTGTGTGTATGTAACTCAGTAGATGGTGTGTGTATGTAACTCAGTAGAGGTGTGTATGTAACTCAGTAGATGTGTCTGTATGTAACTCAGTAGATGTGTGTTTATATAACTCAGTAGATGTGTATGTATGTAACTCAGTAGATGTATGTATGTAACTCAGTAGATGTGCGTGTATGTAACTCATTAGATGTGTGTGTATGTAACTCAGTAGAGTTGTGTGTATGTAACTCAGTAGATGTGTGTATGTAACTTAGTAGATGTGTGTGTATGTAACTCAGTAGATGTGTGTGTATGTAACTCAGTAGATGTGTATGTATGTAACTCAGTAGATGTGTGTATATGTAACTCTGTAGATGTGTGTGTATGTAACTCAGTAGATGTGAGCGTACGTAACTCAGTAGATGTATGTATGTGACTCAGTAGATGTGCGTGTATGTAACTCAGTGGATGTGTGTATGTAACTCAGTAGAGGGGTGTGTGTATGTAACTCGGTAGATGTGTGTGTATGTAACTCAGTAGATATGTGTGTCTGTAACTCACTAGATGTGTGTATGTAACTCAGTAGATATGTGTGTATGTAGCTCATTAGATGTGTGTATGTAACTCAGTAGATATGTGTGTATGTAACTCAGTAGATGTGAGTGTATGTAACTCAGTAGATGTGAGTGTATATAACTCAGTAGATGTGTGTATGTAACTCAGTAGATGTGTGTGTATGTAACACAGTAGATGTGTGTATATGTAACTCAGTAGATGTGTGTGTATGTAACTCAGTAGATGTGTGTGTATGTAACTCAGTAGATGTATGTATGTAACTCAGTAGATGTGTGTGTATGTAACTCAGTAGATGTGTGTATGTAACTCAGTAGATATGTCTGTATGTAACTCAGTAGATGTGTGTGTATGTAACTCAGTAGATGTGTGTATATAACTTAGGAGATGTGTGTGTATGTAACTCAGTAGATGTGTGTGTGTATGTAACTCAGTAGATGTGCGTGTATGTAATTCAGTAGATGTGTGTATGTAACTCAGTAGATGCGTGTGTATGTAACTCAGTAGATGTGTGTGTATGTAATTCAGTAGATGTATGTATGTGACTCAGTAGATGTGTGTGTATGTAACACATTAGATGTGTGTGTATGTAACTCAGTAGATGTGTGTGTATGTAGCTCAGTGGATGTGTGTATGTAACTCAGTAGAGCTGTGTGTATGTAACTCAGTAGAGGTGTGTGTATGTAACTCAGTGGATGTGTGTATGTAACTCAGAAGAGGTGTCTATGTAACTCAGTAGATATGTGTGTATGTAACTCAGTGGATGTGTGCATGTAACTCAGTAGTTGTGTGTGTATGTAACTCAGTAGGTATGTGTATGTAACTCAGTAGATGTCTGTGTATGTAACTCAGTAGATGTGAGTGTATGTAACTCAGGAGTAGTGTGCATGGAACTCAGTAGTTGTGTGTGTGTATGTAACTCAGTAGATATGTGTATGTAACTCGGTAGATATGTGTATATGTAACTCAGTAGATGTGTGTATGTAACTCAGTAGATGTGTGTGTATGTAACTCTGTAGATGTGTGTATGTAACTCAGTAGATGTGTGTCTGTAACTCAGTAGATGTGTGTGTATGTAGCTTAGTAGATGTGTATATGTAACTCAGTAGATGTGTCTGTATGTAACTCTGTAGATGTGTGTATGTATCTCAGTTGATGTGTGTGTATGTAACTCAGTAGATGTGTGTATATGTAATTCAGAAGATATGTGTGTATGTAACTCAGTAGAGCTGTGTATGTAACTCAGTAGATGTGTCTGTATGTAACTCAGTAGATGTGTGTTTATATAACTCAGTAGATGTGTATGTATGTAACTCAGTAGATGTATGTATGTAACTCAGTAGATGTGCGTGTATGTAACTCATTAGATGTGTGTGTATGTAACTCAGTAGATTTGTGTGTATGTAACTCAGTAGATGTGTGTATGTAACTTAGTAGATGTGTGTGTATGTAACTCAGTAGATGTGTGTGTATGTAACTCAGTAGATGTGTATGTATGTAACTCAGTAGAGGTGTGTGTATGTAACACAGTAGATGTGCGTATATGTAACGCAGTAGATGTGTGTATGCAACTCAGTAGATGTGTGTATATGTAACTCTGTAGATGTGTGTGTATGTAACTCAGTAGATGTGAGCGTACGTAACTCAGTAGATGTATGTATGTAACTCAGTAGATGTGCGTGTATGTAACTCAGTGGATGTGTGTATGTAACTCAGTAGAAGTGTGTGTATGTAACTCAGTAGATGTGTGTGTATGTAACTCAGTAGATGTGTGTATGTAACTCACTAGATGTGTGTATGTAACTCAGTAGATATGTGTGTATGTAGCTCATTAGATGTGTGTATGTAACTCAGTAGATATGTGTGTATGTAACTCAGTAGATGTGAGTGTATGTAACTCAGTAGATGTGAGTGTATATAACTCAGTAGATGTGTGTAAGTAACTCAGTAGATGTGTGTGTATGTAACACAGTAGATGTGTGTATATGTAACTCAGTAGATGTGTGTGTATGTAACTCAGTAGATGTGTGTGTATGTAACTCAGTAGATGTATATATGTAACTCAGTAGATGTGTGTGTATGTAACTCAGTAGATGTGTGTATGTAACTCAGTAGATGTGCGTGTATGTAACTCAGTAGATGTGTGTATGTAACTCAGTAGATATGTCTGTATGTAACTCAGTAGATGTGTGTGTATGTAACTCAGTAGATGTGTGTATATAACTTAGGAGATGTGTGTGTATGTAACTCAGTAGATGTGTGTGTATGTAACTCAGTAGATGTGCGTGTATGTAATTCAGTAGATGTGTGTATGTAACTCAGTAGATGCGTGTGTATGTAACTCATAGATGTGTGTGTATGTAATTCAGTAGATGTATGTATGTGACTCAGTAGATGTGTGTGTATGTAACTCAGTAGATGTGTGTGTATGCAACTCAGTAGATGTGTGTATGTAACTAAGTAGAGGTGTGTATGTAACTCAGTAGATATGTGTGTATGTAACTCAGTAGATGTGTGCATGTAACTCAGTAGTTGTGTGTGTATGTAACTCAGTAGATATGTGTATGTAACTCGGTAGATGTGTGTGTATGTAACTCAGTAGATGTGAGTGTATGTAACTCAGGAGTAGTGTGCATGGAACTCAGTAGTTGTGTGTGTGTATGTAATTCAGTAGATGTATGTATGTGACTCAGTAGATGTGTGTGTATGTAACTCAGTAGATGTGTGTGTATGCAACTCAGTAGATGTGTGTATGTAACTAAGTAGAGGTGTGTATGTAACTCAGTAGATATGTGTGTATGTAACTCAGTTGATGTGTGTATGTAACTCAGTAGATGTGTGTGTATGTAACTCAGTAGATGTGTGTATGTAACTCAGTAGATGTGTCTGTATGTAACTCTGTAGATGTGTGTATGTATCTCAGTTGATGTGTGTGTATGTAACTCAGTAGATGGTGTGTGTATGTAACTCAGTAGAGGTGTGTATGTAACGCAGTAGATGTGTCTGTATGTAACTCAGTAGATGTGTGTTTATGTAACTCAGTAGATGTGTATGTATGTAACTCAGTAGATGTATGTATGTAACTCAGTAGATGTGTGTGTATGTAACTCAGTAGATGTGTGTATGTAACTCAGTAGATGTGTGTCTGTAACTCAGTAGATGTGTGTATATGTAGCTTAGTAGATGTGTATATGTAACTCAGTAGATGTGTCTGTATGTAACTCTGTAGATGTGTGTATGTATCTCAGTTGATGTGTGTGTGTATGTAACTCAGTAGATGTGTGTATATGTAACTCAGTAGATGTGCGTGTATGTAACTCATTAGATGTGTGTGTAGGTAACTCAGTAGATTTGTGTGTATGTAACTCAGTAGATGTGTGTATATGTAACACAGTAGATGTCGGTGTATGTAACTAAGTAGATGTGTGTGTATGTAGCTCAGTAGGTGTATGTATGTAACTCAGTAGATGTGCGTGTATGTAACTCAGTAGATGTGTGTATGTCACTCAGTAGAGGTGTGTGTATGTAACTCAGTGGATGTGTGTATATGTAACGCAGTAGATGTGTGTGTATTTAACTCAGTAGATGTGTGTGTATGTAACTAAGTAGATGTGTATGTATGTAACTCAGTGGATGTGTGTGTATGTAACTCAGTAGATGTGTGTGTATCTAACTCAGCAGATGTGTGTATGTAACTTAGTAGATGCGTGTGTATGTAACTCAGTAGATGTGTGTGTACGTAATTCAGTAGATGTGTGTATGTAACTCAGTAGATGTGTATGTATTTGACACAGTAGATGTGTGTGTATGTAACTCAATAGATGTGTGTGTATGTAACTCAGTAGATATGTGTGTATATAACTCAGTAGATGTGTGTGTATGTAACTCAGTAGATGTGTGTATGTAATACAGTAGATGTGAGTGTATGTAACTCAGTAGACGTGTGTATGTAACTCAGTAGATGTGAGTGTATGTAACTCAGTAGTTGTGAGCGTACGTAATTCAGTAGATGTGTATGTATGTAACTCAGTAGATGTGTGTATATAACTCAGTAGATGTGTGTATATGTAACTCAGTAGATGTGTGTGTATGTAACTCAGTAGATGTGTGTGTATATAACTCAGTAGATGCGTGTGTATGTAACTCAGTCGATGTGTGTGTATGTAATTCAGTAGATGTATGTATGTGACTCAGTAGATGTGTGTATGTAACACAGTAGATGTGTGTGTATGTAACTCGGTAGGTGTTTGTGTATGTAACTCAGTAGATGTGTGTGTATTTAACTCAGTAGATGTGTGTATATGAAAGTCCGTAGATGTGTGTGTATGTAACTCTGTAGATGTGTGTATGTATCTCAGTTGATGTGTGTGTATGTAACTCAGTAGATTTGTGTGTATGTAACTCAGTAGATGTGTGTACATGTAACTCAGTAGATGTGTGTATATGTAACTCAGTAGATGTGTGTGTATGTAACTCAGTAGATGTGTGTGTATGTAACTCAGTAGATGTGTATGTATGTAACTCAGTAGATGTGTGTGTGTATGTAACTCAGTAGATGTGTGTGTATGTAACTCAGTAGATGTGTATGTATGTAATTCAGTAGATGTATGTGTATGTAACTCAGTTGATGTGTGTATGTAACTCAGTAGGTGTATGTATGTGACGCAGTAGAGGTGTGTGTATGTAACACAGCAGATGTGTGTATATGTAACTCAGTAGATGTGTGTATGCAACTCAGTAGATGTGTGTATATGTAACTCAGTAGATGTGTGTGTAACTCAGTAGATGTGTGTGTATGTAACTCAGTAGATGTGTGTATGTAACTCAGTAGATGTGTGTATGTAACTTAGTAGATGTGTGTGTATGTAACTCAGTAGATGTGTGTGTATGTAACTCAGTAGATGTGTATGTATGTAACTCAGTAGAGGTGTGTGTATGTAACACAGTAGATGTGTGTATATGTAACTCAGTAGATGTGTGTATGCAACTCAGTAAATGTGTGTATATGTAACTCTGTAGATGTGTGTGAATGTAACTCAGTAGATGTGAGCGTACGTAACTCAGTAGATGTATGTATGTAACTCAGTAGATGTGCGTGTATGTAACTCACTGGATGTGTGTATGTAACTCAGTAGATGCGTGTGTATGTAACTCAGTAGATGTGTATGTATGTAATTCAGTAGATGTATGTGTATGTAACTCAGTTGATGTGTGTATATAACTCAGTAGATGTGTGTATGTAACTCAGTAGAGGTGTGTGTATGTAGCTCAGTGGATGTGTGTATGTAACTCAGTAGAGGTGTGTGTATGTAACTCAGTAGAGGTGTGTGTATGTAACTCAGTGGATGTGTGTATGTAACTCAGTAGAGGTGTGTGTATGTAACTCAGTAGATGTGTGTGTATGTAACTCAGTAGATGTGTGTATGTAACTCACTAGATGTGTGTATGTAACTCAGTAGATATGTGTGTACGTAACTCAGTAGATGTGAGTGTATGTAACTCAGTAGATGTGAGTGTATATAACTCAGTAGATGTGTGTATGTAACTCAGTAGATGTGTGTGTATGTAACACAGTAGATGTGTGTATATGTAACTCAGTAGATGTGTGTGTATGTAACTCAGTAGATGTGTGTGTATGTAACTCAGTAGATGTATGTATGTAACTATGTAGATGTGCGTGTATGTAACTCAGTAGATGTGTGTATGTAACTCAGTAGATATGTCTGTATGTAACTCAGTAGATGTGTGTGTTTGTAACTCAGTAGATGTGTGTATATAACTTAGGAGATGTGTGTGTATGTAACTCAGTAGATGTGTGTGTATGTAACTCAGTAGATGTGCGTGTATGTAATTCAGTAGATGTATGTATGTGACTCAGTAGATGTGTGTGTATGTAACACAGTAGATGTGTGTGTATGTAACTCAGTAGATGTGTGTGTATGTAACTCAGCAGTAGTGTGTATGTAACTCAGTAGATGCGTGTGTATGTAACTCAGTAGATGTGTGTGTATGTAATTTAGTTGATGTATGTATGTGATTCAGTAGATGTGTGTGTATGTAACTCAGTAGATGTGAGTGTATGTAACTCAGTAGATGTATATGTATGCAACTCAGTAGATGTGTGTATGTAACTAAGTAGAGGTGTGTATGTAACTCAGTAGATATGTGTGTATGTAACTCAGTAGATGTGTGCATGTAACTCAGTAGTTGTGTGTGTATGTACCTCAGTAGATATGTGTATGTAACTCAGTAGATGTGTGTGTATGTAACTCAGTAGATGTGAGTGTATGTACTCAGTAGATGTGAGTGTATGTAACTCAGGAGTAGTGTGCATGGAACTCAGTAGTTGTGTGTGTGTATGTAACTCAGTAGATATGTGTATGTAACTCGGTAGATATGTGTATATGTAACTCAGTAGATATGTGTGTATGTAACTCAGTAGATGTGTGTATGTAACTCAGTAGATGTGTGTGTATGTAACTCAGTAGATGTGTGTATGTAACTCAGTAGATGTGTGTCTGTAACTCAGTAGATGTGTGTGTATGTAGCTTAGTAGATGTGTATATGTAACTCAGTAGATGTGTCTGTATGTAACTCTGTAGATGTGTGTATGTATCTCAGTTGATGTGTGTGTATGTAACTCAGTAGATGTGTGTGTATGTAACTCAGTAGATGGTGTGTGTATGTAACTCAGTAGAGGTGTGTATGTAACTCAGTAGATGTGTCTGTATGTAACTCAGTAGATGTATGTATGTAACTCAGTAGATGTGCGTGTATGTAACTCATTAGATGTGTGTGTATGTAACTCAGTAGATTTGTGTGTATGTAACTCAGTAGATGTGTGTATGTAACTTAGTAGATGTGTGTGTATGTAACTCAGTAGATGTGTGTGTATGTAACTCAGTAGATGTGTATGTATGTAACTCAGTAGAGGTGTGTGTATGTAACACAGTAGATGTGTGTATATGTAACTCAGTAGATGTGTGTATCCAACTCAGTAGAGGTGTGTATATGTAACTCTGTAGATGTGTGTGTATGTAACTCAGTAGATGTGAGCGTACGTAACTCAGTAGATGTATGTATGTAACTCAGTAGATGTGCGTGTATGTAACTCAGTGGATGTGTGTATGTAACTCAGTAGAGGTGTGTGTATGTAACTCAGTAGATGTGTGTGTATGTAACTCAGTAGATGTGTGTATGTAACTCACTAGATGTGTGTATGTAACTCAGTAGATATGTGTGTATGTAGCTCATTAGATGTGTGTATGTAACTCTGTAAATATGTGTGTATGTAACTCAGTAGATGTGTGTGTATGTAACTCAGTAGATGTGTGTATGTAACTCAGTAGATGTGTGTCTGTAACTCAGTAGATGTGTGTATATGTAGCTTAGTAGATGTGTATATGTAACTCAGTAGATGTGTCTGTATGTAACTCTGTAGATGTGTGTATGTATCTCAGTTGATGTGTGTGTATGTAACTCAGTAGATGTGTGTATATGTAATTCAGAAGATGTGCGTGTATGTAACTCATTAGATGTGTGTGTATGTAACTAAGTAGATGTGTATGTATGTAACTCAGTTGATGTGTGTGTATGTAACTCAGTAGATGTGTGTGTATGTAACTCAGTAGATGTGTGTATGTAACTCACTAGATGTGTGTATGTAACTCAGTAGATATGTGTGTATGTAGCTCATTAGATGTGTGTATGTAACTCTGTAAATATGTGTGTATGTAACTCAGTAGATTTGTGTGTATGTAACTCAGTAGATGTGTGTATATGTAACACAGTAGATGTCGGTGTATGTAACTAAGTAGATGTGTGTGTATGTAGCTCAGTAGGTGTATGTATGTAACTCAGTAGATGTGCGTGTATGTAACTCAGTAGATGTGTGTATGTCACTCAGTAGAGGTGTGTGTATGTAACTCAGTGGATGTGTGTATATGTAACGCAGTAGATGTGTGTGTATTTAACTCAATAGATGTGTGTGTATGTAACTAAGTAGATGTGTATGTATGTAACTCAGTTGATGTGTGTGTATGTAACTCAGTAGATGTGTGTGTATCTAACTCAGCAGATGTGTGTATGTAACTCAGTAGATGCGTGTGTATGTAACTCAGTAGATGTGTGTGTACGTAATTCAGTAGATGTGTGTATGTAACTCAGTAGATGTGTATGTATTTGACACAGTAGATGTGTGTGTATGTAACTCAATAGATGTGTGTGTATGTAACTCAGTAGATATGTGTGTATATAACTCAGTAGATGTGTGTGTATGTAACTCAGTAGATGTGTGTATGTAATTCAGTAGATGTGAGTGTATGTAACTCTGTAGATGTGTGTATGTAACTCAGTAGATGTGAGTGTATGTAACTCAGTAGATGTGAGCGTACGTAACTCAGTAGATGTGTGTATGTAACTCAGTAGATGTGTGTATATGTAACTCAGTAGATGTGTGTGTATGTAACTCAGAAGATGTGTGTATGTAACTTAGGAGATGTGTGTGTATGTAACTCAGTAGATGTGTGTGTATGTAACTCAGTAAATGTGCGTGTATGTAATTCAGTAGATGTGTGTATGTAACTCAGTAGATGCGTGTGTATGTAACTCAGTCGATGTGTGTGTATGTAACTCGGTAGGTGTTTGTGTATGTAACTCAGTAGATGTGTGTGTATTTAACTCAGTAGATGTGTGTATATGAAAGTCAGTAGATGTGTGTGTATGTAACTCTGTAGATGTGTGTATGTATCTCAGTTGATGTGTGTGTATGTAACTCAGTAGATTTGTGTGTATGTAACTCAGTAGATGTGTGTATATGCAACTCAGTAGATGTGTGTATATGCAACTCAGTAGATGTGTGTGTATGTAACTCAGTAGATGTGTGTGTATGTAACTCAGTAGATGTGTATGTATGTAACTCAGTAGATGTGTGTGTATGTAACTCAGTAGATGTGTGTGTATGTAACTCAGCAGATGTGTGTATGTAACTCAGTAGGTGTATGTATGTGACTCAGTAGAGGTGTGTGTATGTAACACAGCAGATGTGTGTATATGTAACTCAGTAGATGTGTGTATGCAACTCAGTAGATGTGTGTATATGTAACTCAGTAGATGTGTGTGTAACTCAGTAGATGTGTGTGTATGAAACTCAGTAGATGTGTGTATGTAACTCAGTAGATGTGTGTGTATGTAACTCAGTAGATGTGTATGTATGTAACTCAGTAGAGGTGTGTGTATGTAACACAGTAGATGTGTGTATATGTAACTCAGTAGATGTGTGTATGCAACTCAGTAGATGTGTGTATATGTAACTCTGTAGATGTGTGTGAATGTAACTCAGTAGATGTGAGCGTACGTAACTCAGTAGATGTATGTATGTAACTCAGTAGATGTGCGTGTATGTAACTCACTGGATGTGTGTATGGAACTCAGTAGATGCGTGTGTATGTAACTCAGTAGATGTGTATGTATGTAATTCAGTAGATGTATGTGTATGTAACTCAGTTGATGTGTGTATATAACTCAGTAGATGTGTGTATGTAACTGAGTAGAGGTGTGTGTATGTAGCTCAGTGGATGTGTGTATGTAACTCAGTAGAGGTGTGTGTATGTAACTCAGTAGAGGTGTGTGTATGTAACTCAGTGGATGTGTGTATGTAACTCAGTGGAGGTGTGTGTATGTAACTCAGTAGATGTGTGTGTATGTAACTCAGTAGATGTGTGTATGTAACTCACTAGATGTGTGTATGTAACTCAGTAGATATGTGTGTACGTAACTCAGTAGATGTGAGTGTATGTAACTCAGTAGATGTGAGTGTATATAACTCAGTAGATGTGTGTATGTAACTCAGTAGATGTGTGTGTATGTAACACAGTAAATGTGTGTATATGTAACTCAGTAGATGTGTGTGTATGTAACTCAGTAGATGTGTGTGTATGTAACTCAGTAGATGTATGTATGTAACTCAGTAGATGTGTGTGTATGTAACTCAGTAGATGTGTGTGTATGTAACTCAGTAGATGTGCGTGTATGTAATTCAGTAGATGTATGTATGTGACTCAGTAGATGTGTGTGTATGTAACACAGTAGATGTGTGTGTATGTAACTCAGTAGATGTGTGTGTATGTAACTCAGCAGTAGTGTGTATGTAACTCAGTAGATGCGTGTGTATGTAACTCAGTAGATGTGTGTGTATGTAATTTAGTTGATGTATGTATGTGATTCAGTAGATGTGTGTGTATGTAACTCAGTAGATGTGAGTGTATGTAACTCAGTAGATGTATATGTATGCAACTCAGTAGATGTGTGTATGTAACTAAGTAGAGGTGTGTATGTAACTCAGTAGATATGTGTGTATGTAACTCAGTAGATGTGTGCATGTAACTCAGTAGTTGTGTGTGTATGTACCTCAGTAGATATGTGTATGTAACTCAGTAGATGTGTGTGTATGTAACTCAGTAGATGTGAGTGTATGTAACTCAGGAGTAGTGTGCATGGAACTCAGTAGTTGTGTGTGTGTATGTAACTCAGTAGATATGTGTATGTAACTCGGTAGATATGTGTATATGTAACTCAGTAGATATGTGTGTATGTAACTCAGTAGATGTGTGTATGTAACTCAGTAGATGTGTGTGTATGTAACTCAGTAGATGTGTGTATGTAACTCATTAGATGTGTGTCTGTAACTCAGTAGATGTGTGTGTATGTAGCTTAGTAGATGTGTATATGTAACTCAGTAGATGTGTCTGTATGTAACTCTGTAGATGTGTGTATGTATCTCAGTTGATGTGTGTGTATGTAACTCAGTAGATGTGTGTGTATGTAACTCAGTAGATGGTGTGTGTATGTAACTCAGTAGAGGTGTGTATGTAACTCAGTAGATGTGTCTGTATGTAACTCAGTAGATGTATGTATGTAACTCAGTAGATGTGCGTGTATGTAACTCATTAGATGTGTGTGTATGTAACTCAGTAGATTTGTGTGTATGTAACTCAGTAGATGTGTGTATGTAACTTAGTAGATGTGTGTGTATGTAACTCAGTAGATGTGTGTGTATGTAACTCAGTAGATGTGTATGTATGTAACTCAGTAGAGGTGTGTGTATGTAACACAGTAGATGTGTGTATATGTAACTCAGTAGATGTGTGTATCCAACTCAGTAGAGGTGTGTATATGTAACTCTGTAGATGTGTGTGTATGTAACTCAGTAGATGTGAGCGTACGTAACTCAGTAGATGTATGTATGTAACTCAGTAGATGTGCGTGTATGTAACTCAGTGGATGTGTGTATGTAACTCAGTAGAGGTGTGTGTATGTAACTCAGTAGATGTGTGTGTATGTAACTCAGTAGATGTGTGTATGTAACTCACTAGATGTGTGTATGTAACTCAGTAGATATGTGTGTATGTAGCTCATTAGATGTGTGTATGTAACTCTGTAAATATGTGTGTATGTAACTCAGTAGATGTGTGTGTATGTAACTCAGTAGATGTGTGTATGTAACTCAGTAGATGTGTGTCTGTAACTCAGTAGATGTGTGTATATGTAGCTTAGTAGATGTGTATATGTAACTCAGTAGATGTGTCTGTATGTAACTCTGTAGATGTGTGTATGTATCTCAGTTGATGTGTGTGTATGTAACTCAGTAGATGTGTGTATATGTAATTCAGAAGATGTGCGTGTATGTAACTCATTAGATGTGTGTGTAGGTAACTCAGTAGATTTGTGTGTATGTAACTCAGTAGATGTGTGTATATGTAACACAGTAGATGTCGGTGTATGTAACTAAGTAGATGTGTGTGTATGTAGCTCAGTAGGTGTATGTATGTAACTCAGTAGATGTGCGTGTATGTAACTCAGTAGATGTGTGTATGTCACTCAGTAGAGGTGTGTGTATGTAACTCAGTGGATGTGTGTATATGTAACGCAGTAGATGTGTGTGTATTTAACTCAATAGATGTGTGTGTATGTAACTAAGTAGATGTGTATGTATGTAACTCAGTTGATGTGTGTGTATGTAACTCAGTAGATGTGTGTGTATCTAACTCAGCAGATGTGTGTATGTAACTCAGTAGATGCGTGTGTATGTAACTCAGTAGATGTGTGTGTACGTAATTCAGTAGATGTGTGTATGTAACTCAGTAGATGTGTATGTATTTGACACAGTAGATGTGTGTGTATGTAACTCAATAGATGTGTGTGTATGTAACTCAGTAGATATGTGTGTATATAACTCAGTAGATGTGTGTGTATGTAACTCAGTAGATGTGTGTATGTAATTCAGTAGATGTGAGTGTATGTAACTCTGTAGATGTGTGTATGTAACTCAGTAGATGTGAGTGTATGTAACTCAGTAGATGTGAGCGTACGTAACTCAGTAGATGTGTGTATGTAACTCAGTAGATGTGTGTATATGTAACTCAGTAGATGTGTGTGTATGTAACTCAGTAGATGTGTGTGTATATAACTCAGTAGATGTTTGTGTATGTAACTCAGTAGATTTGTGTGTATGTAACTCAGTAGATGTGTGTGTATGTAACTCAATAGATGTGTATGTATGTAACTCAGAAGATGGGTGTATGTAACTTAGGAGATGTGTGTGTATGTAACTCAGTAGATGTGTGTGTATGTAACTCAGTAAATGTGCGTGTATGTAATTCAGTAGATGTGTGTATGTAACTCAGTAGATGCGTGTGTATGTAACTCAGTCGATGTGTGTGTATGTAACTCGGTAGGTGTTTGTGTATGTAACTCAGTAGATGTGTGTGTATTTAACTCAGTAGATGTGTGTATATGAAAGTCAGTAGATGTGTGTGTATGTAACTCTGTAGATGTGTGTATGTATCTCAGTTGATGTGTGTGTATGTAACTCAGTAGATTTGTGTGTATGTAACTCAGTAGATGTGTGTATATGCAACTCAGTAGATGTGTGTATATGCAACTCAGTAGATGTGTGTGTATGTAACTCAGTAGATGTGTGTGTATGTAACTCAGTAGATGTGTATGTATGTAACTCAGTAGATGTGTGTGTATGTAACTCAGTAGATGTGTGTGTATGTAACTCAGCAGATGTGTGTATGTAACTCAGTAGGTGTATGTATGTGACTCAGTAGAGGTGTGTGTATGTAACACAGCAGATGTGTGTATATGTAACTCAGTAGATGTGTGTATGCAACTCAGTAGATGTGTGTATATGTAACTCAGTAGATGTGTGTGTAACTCAGTAGATGTGTGTGTATGAAACTCAGTAGATGTGTGTATGTAACTCAGTAGATGTGTGTGTATGTAACTCAGTAGATGTGTATGTATGTAACTCAGTAGAGGTGTGTGTATGCAACTCAGTAGATGTGTGTATATGTAACTCTGTAGATGTGTGTGAATGTAACTCAGTAGATGTGAGCGTACGTAACTCAGTAGATGTATGTATGTAACTCAGTAGATGTGCGTGTATGTAACTCACTGGATGTGTGTATGGAACTCAGTAGATGCGTGTGTATGTAACTCAGTAGATGTGTATGTATGTAATTCAGTAGATGTATGTGTATGTAACTCAGTTGATGTGTGTATATAACTCAGTAGATGTGTGTATGTAACTGAGTAGAGGTGTGTGTATGTAGCTCAGTGGATGTGTGTATGTAACTCAGTAGAGGTGTGTGTATGTAACTCAGTAGAGGTGTGTGTATGTAACTCAGTGGATGTGTGGATGTAACTCAGTAGAGGTGTGTGTATGTAACTCAGTAGATGTGTGTGTATGTAACTCAGTAGATGTGTGTATGTAACTCACTAGATGTGTGTATGTAACTCAGTAGATATGTGTGTACGTAACTCAGTAGATGTGAGTGTATGTAACTCAGTAGATGTGAGTGTATATAACTCAGTAGATGTGTGTATGTAACTCAGTAGATGTGTGTGTATGTAACACAGTAAATGTGTGTATATGTAACTCAGTAGATGTGTGTGTATGTAACTCAGTAGATGTGTGTGTATGTAACTCAGTAGATGTATGTATGTAACTCAGTAGATGTGTGTGTATGTAACTCAGTAGATGTGTGTATGTAACTCAGTAGATATGTCTGTATGTAACTCAGTAGATGTGTGTGTATGTAACTCAGTAGATGTGTGTATATAACTTAGGAGATGTGCGTGTATGTAACTCAGTAGATGTGTGTGTATGTAACTCAGTAGATGTGCGTGTATGTAATTTAGTAGATGTATGTATGTGACTCAGTAGATGTGTGTGTATGTAACACAGTAGATGTGTGTGTATGTAACTCAGTAGATGTGTGTGTATGTAACTCAGCAGTAGTGTGTATGTAACTCAGTAGATGCGTGTGTATGTAACTCAGTAGATGTGTGTGTATGTAATTTAGTTGATGTATGTATGTGATTCAGTAGATGTGTGTGTATGTAACTCAGTAGATGTGAGTGTATGTAACTCAGTAGATGTGTATGTATGCAACTCAGTAGCTGTGTGTATGTAACTAAGTAGAGGTGTGTATGTAACTCAGTAGATATGTGTGTATGTAACTCAGTAGATGTGTGCATGAAACTCAGTAGTTGTGTGTGTATGTAACTCAGTAGATGTGAGTGTATGTACTCAGTAGATGTGAGTGTATGTAACTCAGGAGTAGTGTGCATGGAACTCAGTAGTTGTGTGTGTGTATGTAACTCAGTAGATATGTGTATGTAACTCGGTAGATATGTGTATATGTAACTCAGTAGATATGTGTGTATGTAACTCAGTAGATGTGTGTATGTAACTCAGTAGATGTGTGTGTATGTAACTCAGTAGATGTGTGTATGTAACTCAGTAGATGTGTGTCTGTAACTCAGTAGATGTGTGTGTATGTAGCTTAGTAGATGTGTATATGTAACTCAGTAGATGTGTCTGTATGTAACTCTGTAGATGTGTGTATGTATCTCAGTTGATGTGTGTGTATGTAACTCAGTAGATGTGTGTATATGTAATTCAGAAGATGTGTGTGTATGTAACTCAGTAGATGGTGTGTGTATGTAACTCAGTAGAGGTGTGTATGTAACTCAGTAGATGTGTCTGTATGTAACTCAGTAGATGTATGTATGTAACTCAGTAGATGTGCGTGTATGTAACTCATTAGATATGTGTGTATGTAACTCAGTAGATTTGTGTGTATGTAACTCAGTAGATGTGTGTATGTAACTTAGTAGATGTGTGTGTATGTAACTCAGTAGATGTGTGTGTATGTAACTCAGTAGATGTGTATGTATGTAACTCAGTAGAGGTGTGTGTATGTAACACAGTAGATGTGTGTATATGTAACTCAGTAGATGTGTGTATCCAACTCAGTAGATGTGTGTATATGTAACTCTGTAGATGTGTGTGTATGTAACTCAGTAGATGTGCGCGTACGTAACTCAGTAGATGTATGTATGTAACTCAGTAGATGTGCGTGTATGTAACACAGTGGATGTGTGTATGTAACTCAGTAGAGGTGTGTGTATGTAACTCAGTAGATGTGTGTGTATGTAACTCAGTAGATGTGTGTATGTAACTCACTAGATGTGTGTATGTAACTCAGTAGATATGTGTGTATGTAGCTCATTAGATGTGTGTATGTAACTCAGTAGATATGTGTGTATGTAACTCAGTAGATGTGAGTGTATGTAACTCAGTAGATGTGAGTGTATATAACTCAGTAGATGTGTGTATGTAACTCAGTAGATGTGTGTGTATGTAACACAGAAATGTGTGTATATGTAACTCAGTAGATGTGTTTGTATGTAACTCAGTAGATGTGTGTGTATGTAACTCAGTAGATGTATGTATGTAACTCAGTAGATGTGTGTGTATATAACTCAGTAGATGTGTGTATGTAACTCAGTAGATGTGCGTGTATGTAACTCAGTAGATGTGTGTATGTAACTCAGTAGATATGTCTGTATGTAACTCAGTAGATGTGTGTGTATGTAACTCAGTAGATGTGTGTGTATGTAACTCAGTAGATGTGCGTGTATGTAATTCAGTAGATGTGTGTATGTAACTCAGTAGATGCGTGTGTATGTAACTCAGTAGATGTGTGTGTATGTAATTCAGTAGATGTATGTATGTGACTCAGTAGATGTGTGTGTATGTAACTCAGTAGATATGTGTATGTAACTCAGTAGATGTGTGTGTATGTAACTCAGTAGATGTGAGTGTATGTAACTCAGTAGATGTGAGTGTATGTAACTCAGGAGTAGTGTGCATGGAACTCAGTAGTTGTGTGAGTGTATGTAACTCAGTAGATATGTGTATGTAACTCGGTAGATATGTGTATATGTAACTCAGTAGATGTGTGTGTATGTAACTCAGTAGATGTGTGTATGTAACTCAGTAGATGTGTGTCTGTATCTCAGTAGATGTGTGTGTATGTAGCTTAGTAGATGTGTATATGTAACTCAGTAGATGTGTCTGTATGTAACTCTGTAGATGTGTGTATGTATCTCAGTTGATGTGTGTGTATGTAACTCAGTAGATGTGTGTATATGTAATTCAGAAGATGTGTGTGTATGTAACTCAGTAGATGGTGTGTGTATGTAACTCAGTAGAGGTGTGTATGTAACTCAGTAGATGTGTCTGTATGTAACTCAGTAGATGTATGTATGTAACTCAGTAGATGTGCGTGTATGTAACTCATTAGATGTGTGTGTATGTAACTCAGTAGATTTGTGTGTATGTAACTCAGTAGATGTGTGTATGTAACTTAGTAGATGTGTGTGTATGTAACACAGTAGATGTGTGTATATGTAACTCAGTAGATGTGTGTATCCAACTCAGTGGAGGTGTGTATATGTAACTCTGTAGATGTGTGTGTATGTAACTCAGTAGATGTGAGCGTACGTAACTCAGTAGATGTATGTATGTAACTCAGTAGATGTGCGTGTATGTAACTCAGTAGATGTGTGTGTATGTAACTCAGTAGATGTGTGTATGTAACTCACTAGATGTGTGTATGTAACTCAGTAGATATGTGTGTATGTAGCTCATTAGATGTGTGTATGTAACTCAGTAAATATGTGTGTATGTAACTCAGTAGATGTGTGTGTATGTAACTCAGTAGATGTGTGTATGTAACTCAGTAGATGTGTGTCTGTAACTCAGTAGATGTGTGTATATGTAGCTTAGTAGGTGTGTATATGTAACTCAGTAGATGTGTCTGTATGTAACTCTGTAGATGTGTGTATGTATCTCAGTTGATGTGTGTGTATGTAACTCAGTAGATGGTGTGTGTATGTAACTCAGTAGAGGTGTGTATGTAACTCAGTAGATTTGTGTGTATGTAACTCAGTAGATGTGTGTATATGTAACACAGTAGATGTCGGTGTATGTAACTAAGTAGATGTGTGTGTATGTAACTAAGTAGATGTGTATGTATGTAACTCAGTGGATGTGTGTGTATGTAACTCAGTAGATGTGTGTGTATCTAACTCAGTAGATGTGCGTGTATGTAACTCAGTAGATGTGTGTATGTCACTCAGTAGAGGTGTGTGTATGTAACTCAGTGGATGTGTGTATATGTAACGCAGTAGATGTGTGTGTATTTAACTCAGTAGATGTGTGTGTATGTAACTAAGTAGATGTGTATGTATGTAACTCAGTGGATGTGTGTGTATGTAACTCAGTAGATGTGTGTGTATCTAACTCAGCAGATGTGTGTATGTAACTCAGTAGATGCGTGTGTATGTAACTCAGTAGATGTGTGTGTACGTAATTCAGTAGATGTGTGTATGTAACTCAGTAGATGTGTATGTATTTGACACAGTAGATGTGTGTGTATGTAACTCAATAGATGTGTGTGTATGTAACTCAGTAGATATGTGTGTATATAACTCAGTAGATGTGTGTGTATGTAACTCAGTAGATGTGTGTATGTAATTCAGTAGATGTGAGTGTATGTAACTCAGTAGATGTGTGTATGTAACTCAGTAGATGTGAGTGTATGTAACTCAGTAGATGTGAGCGTACGTAACTCAGTAGATGTGTATGTATGTAACTCAGTAGATGTGTGTATGTAACTCAGTAGATGTGTGTATATGTAACTCAGTAGATGTGTGTGTATGTAACTCAGTAGATGTGTGTGTATATAACTCAGTAGATGTTTGTGTATGTAACTCAGTAGATTTGTGTGTATGTAACTCAGTAGATGTGTGTGTATGTAACTCAATAGATGTGTATGTATGTAACTCAGTAGATGTGTGTATGTAACTTAGGAGATGTGTGTGTATGTAACTCAGTAGATGTGTGTGTATGTAACTCAGTAAATGTGCGTGTATGTAATTCAGTAGATGTGTGTATGTAACTCAGTAGATGCGTGTGTATGTAACTCAGTCGATGTGTGTGTATGTAATTCAGTAGATGTATGTATGTGACTCAGTAGATGTGTGTATGTAACACAGTAGATGTGTGTGTATGTAACTCGGTAGGTGTTTGTGTATGTAACTCAGTAGATGTGTGTGTATTTAACTCAGTAGATGTGTGTATATGAAAGTCAGTAGATGTGTGTGTATGTAACTCAGTAGATGTGTGTTTATATAACTCAGTAGATGTGTATGTATGTAACTCAGTAGATGTATGTATGTAACTCAGTAGATGTGTGTGTATGTAACTCAGTAGATGTGTGTATGTAACTCAGTAGATGTGTGTCTGTAACTCAGTAGATGTGTGTATATGTAGCTTAGTAGATGTGTATATGTAACTCAGTAGATGTGTCTGTATGTAACTCTGTAGATGTGTGTATGTATCTCAGTTGATGTGTGTGTATGTAACTCAGTAGATGTGTGTATATGTAATTCAGAAGATGTGCGTGTATGTAACTCATTAGATGTGTGTGTAGGTAACTCAGTAGATTTGTGTGTATGTAACTCAGTAGATGTGTGTATATGTAACACAGTAGATGTCGGTGTATGTAACTAAGTAGATGTGTGTGTATGTAACTAAGTAGATGTGTATGTATGTAACTCAGTGGATGTGTGTGTATGTAACTCAGTAGATGTGTGTGTATCTAACTCAGTAGATGTGCGTGTATGTAACTCAGTAGATGTGTGTATGTCACTCAGTAGAGGTGTGTGTATGTAACTCAGTGGATGTGTGTATATGTAACGCAGTAGATGTGTGTGTATTTAACTCAGTAGATGTGTGTGTATGTAACTAAGTAGATGTGTATGTATGTAACTCAGTGGATGTGTGTGTATGTAACTCAGTAGATGTGTGTGTATCTAACTCAGCAGATGTGTGTATGTAACTCAGTAGATGCGTGTGTATGTAACTCAGTAGATGTGTGTGTACGTAATTCAGTAGATGTGTGTATGTAACTCAGTAGATGTGTATGTATTTGACACAGTAGATGTGTGTGTATGTAACTCAATAGATGTATGTGTATGTAACTCAGTAGATATGTGTGTATATAACTCAGTAGATGTGTGTGTATGTAACTCAGTAGATGTGTGTATGTAATTCAGTAGATGTGAGTGTATGTAACTCAGTAGATGTGTGTATGTAACTCAGTAGATGTGAGTGTATGTAACTCAGTAGATGTGAGCGTACGTAACTCAGTAGATGTGTATGTATGTAACTCAGTAGATGTGTGTATGTAACTCAGTAGATGTGTGTATATGTAACTCAGTAGATGTGTGTGTATGTAACTCAGTAGATGTGTGTGTATATAACTCAGTAGATGTTTGTGTATGTAACTCAGTAGATTTGTGTGTATGTAACTCAGTAGATGTGTGTGTATGTAACTCAATAGATGTGTATGTATGTAACTCAGTAGATGTGTGTATGTAAATTAGGAGATGTGTGTGTATGTAACTCAGTAGATGTGTGTGTATGTAACTCAGTAAATGTGCGTGTATGTAATTCAGTAGATGTGTGTATGTAACTCAGTAGATGCGTGTGTATGTAACTCAGTCGATGTGTGTGTATGTAATTCAGTAGATGTATGTATGTGACTCAGTAGATGTGTGTATGTAACACAGTAGATGTGTGTGTATGTAACTCGGTAGGTGTTTGTGTATGTAACTCAGTAGATGTGTGTGTATTTAACTCAGTAGATGTGTGTATATGAAAGTCAGTAGATGTGTGTGTATGTAACTCAGTAGATGTGTGTTTATATAACTCAGTAGATGTGTATGTATGTAACTCAGTAGATGTATGTATGTAACTCAGTAGATGTGTGTGTATGTAACTCAGTAGATGTGTGTATGTAACTCAGTAGATGTGTGTCTGTAAGTCAGTAGATGTGTGTATATGTAGCTTAGTAGATGTGTATATGTAACTCAGTAGATGTGTCTGTATGTAACTCTGTAGATGTGTGTATGTATCTCAGTTGATGTGTGTGTATGTAACTCAGTAGATGTGTGTATATGTAATTCAGAAGATGTGCGTGTATGTAACTCATTAGATGTGTGTGTAGGTAACTCAGTAGATTTGTGTGTATGTAACTCAGTAGATGTGTGTATATGTAACACAGTATATGTCGGTGTATGTAACTAAGTAGATGTGTGTGTATGTAACTAAGTAGATGTGTATGTATGTAACTCAGTGGATGTGTGTGTATGTAACTCAGTAGATGTGTGTGTATCTAACTCAGTAGATGTGCGTGTATGTAACTCAGTAGATGTGTGTATGTCACTCAGTAGAGGTGTGTGTATGTAACTCAGTGGATGTGTGTATATGTAACGCAGTAGATGTGTGTGTATTTAACTCAGTAGATGTGTGTGTATGTAACTAAGTAGATGTGTATGTATGTAACTCAGTGGATGTGTGTGTATGTAACTCAGTAGATGTGTGTGTATCTAACTCAGCAGATGTGTGTATGTAACTCAGTAGATGCGTGTGTATGTAACTCAGTAGATGTGTGTGTACGTAATTCAGTAGATGTGTGTATGTAACTCAGTAGATGTGTATGTATTTGACACAGTAGATGTGTGTGTATGTAACTCAATAGATGTGTGTGTATGTAACTCAGTAGATATGTGTGTATATAACTCAGTAGATGTGTGTGTATGTAACTCAGTAGATGTGTGTATGTAACTCAGTAGATGTGTGTATATGTAACTCAGTAGATGTGTGTGTATGTAACTCAGTAGATGTGTGTGTATATAACTCAGTAGATGTTTGTGTATGTAACTCAGTAGATTTGTGTGTATGTAACTCAGTAGATGTGTGTGTATGTAACTCAATAGATGTGTATGTATGTAACTCAGTAGATGTGTGTATGTAACTTAGGAGATGTGTGTGTATGTAACTCAGTAGATGTGTGTGTATGTAACTCAGTAAATGTGCGTGTATGTAATTCAGTAGATGTGTGTATGTAACTCAGTAGATGCGTGTGTATGTAACTCAGTCGATGTGTGTGTATGTAATTCAGTAGATGTATGTATGTGACTCAGTAGATGTGTGTATGTAACACAGTAGATGTGTGTGTATGTAACTCGGTAGGTGTTTGTGTATGTAACTCAGTAGATGTGTGTGTATTTAACTCAGTAGATGTGTGTATATGAAAGTCAGTAGATGTGTGTGTATGTAACTCTGTAGATGTGTGTATGTATCTCAGTTGATGTGTGTGTATGTAACTCAGTAGATTTGTGTGTATGTAACTCAGTAGATGTGTGTATATGTAACTCAGTAGATGTGTGTATATGCAAATCAGTAGATGTGTGTGTATGTAACTCAGTAGATGTGTGTGTATGTAACTCAGTAGATGTGTATGTATGTAACTCAGTAGATGTGTGTGTATGTAACTCAGTAGATGTGTGTGTATGTAACTCAGCAGCTGTGTGTATGTAACTCAGTAGATGCGTGTGTATGTAACTCAGTAGATGTGTATGTATGTAATTCAGTAGATGTATGTGTATGTAACTCAGTTGATGTGTGTATGTAACTCAGTAGGTGTATGTATGTGACTCAGTAGAGGTGTGTGTATGTAACACAGCAGATGTGTGTATATGTAACTCAGTAGATGTGTGTATGCAACTCAGTAGATGTGTGTATATGTAACTCAGTAGATGTGTGTGTATGTAACTCAGTAGATGTGTGTATGTAACTCAGTAGATGTGTGTATGTAACTTAGTAGATGTGTGTGTATGTAACTCAGTAGATGTGTGTGTATGTAACTCAGTAGATGTGTATGTATGTAACTCAGTAGAGGTGTGTGTATGTAACACAGTAGATGTGTGTATATGTAACTCAGTAGATGTGTATATGCACCTCAGTAGATGTGTGTATATGTAACTCTGTAGATGTGTGTGAATGTAACTCAGTAGATGTGAGCGTACGTAACTCAGTAGATGTATGTATGTAACTCAGTAGATGTGCGTGTATGTAACTCACTGGATGTGTGTATGTAACTCAGTAGATGCGTGTGTATGTAACTCAGTAGATGTGTATGTATGTAATTCAGTAGATGTATGTGTATGTAACTCAGTTGATGTGTGTATATAACTCAGTAGATGTGTGTATGTAACTGAGTAGAGGTGTGTGTATGTAGCTCAGTGGATGTGTGTATGTAACTCAGTAGAGGTGTGTGTATGTAACTCAGTAGAGGTGTGTGTATGTAACTCAGTGGATGTGTGTATGTAACTCAGTAGAGGTGTGTGTATGTAACTCAGTAGATGTGTGTGTATGTAACTCAGTAGATGTGTGTATGTAACTCACTAGATGTGTGTATGTAACTCAGTAGATATGTGTGTACGTTACTCAGTAGATGTGAGTGTATGTAACTCAGTAGATGTGAGTGTATATAACTCAGTAGATGTGTGTATGTAACTCAGTAGATGTGTGTGTATGTAACACAGTAGATGTGTGTATATGTAACTCAGTAGATGTGTGTGTATGTAACTCAGTAGATGTGTGTGTATGTAACTCAGTAGATGTATGTATGTAACTCAGTAGATGTGTGTGTATGTAACTCAGTAGATGTGTGTATGTAACTCAGTAGATGTGCGTGTATGTAACTCAGTAGATGTGTGTATGTAACTCAGTAGATATGTCTGTATGTAACTCAGTAGATGTGTGTGTATGTAACTCAGTAGATGTGTGTATATAACTTAGGAGATGTGTGTGTATGTAACTCAGTAGATGTGTGTGTATGTAACTCAGTAGATGTGCGTGTATGTAATTCAGTATATGTATGTATGTGACTCAGTAGATGTGTGTGTATGTAACACAGTAGATGTGTGTGTATGTAACTCAGTAGATGTGTGTGTATGTAACTCAGCAGTAGTGTGTATGTAACTCAGTAGATGCGTGTGTATGTAACTCAGTAGATGTGTGTGTATGTAATTTAGTTGATGTATGTATGTGATTCAGTAGATGTGTGTGTATGTAACTCAGTAGATGTGAGTGTATGTAACTCAGTAGATGTGTATGTATGCAACTCAGTAGATGTGTGTATGTAACTAAGTAGAGGTGTGTATGTAACTCAGTAGATATGTGTGTATGTAACTCAGCAGATGTGTGCATGTAACTCAGTAGTTGTGTGTGTATGTAACTCAGTAGATATGTGTATGTAACTCAGTAGATGTGTGTGTATGTAACTCAGTAGATGTGAGTGTATGTACTCAGTAGATGTGAGTGTATGTAACTCAGGAGTAGTGTGCATGGAACTCAGTAGTTGTGTGTGTGTATGTAACTCAGTAGATATGTGTATGTAACTCGGTAGATATGTGTATATGTAACTCAGTAGATATGTGTGTATGTAACTCAGTAGATGTGTGTATGTAACTCAGTAGATGTGTATGTATGTAACTCAGTAGATGTGTGTGTATGTAACTCAGTAGATGTGTGTGTATGTAACTCAGCAGCTGTGTGTATGTAACTCAGTAGATGCGTGTGTATGTATCTCAGTAGATGTGTATGTATGTAATTCAGTAGATGTATGTGTATGTAACTCAGTTGATGTGTGTATGTAACTCAGTAGGTGTATGTATGTGACTCAGTAGAGGTGTGTGTATGTAACACAGCAGATGTGTGTATATGTAACTCAGTAGATGTGTGTATGCAACTCAGTAGATGTGTGTATATGTAACTCAGTAGATGTGTGTGTAACTCAGTAGATGTGTGTGTATGTAACTCAGTAGATGTGTGTATGTAACTCAGTAGATGTGTGTATGTAACGTAGTAGATGTGTGTGTATATAACTCAGTAGATGTTTGTGTATGTAACTCAGTAGATTTGTGTGTATGTAACTCAGTAGATGTGTGTGTATGTAACTCAATAGATGTGTATGTATGTAACTCAGTAGATGTGTGTATGTAACTTAGGAGATGTGTGTGTATGTAACTCAGTAGATGTGTGTGTATGTAACTCAGTAAATGTGCGTTTATGTAATTCAGTAGATGTGTGTATGTAACTCAGTAGATGCGTGTGTATGTAACTCAGTCGATGTGTGTGTATGTAATTCAGTAGATGTATGTATGTGACTCAGTAGATGTGTGTATGTAACACAGTAGATGTGTGTGTATGTAACTCGGTAGGTGTTTGTGTATGTAACTCAGTAGATGTGTGTGTATTTAACTCAGTAGATGTGTGTATATGAAAGTCAGTAGATGTGTGTGTATGTAACTCTGTAGATGTGTGTATGTATCTCAGTTGATGTGTGTGTATGTAACTCAGTAGATTTGTGTGTATGTAACTCAGTAGATGTGTGTATATGTAACTCAGTAGATGTGTGTATATGCAACTCAGTAGATGTGTGTGTATGTAACTCAGTAGATGTGTGTGTATGTAACTCAGTAGATGTGTATGTATGTAACTCAGTAGATGTGTGTGTATGTAACTCAGTAGATGTGTGTGTATGTAACTCAGCAGCTGTGTGTATGTAACTCAGTAGATGCGTGTGTATGTAACTCAGTAGATGTGTATGTATGTAATTCAGTAGATGTATGTGTATGTAACTCAGTTGATGTGTGTATGTAACTCAGTAGGTGTATGTATGTGACTCAGTAGAGGTGTGTGTATGTAACACAGCAGATGTGTGTATATGTAACTCAGTAGATGTGTATATGCAACTCAGTAGATGTGTGTATATGTAACTCAGTAGATGTGTGTGTAACTCAGTAGATGTGTGTGTATGTAACTCAGTAGATGTGTGTATGTAACTCAGTAGATGTGTGTATGTAACTTAGTAGATGTGTGTGTATGTAACTCAGTAGATGTGTGTGTATGTAACTCAGTAGATGTGTATGTATGTAACTCAGTAGAGGTGTGTGTATGTAACACAGTAGATGTGTGTATATGTAACTCAGTAGATGTGTGTATGCAACTCAGTAGATGTGTGTATATGTAACTCTGTAGATGTGTGTGAATGTAACTCAGTAGATGTGAGCGTACGTAACTCAGTAGATGTATGTATGTAACTCAGTAGATGTGCGTGTATGTAACTCACTGGATGTGTGTATGTAACTCAGTAGATGCGTGTGTATGTAACTCAGTAGATGTTTATGTATGTAATTCAGTAGATGTATGTGTATGTAACTCAGTTGATGTGTGTATATAACTCAGTAGATGTGTGTATGTAACTGAGTAGAGGTGTGTGTATGTAGCTCAGTGGATGTGTGTATGTAACTCAGTAGAGGTGTGTGTATGTAACTCAGTAGAGGTGTGTGTATGTAACTCAGTGGATGTGTGTATGTAACTCAGTAGAGGTGTGTGTATGTAACTCAGTAGATGTGTGTGTATGTAACTCAGTAGATGTGTGTATGTAACTCACTAGATGTGTGTATGTAACTCAGTAGATATGTGTGTACGTTACTCAGTAGATGTGAGTGTATGTAACTCAGTAGATGTGAGTGTATATAACTCAGTAGATGTGTGTATGTAACTCAGTAGATGTGTGTGTATGTAACACAGTAAATGTGTGTATATGTAACTCAGTAGATGTGTGTGTATGTAACTCAGTAGATGTGTGTGTATGTAACTCAGTAGATGTATGTATGTAACTCAGTAGATGTGTGTGTATGTAACTCAGTAGATGTGTGTATGTAACTCAGTAGATATGTCTGTATGTAACTCAGTAGATGTGTGTGTATGTAACTCAGTAGATGTGTGTATATAACTTAGGAGATGTGCGTGTATGTAACTCAGTAGATGTGTGTGTATGTAACTCAGTAGATGTGCGTGTATGTAATTTAGTAGATGTATGTATGTGACTCAGTAGATGTGTGTGTATGTAACACAGTAGATGTGTGTGTATGTAACTCAGTAGATGTGTGTGTATGTAACTCAGCAGTAGTGTGTATGTAACTCAGTAGATGCGTGTGTATGTAACTCAGTAGATGTGTGTGTATGTAATTTAGTTGATGTATGTATGTGATTCAGTAGATGTGTGTGTATGTAACTCAGTAGATGTGAGTGTATGTAACTCAGTAGATGTGTATGTATGCAACTCAGTAGCTGTGTGTATGTAACTAAGTAGAGGTGTGTATGTAACTCAGTAGATATGTGTGTATGTAACTCAGTAGATGTGTGCATGAAACTCAGTAGTTGTGTGTGTATGTAACTCAGTAGATGTGAGTGTATGTACTCAGTAGATGTGAGTGTATGTAACTCAGGAGTAGTGTGCATGGAACTCAGTAGTTGTGTGTGTGTATGTAACTCAGTAGATATGTGTATGTAACTCGGTAGATATGTGTATATGTAACTCAGTAGATATGTGTGTATGTAACTCAGTAGATGTGTGTATGTAACTCAGTAGATGTGTGTGTATGTAACTCAGTAGATGTGTGTATGTAACTCAGTAGATGTGTGTCTGTAACTCAGTAGATGTGTGTGTATGTAGCTTAGTAGATGTGTATATGTAACTCAGTAGATGTGTCTGTATGTAACTCTGTAGATGTGTGTATGTATCTCAGTTGATGTGTGTGTATGTAACTCAGTAGATGTGTGTATATGTAATTCAGAAGATGTGTGTGTATGTAACTCAGTAGATGGTGTGTGTATGTAACTCAGTAGAGGTGTGTATGTAACTCAGTAGATGTGTCTGTATGTAACTCAGTAGATGTATGTATGTAACTCAGTAGATGTGCGTGTATGTAACTCATTAGATATGTGTGTATGTAACTCAGTAGATTTGTGTGTATGTAACTCAGTAGATGTGTGTATGTAACTTAGTAGATGTGTGTGTATGTAACTCAGTAGATGTGTGTGTATGTAACTCAGTAGATGTGTATGTATGTAACTCAGTAGAGGTGTGTGTATGTAACACAGTAGATGTGTGTATATGTAACTCAGTAGATGTGTGTATCCAACTCAGTAGATGTGTGTATATGTAACTCTGTAGATGTGTGTGTATGTAACTCAGTAGATGTGCGCGTACGTAACTCAGTAGATGTATGTATGTAACTCAGTAGATGTGCGTGTATGTAACACAGTGGATGTGTGTATGTAACTCAGTAGAGGTGTGTGTATGTAACTCAGTAGATGTGTGTGTATGTAACTCAGTAGATGTGTGTATGTAACTCACTAGATGTGTGTATGTAACTCAGTAGATATGTGTGTATGTAGCTCATTAGATGTGTGTATGTAACTCAGTAGATATGTGTGTATGTAACTCAGTAGATGTGAGTGTATGTAACTCAGTAGATGTGAGTGTATATAACTCAGTAGATGTGTGTATGTAACTCAGTAGATGTGTGTGTATGTAACACAGAAATGTGTGTATATGTAACTCAGTAGATGTGTTTGTATGTAACTCAGTAGATGTGTGTGTATGTAACTCAGTAGATGTATGTATGTAACTCAGTAGATGTGTGTGTATATAACTCAGTAGATGTGTGTATGTAACTCAGTAGATGTGCGTGTATGTAACTCAGTAGATGTGTGTATGTAACTCAGTAGATATGTCTGTATGTAACTCAGTAGATGTGTGTGTATGTAACTCAGTAGATGTGTGTGTATGTAACTCAGTAGATGTGCGTGTATGTAATTCAGTAGATGTGTGTATGTAACTCAGTAGATGCGTGTGTATGTAACTCAGTAGATGTGTGTGTATGTAATTCAGTAGATGTATGTATGTGACTCAGTAGATGTGTGTGTATGTAACACAGTAGATGTGTGTGTATGTAACTCAGTAGATGTGTGTGTATGCAACTCAGTAGATGTGTGTATGTAACTCAGTAGATATGTGTGTATGTAACTCAGTAGATGTGTGCATGTAACTCAGTAGATGTGTGTGTATGTAACTCAGTAGATGTGTGTGTATGTAACTCAGCAGCTGTGTGTATGTAACTCAGTAGATGCGTGTGTATGTAACTCAGTAGATGTGTATGTATGTAATTCAGTAGATGTATGTGTATGTAACTCAGTTGATGTGTGTATGTAACTCAGTAGGTGTATGTATGTGACTCAGTAGAGGTGTGTGTATGTAACACAGCAGATGTGTGTATATGTAACTCAGTAGATGTGTATATGCAACTCAGTAGATGTGTGTATATGTAACTCAGTAGATGTGTGTGTAACTCAGTAGATGTGTGTGTATGTAACTCAGTAGATGTGTGTATGTAACTCAGTAGATGTGTGTATGTAACTTAGTAGATGTGTGTGTATGTAACTCAGTAGATGTGTGTGTATGTAACTCAGTAGATGTGTATGTATGTAACTCAGTAGAGGTGTGTGTATGTAACACAGTAGATGTGTGTATATGTAACTCAGTAGATGTGTGTATGCAACTCAGTAGATGTGTGTATATGTAACTCTGTAGATGTGTGTGAATGTAACTCAGTAGATGTGAGCGTACGTAACTCAGTAGATGTATGTATGTAACTCAGTAGATGTGCGTGTATGTAACTCACTGGATGTGTGTATGTAACTCAGTAGATGCGTGTGTATGTAACTCAGTAGATGTTTATGTATGTAATTCAGTAGATGTATGTGTATGTAACTCAGTTGATGTGTGTATATAACTCAGTAGATGTGTGTATGTAACTGAGTAGAGGTGTGTGTATGTAGCTCAGTGGATGTGTGTATGTAACTCAGTAGAGGTGTGTGTATGTAACTCAGTAGAGGTGTGTGTATGTAACTCAGTGGATGTGTGTATGTAACTCAGTAGAGGTGTGTGTATGTAACTCAGTAGATGTGTGTGTATGTAACTCAGTAGATGTGTGTATGTAACTCACTAGATGTGTGTATGTAACTCAGTAGATATGTGTGTACGTTACTCAGTAGATGTGAGTGTATGTAACTCAGTAGATGTGAGTGTATATAACTCAGTAGATGTGTGTATGTAACTCAGTAGATGTGTGTGTATGTAACACAGTAAATGTGTGTATATGTAACTCAGTAGATGTGTGTGTATGTAACTCAGTAGATGTGTGTGTATGTAACTCAGTAGATGTATGTATGTAACTCAGTAGATGTGTGTGTATGTAACTCAGTAGATGTGTGTATGTAACTCAGTAGATATGTCTGTATGTAACTCAGTAGATGTGTGTGTATGTAACTCAGTAGATGTGTGTATATAACTTAGGAGATGTGCGTGTATGTAACTCAGTAGATGTGTGTGTATGTAACTCAGTAGATGTGCGTGTATGTAATTTAGTAGATGTATGTATGTGACTCAGTAGATGTGTGTGTATGTAACACAGTAGATGTGTGTGTATGTAACTCAGTAGATGTGTGTGTATGTAACTCAGCAGTAGTGTGTATGTAACTCAGTAGATGCGTGTGTATGTAACTCAGTAGATGTGTGTGTATGTAATTTAGTTGATGTATGTATGTGATTCAGTAGATGTGTGTGTATGTAACTCAGTAGATGTGAGTGTATGTAACTCAGTAGATGTGTATGTATGCAACTCAGTAGCTGTGTGTATGTAACTAAGTAGAGGTGTGTATGTAACTCAGTAGATATGTGTGTATGTAACTCAGTAGATGTGTGCATGAAACTCAGTAGTTGTGTGTGTATGTAACTCAGTAGATGTGAGTGTATGTACTCAGTAGATGTGAGTGTATGTAACTCAGGAGTAGTGTGCATGGAACTCAGTAGTTGTGTGTGTGTATGTAACTCAGTAGATATGTGTATGTAACTCGGTAGATATGTGTATATGTAACTCAGTAGATATGTGTGTATGTAACTCAGTAGATGTGTGTATGTAACTCAGTAGATGTGTGTGTATGTAACTCAGTAGATGTGTGTATGTAACTCAGTAGATGTGTGTCTGTAACTCAGTAGATGTGTGTGTATGTAGCTTAGTAGATGTGTATATGTAACTCAGTAGATGTGTCTGTATGTAACTCTGTAGATGTGTGTATGTATCTCAGTTGATGTGTGTGTATGTAACTCAGTAGATGTGTGTATATGTAATTCAGAAGATGTGTGTGTATGTAACTCAGTAGATGGTGTGTGTATGTAACTCAGTAGAGGTGTGTATGTAACTCAGTAGATGTGTCTGTATGTAACTCAGTAGATGTATGTATGTAACTCAGTAGATGTGCGTGTATGTAACTCATTAGATATGTGTGTATGTAACTCAGTAGATTTGTGTGTATGTAACTCAGTAGATGTGTGTATGTAACTTAGTAGATGTGTGTGTATGTAACTCAGTAGATGTGTGTGTATGTAACTCAGTAGATGTGTATGTATGTAACTCAGTAGAGGTGTGTGTATGTAACACAGTAGATGTGTGTATATGTAACTCAGTAGATGTGTGTATCCAACTCAGTAGATGTGTGTATATGTAACTCTGTAGATGTGTGTGTATGTAACTCAGTAGATGTGCGCGTACGTAACTCAGTAGATGTATGTATGTAACTCAGTAGATGTGCGTGTATGTAACACAGTGGATGTGTGTATGTAACTCAGTAGAGGTGTGTGTATGTAACTCAGTAGATGTGTGTGTATGTAACTCAGTAGATGTGTGTATGTAACTCACTAGATGTGTGTATGTAACTCAGTAGATATGTGTGTATGTAGCTCATTAGATGTGTGTATGTAACTCAGTAGATATGTGTGTATGTAACTCAGTAGATGTGAGTGTATGTAACTCAGTAGATGTGAGTGTATATAACTCAGTAGATGTGTGTATGTAACTCAGTAGATGTGTGTGTATGTAACACAGAAATGTGTGTATATGTAACTCAGTAGATGTGTTTGTATGTAACTCAGTAGATGTGTGTGTATGTAACTCAGTAGATGTATGTATGTAACTCAGTAGATGTGTGTGTATATAACTCAGTAGATGTGTGTATGTAACTCAGTAGATGTGCGTGTATGTAACTCAGTAGATGTGTGTATGTAACTCAGTAGATATGTCTGTATGTAACTCAGTAGATGTGTGTGTATGTAACTCAGTAGATGTGTGTGTATGTAACTCAGTAGATGTGCGTGTATGTAATTCAGTAGATGTGTGTATGTAACTCAGTAGATGCGTGTGTATGTAACTCAGTAGATGTGTGTGTATGTAATTCAGTAGATGTATGTATGTGACTCAGTAGATGTGTGTGTATGTAACACAGTAGATGTGTGTGTATGTAACTCAGTAGATGTGTGTGTATGCAACTCAGTAGATGTGTGTATGTAACTCAGTAGATATGTGTGTATGTAACTCAGTAGATGTGTGCATGTAACTCAGTAGTTGTGTGTGTATGTAACTCAGTAGATATGTGTATGTAACTCAGTAGATGTGTGTGTATGTAACTCAGTAGATGTGTGTGTATGTAACTCAGTAGATGTGTGTATGTAACTCAGTAGATGTGTGTCTGTATCTCAGTAGATGTGTGTGTATGTAGCTTAGTAGATGTGTATATGTAACTCAGTAGATGTGTCTGTATGTAACTCTGTAGATGTGTGTATGTATCTCAGTTGATGTGTGTGTATGTAACTCAGTAGATGTGTGTATATGTAATTCAGAAGATGTGTGTGTATGTAACTCAGTAGATGGTGTGTGTATGTAACTCAGTGGAGGTGTGTATGTAACTCAGTAGATGTGTCTGTATGTAACTCAGTAGATGTATGTATGTAAATCAGTAGATGTGCGTGTATGTAACTCATTAGATGTGTGTGTATGTAACTCAGTAGATTTGTGTGTATGTAACTCAGTAGATGTGTGTATGTAACTTAGTAGATGTGTGTGTATGTAACACAGTAGATGTGTGTATATGTAACTCAGTAGATGTGTGTATCCAACTCAGTGGAGGTGTGTATATGTAACTCTGTAGATGTGTGTGTATGTAACTCAGTAGATGTGAGCGTACGTAACTCAGTAGATGTATGTATGTAACTCAGTAGATGTGCGTGTATGTAACTCAGTAGATGTGTGTGTATGTAACTCAGTAGATGTGTGTATGTAACTCACTAGATGTGTGTATGTAACTCAGTAGATATGTGTGTATGTAGCTCATTAGATGTGTGTATGTAACTCAGTAAATATGTGTGTATGTAACTCAGTAGATGTGTGTGTATGTAACTCAGTAGATGTGTGTATGTAACTCAGTAGATGTGTGTCTGTAACTCAGTAGATGTGTGTATATGTAGCTTAGTAGGTGTGTATATGTAACTCAGTAGATGTGTCTGTATGTAACTCTGTAGATGTGTGTATGTATCTCAGTTGATGTGTGTGTATGTAACTCAGTAGATGGTGTGTGTATGTAACTCAGTAGAGGTGTGTATGTAACTCAGTAGATTTGTGTGTATGTAACTCAGTAGATGTGTGTATATGTAACACAGTAGATGTCGGTGTATGTAACTAAGTAGATGTGTGTGTATGTAACTAAGTAGATGTGTATGTATGTAACTCAGTGGATGTGTGTGTATGTAACTCAGTAGATGTGTGTGTATCTAACTCAGTAGATGTGCGTGTATGTAACTCAGTAGATGTGTGTATGTCACTCAGTAGAGGTGTGTGTATGTAACTCAGTGGATGTGTGTATATGTAACGCAGTAGATGTGTGTGTATTTAACTCAGTAGATGTGTGTGTATGTAACTAAGTAGATGTGTATGTATGTAACTCAGTGGATGTGTGTGTATGTAACTCAGTAGATGTGTGTGTATCTAACTCAGCAGATGTGTGTATGTAACTCAGTAGATGCGTGTGTATGTAACTCAGTAGATGTGTGTGTACGTAATTCAGTAGATGTGTGTATGTAACTCAGTAGATGTGTATGTATTTGACACAGTAGATGTGTGTGTATGTAACTCAATAGATGTATGTGTATGTAACTCAGTAGATATGTGTGTATATAACTCAGTAGATGTGTGTGTATGTAACTCAGTAGATGTGTGTATGTAATTCAGTAGATGTGAGTGTATGTAACTCAGTAGATGTGTGTATGTAACTCAGTAGATGTGAGTGTATGTAACTCAGTAGATGTGAGCGTACGTAACTCAGTAGATGTGTATGTATGTAACTCAGTAGATGTGTGTATGTAACTCAGTAGATGTGTGTATATGTAACTCAGTAGATGTGTGTGTATGTAACTCAGTAGATGTGTGTGTATATAACTCAGTAGATGTTTGTGTATGTAACTCAGTAGATTTGTGTGTATGTAACTCAGTAGATGTGTGTGTATGTAACTCAATAGATGTGTATGTATGTAACTCAGTAGATGTGTGTATGTAACTTAGGAGATGTGTGTGTATGTAACTCAGTAGATGTGTGTGTATGTAACTCAGTAAATGTGCGTGTATGTAATTCAGTAGATGTGTGTATGTAACTCAGTAGATGCGTGTGTATGTAACTCAGTCGATGTGTGTGTATGTAATTCAGTAGATGTATGTATGTGACTCAGTAGATGTGTGTATGTAACACAGTAGATGTGTGTGTATGTAACTCGGTAGGTGTTTGTGTATGTAACTCAGTAGATGTGTGTGTATTTAACTCAGTAGATGTGTGTATATGAAAGTCAGTAGATGTGTGTGTATGTAACTCAGTAGATGTGTGTTTATATAACTCAGTAGATGTGTATGTATGTAACTCAGTAGATGTATGTATGTAACTCAGTAGATGTGTGTGTATGTAACTCAGTAGATGTGTGTATGTAACTCAGTAGATGTGTGTCTGTAAGTCAGTAGATGTGTGTATATGTAGCTTAGTAGATGTGTATATGTAACTCAGTAGATGTGTCTGTATGTAACTCTGTAGATGTGTGTATGTATCTCAGTTGATGTGTGTGTATGTAACTCAGTAGATGTGTGTATATGTAATTCAGAAGATGTGCGTGTATGTAACTCATTAGATGTGTGTGTAGGTAACTCAGTAGATTTGTGTGTATGTAACTCAGTAGATGTGTGTATATGTAACACAGTATATGTCGGTGTATGTAACTAAGTAGATGTGTGTGTATGTAACTAAGTAGATGTGTATGTATGTAACTCAGTGGATGTGTGTGTATGTAACTCAGTAGATGTGTGTGTATCTAACTCAGTAGATGTGCGTGTATGTAACTCAGTAGATGTGTGTATGTCACTCAGTAGAGGTGTGTGTATGTAACTCAGTGGATGTGTGTATATGTAACGCAGTAGATGTGTGTGTATTTAACTCAGTAGATGTGTGTGTATGTAACTAAGTAGATGTGTATGTATGTAACTCAGTGGATGTGTGTGTATGTAACTCAGTAGATGTGTGTGTATCTAACTCAGCAGATGTGTGAATGTAACTCAGTAGATGCGTGTGTATGTAACTCAGTAGATGTGTGTGTACGTAATTCAGTAGATGTGTGTATGTAACTCAGTAGATGTGTATGTATTTGACACAGTAGATGTGTGTGTATGTAACTCGATAGATGTGTGTGTATGTAACTCAGTAGATATGTGTGTATATAACTCAGTAGATGTGTGTGTATGTAACTCAGTAGATGTGTGTATGTAACTCAGTAGATGTGTGTATATGTAACTCAGTAGATGTGTGTGTATGTAACTCAGTAGATGTGTGTGTATATAACTCAGTAGATGTTTGTGTATGTAACTCAGTAGATTTGTGTGTATGTAACTCAGTAGATGTGTGTGTATGTAACTCAATAGATGTGTATGTATGTAACTCAGTAGATGTGTGTATGTAACTTAGGAGATGTGTGTGTATGTAACTCAGTAGATGTGTGTGTATGTAACTCAGTAAATGTGCGTGTATGTAATTCAGTAGATGTGTGTATGTAACTCAGTAGATGCGTGTGTATGTAACTCAGTCGATGTGTGTGTATGTAATTCAGTAGATGTATGTATGTGACTCAGTAGATGTGTGTATGTAACACAGTAGATGTGTGTGTATGTAACTCGGTAGGTGTTTGTGTATGTAACTCAGTAGATGTGTGTGTATTTAACTCAGTAGATGTGTGTATATGAAAGTCAGTAGATGTGTGTGTATGTAACTCTGTAGATGTGTGTATGTATCTCAGTTGATGTGTGTGTATGTAACTCAGTAGATTTGTGTGTATGTAACTCAGTAGATGTGTGTATATGTAACTCAGTAGATGTGTGTATATGCAACTCAGTAGATGTGTGTGTATGTAACTCAGTAGATGTGTGTGTATGTAACTCAGTAGATGTGTATGTATGTAACTCAGTAGATGTGTGTGTATGTAACTCAGTAGATGTGTGTGTATGTAACTCAGCAGCTGTGTGTATGTAACTCAGTAGATGCGTGTGTATGTAACTCAGTAGATGTGTATGTATGTAATTCAGTAGATGTATGTGTATGTAACTCAGTTGATGTGTGTATGTAACTCAGTAGGTGTATGTATGTGACTCAGTAGAGGTGTGTGTATGTAACACAGCAGATGTGTGTATATGTAACTCAGTAGATGTGTGTATGCAACTCAGTAGATGTGTGTATATGTAACTCAGTAGATGTGTGTGTATGTAACTCAGTAGATGTGTGTATGTAACTCAGTAGATGTGTGTATGTAACTTAGTAGATGTGTGTGTATGTAACTCAGTAGATGTGTGTGTATGTAACTCAGTAGATGTGTATGTATGTAACTCAGTAGAGGTGTGTGTATGTAACACAGTAGATGTGTGTATATGTAACTCAGTAGATGTGTATATGCACCTCAGTAGATGTGTGTATATGTAACTCTGTAGATGTGTGTGAATGTAACTCAGTAGATGTGAGCGTACGTAACTCAGTAGATGTATGTATGTAACTCAGTAGATGTGCGTGTATGTAACTCACTGGATGTTTGTATGTAACTCAGTAGATGCGTGTGTATGTAACTCAGTAGATGTGTGTGTATGTAATTCAGTAGATGTATGTGTATGTAACTCAGTTGATGTGTGTATATAACTCAGTAGATGTGTGTATGTAACTGAGTAGAGGTGTGTGTATGTAGCTCAGTGGATGTGTGTATGTAACTCAGTAGAGGTGTGTGTATGTAACTCAGTAGAGGTGTGTGTATGTAACTCAGTGGATGTGTGTATGTAACTCAGTAGAGGTGTGTGTATGTAACTCAGTAGATGTGTGTGTATGTAACTCAGTAGATGTGTGTATGTAACTCACTAGATGTGTGTATGTAACTCAGTAGATATGTGTGTACGTTACTCAGTAGATGTGAGTGTATGTAACTCAGTAGATGTGAGTGTATATAACTCAGTAGATGTGTGTATGTAACTCAGTAGATGTGTGTGTATGTAACACAGTAGATGTGTGTATATGTAACTCAGTAGATGTGTGTGTATGTAACTCAGTAGATGTGTGTGTATGTAACTCAGTAGATGTATGTATGTAACTCAGTAGATGTGTGTGTATGTAACTCAGTAGATGTGTGTATGTAACTCAGTAGATGTGCGTGTATGTAACTCAGTAGATGTGTGTATGTAACTCAGTAGATATGTCTGTATGTAACTCAGTAGATGTGTGTGTATGTAACTCAGTAGATGTGTGTATATAACTTAGGAGATGTGTGTGTATGTAACTCAGTAGATGTGTGTGTATGTAACTCAGTAGATGTGCGTGTATGTAATTCAGTATATGTATGTATGTGACTCAGTAGATGTGTGTGTATGTAACACAGTAGATGTGTGTGTATGTAACTCAGTAGATGTGTGTGTATGTAACTCAGCAGTAGTGTGTATGTAACTCAGTAGATGCGTGTGTATGTAACTCAGTAGATGTGTGTGTATGTAATTTAGTTGATGTATGTATGTGATTCAGTAGATGTGTGTGTATGTAACTCAGTAGATGTGAGTGTATGTAACTCAGTAGATGTGTATGTATGCAACTCAGTAGATGTGTGTATGTAACTAAGTAGAGGTGTGTATGTAACTCAGTAGATATGTGTGTATGTAACTCAGCAGATGTGTGCATGTAACTCAGTAGTTGTGTGTGTATGTAACTCAGTAGATATGTGTATGTAACTCAGTAGATGTGTGTGTATGTAACTCAGTAGATGTGAGTGTATGTACTCAGTAGATGTGAGTGTATGTAACTCAGGAGTAGTGTGCATGGAACTCAGTAGTTGTGTGTGTGTATGTAACTCAGTAGATATGTGTATGTAACTCGGTAGATATGTGTATATGTAACTCAGTAGATATGTGTGTATGTAACTCAGTAGATGTGTGTATGTAACTCAGTAGATGTGTATGTATGTAACTCAGTAGATGTGTGTGTATGTAACTCAGTAGATGTGTGTGTATGTAACTCAGCAGCTGTGTGTATGTAACTCAGTAGATGCGTGTGTATGTAACTCAGTAGATGTGTATGTATGTAATTCAGTAGATGTATGTGTATGTAACTCAGTTGATGTGTGTATGTAACTCAGTAGGTGTATGCATGTGACTCAGTAGAGGTGTGTGTATGTAACACAGCAGATGTGTGTATATGTAACTCAGTAGATGTGTGTATGCAACTCAGTAGATGTGTGTATATGTAACTCAGTAGATGTGTGTGTAACTCAGTAGATGTGTGTGTATGTAACTCAGTAGATGTGTATATGTAACTCAGTAGATGTGTGTATGTAACGTAGTAGATGTGTGTGTATATAACTCAGTAGATGTTTGTGTATGTAACTCAGTAGATTTGTGTGTATGTAACTCAGTAGATGTGTGTGTATGTAACTCAATAGATGTGTATGTATGTAACTCAGTAGATGTGTGTATGTAACTTAGGAGATGTGTGTGTATGTAACTCAGTAGATGTGTGTGTATGTAACTCAGTAAATGTGCGTTTATGTAATTCAGTAGATGTGTGTATGTAACTCAGTAGATGCGTGTGTATGTAACTCAGTCGATGTGTGTGTATGTAATTCAGTAGATGTATATATGTGACTCAGTAGATGTGTGTATGTAACACAGTAGATGTGTGTGTATGTAACTCGGTAGGTGTTTGTGTATGTAACTCAGTAGATGTGTGTGTATTTAACTCAGTAGATGTGTGTATATGAAAGTCAGTAGATGTGTGTGTATGTAACTCTGTAGATGTGTGTATGTATCTCAGTTGATGTGTGTGTATGTAACTCAGTAGATGTATGTGTATTTAACTCAGTAGATATGTGTGTATATAACTCAGTAGATGTGTGTGTATGTAACTCAGTAGATGTGTGTATGTAATTCAGTAGATGTGAGTGTATGTAACTCAGTAGATGTGTGTATGTAACTCAGTAGATGTGAGTGTATGTAACTCAGTAGATGTGAGCGTACGTAACTCAGTAGATGTGTATGTATGTAACTCAGTAGATGTGTGTATGTAACTCAGTAGATGTGTGTATATGTAACTCAGTAGATGTGTGTGTATGTAACTCAGTAGATGTGTGTGTATATAACTCAGTAGATGTTTGTGTATGTAACTCAGTAGATTTGTGTGTATGTAACTCAGTAGATGTGTGTGTATGTAACTCAATAGATGTGTATGTATGTAACTCAGTAGATGTGTGTATGTAACTTAGGAGATGTGTGTGTATGTAACTCAGTAGATGTGTGTGTATGTAACTCAGTAAATGTGCGTGTATGTAATTCAGTAGATGTGTGTATGTAACTCAGTAGATGCGTGTGTATGTAACTCAGTCGATGTGTGTGTATGTAATTCAGTAGATGTATGTATGTGACTCAGTAGATGTGTGTATGTAACACAGTAGATGTGTGTGTATGTAACTCGGTAGGTGTTTGTGTATGTAACTCAGTAGATGTGTGTGTATTTAACTCAGTAGATGTGTGTATATGAAAGTCAGTAGATGTGTGTGTATGTAACTCAGTAGATGTGTGTTTATATAACTCAGTAGATGTGTATGTATGTAACTCAGTAGATGTATGTATGTAACTCAGTAGATGTGTGTGTATGTAACTCAGTAGATGTGTGTATGTAACTCAGTAGATGTGTGTCTGTAAGTCAGTAGATGTGTGTATATGTAGCTTAGTAGATGTGTATATGTAACTCAGTAGATGTGTCTGTATGTAACTCTGTAGATGTGTGTATGTATCTCAGTTGATGTGTGTGTATGTAACTCAGTAGATGTGTGTATATGTAATTCAGAAGATGTGCGTGTATGTAACTCATTAGATGTGTGTGTAGGTAACTCAGTAGATTTGTGTGTATGTAACTCAGTAGATGTGTGTATATGTAACACAGTATATGTCGGTGTATGTAACTAAGTAGATGTGTGTGTATGTAACTAAGTAGATGTGTATGTATGTAACTCAGTGGATGTGTGTGTATGTAACTCAGTAGATGTGTGTGTATCTAACTCAGTAGATGTGCGTGTATGTAACTCAGTAGATGTGTGTATGTCACTCAGTAGAGGTGTGTGTATGTAACTCAGTGGATGTGTGTATATGTAACGCAGTAGATGTGTGTGTATTTAACTCAGTAGATGTGTGTGTATGTAACTAAGTAGATGTGTATGTATGTAACTCAGTGGATGTGTGTGTATGTAACTCAGTAGATGTGTGTGTATCTAACTCAGCAGATGTGTGTATGTAACTCAGTAGATGCGTGTGTATGTAACTCAGTAGATGTGTGTGTACGTAATTCAGTAGATGTGTGTATGTAACTCAGTAGATGTGTATGTATTTGACACAGTAGATGTGTGTGTATGTAACTCAATAGATGTGTGTGTATGTAACTCAGTAGATATGTGTGTATATAACTCAGTAGATGTGTGTATGTAACTAAGTAGAGGTGTGTATGTAACTCAGTAGATATGTGTGTATGTAACTCAGCAGATGTGTGCATGTAACTCAGTAGTTGTGTGTGTATGTAACTCAGTAGATATGTGTATGTAACTCAGTAGATGTGTGTGTATGTAACTCAGTAGATGTGAGTGTATGTACTCAGTAGATGTGAGTGTATGTAACTCAGGAGTAGTGTGCATGGAACTCAGTAGTTGTGTGTGTGTATGTAACTCAGTAGATATGTGTATGTAACTCGGTAGATATGTGTATATGTAACTCAGTAGATATGTGTGTATGTAACTCAGTAGATGTGTGTATGTAACTCAGTAGATGTGTATGTATGTAACTCAGTAGATGTGTGTGTATGTAACTCAGTAGATGTGTGTGTATGTAACTCAGCAGCTGTGTGTATGTAACTCAGTAGATGCGTGTGTATGTAACTCAGTAGATGTGTATGTATGTAATTCAGTAGATGTATGTGTATGTAACTCAGTTGATGTGTGTATGTAACTCAGTAGGTGTATGTATGTGACTCAGTAGAGGTGTGTGTATGTAACACAGCAGATGTGTGTATATGTAACTCAGTAGATGTGTGTATGCAACTCAGTAGATGTGTGTATATGTAACTCAGTAGATGTGTGTGTAACTCAGTAGATGTGTGTGTATGTAACTCAGTAGATGTGTGTATGTAACTCAGTAGATGTGTGTATGTAACGTAGTAGATGTGTGTGTATATAACTCAGTAGATGTTTGTGTATGTAACTCAGTAGATTTGTGTGTATGTAACTCAGTAGATGTGTGTGTATGTAACTCAATAGATGTGTATGTATGTAACTCAGTAGATGTGTGTATGTAACTTAGGAGATGTGTGTGTATGTAACTCAGTAGATGTGTGTGTATGTAACTCAGTAAATGTGCGTTTATGTAATTCAGTAGATGTGTGTATGTAACTCAGTAGATGCGTGTGTATGTAACTCAGTCGATGTGTGTGTATGTAATTCAGTAGATGTATGTATGTGACTCAGTAGATGTGTGTATGTAACACAGTAGATGTGTGTGTATGTAACTCGGTAGGTGTTTGTGTATGTAACTCAGTAGATGTGTGTGTATTTAACTCAGTAGATGTGTGTATATGAAAGTCAGTAGATGTGTGTGTATGTAACTCTGTAGATGTGTGTATGTATCTCAGTTGATGTGTGTGTATGTAACTCAGTAGATTAGTGTGTATGTAACTCAGTAGATGTGTGTATATGTAACTCAGTAGATGTGTGTATATGCAACTCAGTAGATGTGTGTGTATGTAACTCAGTAGATGTGTGTGTATGTAACTCAGTAGATGTGTATGTATGTAACTCAGTAGATGTGTGTGTATGTAACTCAGTAGATGTGTGTGTATGTAACTCAGCAGCTGTGTGTATGTAACTCAGTAGATGCGTGTGTATGTAACTCAGTAGATGTGTATGTATGTAATTCAGTAGATGTATGTGTATGTAACTCAGTTGATGTGTGTATGTAACTCAGTAGGTGTATGTATGTGACTCAGTAGAGGTGTGTGTATGTAACACAGCAGATGTGTGTATATGTAACTCAGTAGATGTGTGTATGCAACTCAGTAGATGTGTGTATATGTAACTCAGTAGATGTGTGTGTAACTCAGTAGATGTGTGTGTATGTAACTCAGTAGATGTGTGTATGTAACTCAGTAGATGTGTGTATGTAACTTAGTAGATGTGTGTGTATGTAACTCAGTAGATGTGTGTGTATGTAACTCAGTAGATGTGTATGTATGTAACTCAGTAGAGGTGTGTGTATGTAACACAGTAGATGTGTGTATATGTAACTCAGTAGATGTGTGTATGCAACTCAGTAGATGTGTGTATATGTAACTCTGTAGATGTGTGTGAATGTAACTCAGTAGATGTGAGCGTACGTAACTCAGTAGAAGTATGTATGTAACTCAGTAGATGTGCGTGTATGTAACTCACTGGATGTGTGTATGTAACTCAGTAGATGCGTGTGTATGTAACTCAGTAGATGTGTATGTATGTAATTCAGTAGATGTATGTGTATGTAACTCAGTTGATGTGTGTATATAACTCAGTAGATGTGTGTATGTAACTGAGTAGAGGTGTGTGTATGTAGCTCAGTGGATGTGTGTATGTAACTCAGTAGAGGTGTGTGTATGTAACTCAGTAGAGGTGTGTGTATGTAACTCAGTGGATGTGTGTATGTAACTCAGTAGAGGTGTGTGTATGTAACTCAGTAGATGTGTGTGTATGTAACTCAGTAGATGTGTGTATGTAACTCACTAGATGTGTGTATGTAACTCAGTAGATATGTGTGTACGTTACTCAGTAGATGTGAGTGTATGTAACTCAGTAGATGTGAGTGTATATAACTCAGTAGATGTGTGTATGTAACTCAGTAGATGTGTGTGTATGTAACACAGTAGATGTGTGTATATGTAACTCAGTAGATGTGTGTGTATGTAACTCAGTAGATGTGTGTGTATGTAACTCAGTAGATGTATGTATGTAACTCAGTAGATGTGTGTGTATGTAACTCAGTAGATGTGTGTATGTAACTCAGTAGATGTGCGTGTATGTAACTCAGTAGATGTGTGTATGTAACTCAGTAGATATGTCTGTATGTAACTCAGTAGATGTGTGTGTATGTAACTCAGTAGATGTGTGTATATAACTTAGGAGATGTGTGTGTATGTAACTCAGTAGATGTGTGTGTATGTAACTCAGTAGATGTGCGTGTATGTAATTCAGTAGATGTATGTATGTGACTCAGTAGATGTGTGTGTATGTAACACAGTAGATGTGTGTGTATGTAACTCAGTAGATGTGTGTGTATGTAACTCAGCAGTAGTGTGTATGTAACTCAGTAGATGCGTGTGTATGTAACTCAGTAGATGTGTGTGTATGTAATTTAGTTGATGTATGTATGTGATTCAGTAGATGTGTGTGTATGTAACTCAGTAGATATGTGTGTATATAACTCAGTAGATGTGTGTGTATGTAACTCAGTAGATGTGTGTATGTAACTCAGTAGATGTGTGTATATGTAACTCAGTAGATGTGTGTGTATGTAACTCAGTAGATGTGTGTGTATATAACTCAGTAGATGTTTGTGTATGTAACTCAGTAGATTTGTGTGTATGTAACTCAGTAGATGTGTGTGTATGTAACTCAATAGATGTGTATGTATGTAACTCAGTAGATGTGTGTATGTAACTTAGGAGATGTGTGTGTATGTAACTCAGTAGATGTGTGTGTATGTAACTCAGTAAATGTGCGTGTATGTAATTCAGTAGATGTGTGTATGTAACTCAGTAGATGCGTGTGTATGTAACTCAGTCGATGTGTGTGTATGTAATTCAGTAGATGTATGTATGTGACTCAGTAGATGTGTGTATGTAACACAGTAGATGTGTGTGTATGTAACTCGGTAGGTGTTTGTGTATGTAACTCAGTAGATGTGTGTGTATTTAACTCAGTAGATGTGTGTATATGAAAGTCAGTAGATGTGTGTGTATGTAACTCTGTAGATGTGTGTATGTATCTCAGTTGATGTGTGTGTATGTAACTCAGTAGATTTGTGTGTATGTAACTCAGTAGATGTGTGTATATGTAACTCAGTAGATGTGTGTATATGCAACTCAGTAGATGTGTGTGTATGTAACTCAGTAGATGTGTGTGTATGTAACTCAGTAGATGTGTATGTATGTAACTCAGTAGATGTGTGTGTATGTAACTCAGTAGATGTGTGTGTATGTAACTCAGCAGCTGTGTGTATGTAACTCAGTAGATGAGTGTGTATGTAACTCAGTAGATGTGTATGTATGTAATTCAGTAGATGTATGTGTATGTAACTCAGTTGATGTGTGTATGTAACTCAGTAGGTGTATGTATGTGACTCAGTAGAGGTGTGTGTATGTAACACAGCAGATGTGTGTATATGTAACTCAGTAGATGTGTGTATGCAACTCAGTAGATGTGTGTATATGTAACTCAGTAGATGTGTGTGTAACTCAGTAGATGTGTGTGTATGTAACTCAGTAGATGTGTGTATGTAACTCAGTAGATGTGTGTATGTAACTTAGTAGATGTGTGTGTATGTAACTCAGTAGATGTGTGTGTATGTAACTCAGTAGATGTGTATGTATGTAACTCAGTAGAGGTGTGTGTATGTAACACAGTAGATGTGTGTATATGTAACTCAGTAGATGTGTGTATGCACCTCAGTAGATGTGTGTATATGTAACTCTGTAGATGTGTGTGAATGTAACTCAGTAGATGTGAGCGTACGTAACTCAGTAGATGTATGTATGTAACTCAGTAGATGTGCGTGTATGTAACTCACTGGATGTGTGTATGTAACTCAGTAGATGCGTGTGTATGTAACTCAGTAGATGTGTATGTATGTAATTCAGTAGATGTATGTGTATGTAACTCAGTTGATGTGTGTATATAACTCAGTAGATGTGTGTATGTAACTGAGTAGAGGTGTGTGTATGTAGCTCAGTGGATGTGTGTATGTAACTCAGTAGAGGTGTGTGTATGTAACTCAGTAGAGGTGTGTGTATGTAACTCAGTGGATGTGTGTATGTAACTCAGTAGAGGTGTGTGTATGTAACTCAGTAGATGTGTGTGTATGTAACTCAGTAGATGTGTGTATGTAACTCACTAGATGTGTGTATGTAACTCAGTAGATATGTGTGTACGTTACTCAGTAGATGTGAGTGTATGTAACTCAGTAGATGTGAGTGTATATAACTCAGTAGATGTGTGTATGTAACTCAGTAGATGTGTGTGTATGTAACACAGTAGATGTGTGTATATGTAACTCAGTAGATGTGTGTGTATGTAACTCAGTAGATGTGTGTGTATGTAACTCAGTAGATGTATGTATGTAACTCAGTGGATGTGTGTGTATGTAACTCAGTAGATGTGTGTATGTAACTCAGTAGATGTGCGTGTATGTAACTCAGTAGATGTGTGTATGTAACTCAGTAGATATGTCTGTATGTAACTCAGTAGATGTGTGTGTATGTAACTCAGTAGATGTGTGTATATAACTTAGGAGATGTGTGTGTATGTAACTCAGTAGATGTGTGTGTATGTAACTCAGTAGATGTGCGTGTATGTAATTCAGTATATGTATGTATGTGACTCAGTAGATGTGTGTGTATGTAACACAGTAGATGTGTGTGTATGTAACTCAGTAGATGTGTGTGTATGTAACTCAGCAGTAGTGTGTATGTAACTCAGTAGATGCGTGTGTATGTAACTCAGTAGATGTGTGTGTATGTAATTTAGTTGATGTATGTATGTGATTCAGTAGATGTGTGTGTATGTAACTCAGTAGATGTGAGTGTATGTAACTCAGTAGATGTGTATGTATGCAACTCAGTAGATGTGTGTATGTAACTAAGTAGAGGTGTGTATGTAACTCAGTAGATATGTGTGTATGTAACTCAGCAGATGTGTGCATGTAACTCAGTAGTTGTGTGTGTATGTAACTCAGTAGATATGTGTATGTAACTCAGTAGATGTGTGTGTATGTAACTCAGTAGATGTGAGTGTATGTACTCAGTAGATGTGAGTGTATGTAACTCAGGAGTAGTGTGCATGGAACTCAGTAGTTGTGTGTGTGTATGTAACTCAGTAGATATGTGTATGTAACTCGGTAGATATGTGTATATGTAACTCAGTAGATATGTGTGTATGTAACTCAGTAGATGTGTGTATGTAACTCAGTAGATGTGTATGTATGTAACTCAGTAGATGTGTGTGTATGTAACTCAGTAGATGTGTGTGTATGTAACTCAGCAGCTGTGTGTATGTAACTCAGTAGATGCGTGTGTATGTAACTCAGTAGATGTGTATGTATGTAATTCAGTAGATGTATGTGTATGTAACTCAGTTGATGTGTGTATGTAACTCAGTAGGTGTATGTATGTGACTCAGTAGAGGTGTGTGTATGTAACACAGCAGATGTGTGTATATGTAACTCAGTAGATGTGTGTATGCAACTCAGTAGATGTGTGTATATGTAACTCAGTAGATGTGTGTGTAACTCAGTAGATGTGTGTGTATGTAACTCAGTAGATGTGTGTATGTAACTCAGTAGATGTGTGTATGTAACGTAGTAGATGTGTGTGTATATAACTCAGTAGATGTTTGTGTATGTAACTCAGTAGATTTGTGTGTATGTAACTCAGTAGATGTGTGTGTATGTAACTCAATAGATGTGTATGTATGTAACTCAGTAGATGTGTGTATGTAACTTAGGAGATGTGTGTGTATGTAACTCAGTAGATGTGTGTGTATGTAACTCAGTAAATGTGCGTTTATGTAATTCAGTAGATGTGTGTATGTAACTCAGTAGATGCGTGTGTATGTAACTCAGTCGATGTGTGTGTATGTAATTCAGTAGATGTATGTATGTGACTCAGTAGATGTGTGTATGTAACACAGTAGATGTGTGTGTATGTAACTCGGTAGGTGTTTGTGTATGTAACTCAGTAGATGTGTGTGTATTTAACTCAGTAGATGTGTGTATATGAAAGTCAGTAGATGTGTGTGTATGTAACTCTGTAGATGTGTGTATGTATCTCAGTTGATGTGTGTGTATGTAACTCAGTAGATTTGTGTGTATGTAACTCAGTAGATGTGTGTATATGTAACTCAGTAGATGTGTGTATATGCAACTCAGTAGATGTGTGTGTATGTAACTCAGTAGATGTGTGTGTATGTAACTCAGCAGATGTGTATGTATGTAACTCAGTAGATGTGTGTGTATGTAACTCAGTAGATGTGTGTGTATGTAACTCAGCAGCTGTGTGTATGTAACTCAGTAGATGCGTGTGTATGTAACTCAGTAGATGTGTATGTATGTAATTCAGTAGATGTATGTGTATGTAACTCAGTTGATGTGTGTATGTAACTCAGTAGGTGTATGTATGTGACTCAGTAGAGGTGTGTGTATGTAACACAGCAGATGTGTGTATATGTAACTCAGTAGATGTGTGTATGCAACTCAGTAGATGTGTGTATATGTAACTCAGTAGATGTGTGTGTAACTCAGTAGATGTGTGTGTATGTAACTCAGTAGATGTGTGTATGTAACTCAGTAGATGTGTGTATGTAACTTAGTAGATGTGTGTGTATGTAACTCAGTAGATGTGTGTGTATGTAACTCAGTAGATGTGTATGTATGTAACTCAGTAGAGGTGTGTGTATGTAACACAGTAGATGTGTGTATATGTAACTCAGTAGATGTGTGTATGCAACTCAGTAGATGTGTGTATATGTAACTCTGTAGATGTGTGTGAATGTAACTCAGTAGATGTGAGCGTACGTAACTCAGTAGATGTATGTATGTAACTCAGTAGATGTGCGTGTATGTAACTCACTGGATGTGTGTATGTAACTCAGTAGATGCGTGTGTATGTAACTCAGTAGATGTGTATGTATGTAATTCAGTAGATGTATGTGTATGTAACTCAGTTGATGTGTGTATATAACTCAGTAGATGTGTGTATGTAACTGAGTAGAGGTGTGTGTATGTAACTCAGTAGAGGTGTGTGTATGTAACTCAGTGGATGTGTGTATGTAACTCAGTAGAGGTGTGTGTATGTAACTCAGTAGATGTGTGTGTATGTAACTCAGTAGATGTGTGTATGTAACTCACTAGATGTGTGTATGTAACTCAGTAGATATGTGTGTACGTTACTCAGTAGACGTGAGTGTATGTAACTCAGTAGATGTGAGTGTATATAACTCAGTAGATGTGTGTATGTAACTCAGTAGATGTGTGTGTATGTAACACAGTAGATGTGTGTATATGTAACTCAGTAGATGTGTGTGTATGTAACTCAGTAGATGTGTGTGTATGTAACTCAGTAGATGTATGTATGTAACTCAGTAGATGTGTGTGTATGTAACTCAGTAGATGTGTGTATGTAACTCAGTAGATGTGCGTGTATGTAACTCAGTAGATGTGTGTATGTAACTCAGTAGATATGTCTGTATGTAACTCAGTAGATGTGTGTGTATGTAACTCAGTAGATGTGTGTATATAACTTAGGAGATGTGTGTGTATGTAACTCAGTAGATGTGTGTGTATGTAACTCAGTAGATGTGCGTGTATGTAATTCAGTAGATGTATGTATGTGACTCAGTAGATGTGTGTATGTAACACAGTAGATGTGTGTGTATGTAACTCAGTAGATGTGTGTGTATGTAACTCAGCAGTAGTGTGTATGTAACTCAGTAGATGCGTGTGTATGTAACTCAGTAGATGTGTGTGTATGTAATTTAGTTGATGTATGTATGTGATTCAGTAGATGTGTGTGTATGTAACTCAGTAGATGTGAGTGTATGTAACTCAGTAGATGTGTATGTATGCAACTCAGTAGATGTGTGTATGTAACTAAGTAGAGGTGTGTATGTAACTCAGTAGATATGTGTGTATGTAACTCAGTAGATGTGTGCATGTAACTCAGTAGTTGTGTGTGTATGTAACTCAGTAGATATGTGTATGTAACTCAGTAGATGTGTGTGTATGTAACTCAGTAGATGTGAGTGTATGTACTCAGTAGATGTGAGTGTATGTAACTCAGGAGTAGTGTGCATGGAACTCAGTAGTTGTGTGTGTGTATGTAACTCAGTAGATATGTGTATGTAACTCGGTAGATATGTGTATATGTAACTCAGTAGATATGTGTGTATGTAACTCAGTAGATGTGTGTATGTAACTCAGTAGATGTGTATGTATGTAACCCAGTAGATGTGTGTGTATGTAACTCAGTAGATGTGTGTGTATGTAACTCAGCAGCTGTGTGTATGTAACTCAGTAGATGCGTGTGTATGTAACTCAGTAGATGTGTATGTATGTAATTCAGTAGATGTATGTGTATGTAACTCAGTTGATGTGTGTATGTAACTCAGTAGGTGTATGTATGTGACTCAGTAGAGGTGTGTGTATGTAACACAGCAGATGTGTGTATATGTAACTCAGTAGATGTGTGTATGCAACTCAGTAGATGTGTGTATATGTAACTCAGTAGATGTGTGTGTAACTCAGTAGATGTGTGTGTATGTAACTCAGTAGATGTGTGTATGTAACTCAGTAGATGTGTGTATGTAACGTAGTTGATGTGTGTGTATGTAACTCAGTAGATGTGTGTGTATGTAACTCAGTAGATGTGTATGTATGTAACTCAGTAGAGGTGTGTGTATGTAACACAGTAGATGTGTGTATATGTAACTCAGTAGATGTGTGTATGCAACTCAGTAGATGTGTGTATATGTAACTCTGTAGATGTGTGTGAATGTAACTCAGTAGATGTGAGCGTACGTAACTCAATAGATGTGTGTATGTAACTCAGTAGATGTGCGTGTATGTAACTCACTGGATGTGTGTATGTAACTCAGTAGATGCGTGTGTATGTAACTCAGTAGATGTGTATGTATGTAATTCAGTAGATGTATGTGTATGTAACTCAGTTGATGTGTGTATATAACTCAGTAGATGTGTGTATGTAACTGAGTAGAGGTGTGTGTATGTAGCTCAGTGGATGTGTGTATGTAACTCAGTAGAGGTGTGTGTATGTAACTCAGTAGAGGTGTGTGTATGTAACTCAGTGGATGTGTGTATGTAACTCAGTAGAGGTGTGTGTATGTAACTCAGTAGATGTGTGTGTATGTAACTCAGTAGATGTGTGTATGTAACTCACCAGATGTGTGTATGTAACTCAGTAGATATGTGTGTACGTTACTCAGTAGATGTGAGTGTATGTAACTCAGTAGATGTGAGTGTATATAACTCAGTAGATGTGTGTATGTAACTCAGTAGATGTGTGTGTATGTAACACAGTAGATGTGTGTATATGTAACTCAGTAGATGTGTGTGTATGTAACTCAGTAGATGTGTGTGTATGTAACTCAGTAGATGTATGTATGTAACTCAGTAGATGTGTGTGTATGTAACTCAGTAGATGTGTGTATGTAACTCAGTAGATGTGCGTGTATGTAACTCAGTAGATGTGTGTATGTAACTCAGTAGATATGTCTGTATGTAACTCAGTAGATGTGTGTGTATGTAACTCAGTAGATGTGTGTTTATAACTTAGGAGATGTGTGTGTATGTAACTCAGTAGATGTGTGTGTATGTAACTCAGTAGATGTGCGTGTATGTAATTCAGTAGATGTATGTATGTGACTCAGTAGATGTGTGTGTATGTAACACAGTAGATGTGTGTGTATGTAACTCAGTAGATGTGTGTGTATGTAACTCAGCAGTAGTGTGTATGTAACTCAGTAGATGCGTGTGTATGTAACTCAGTAGATGTGTGTGTATGTAATTTAGTTGATGTATGTATGTGATTCAGTAGATGTGTGTGTATGTAACTCAGTAGATGTGAGTGTATGTAACTCAGTAGATGTGTATGTATGCAACTCAGTAGATGTGTGTATGTAACTAAGTAGAGGTGTGTATGTAACTCAGTAGATATGTGTGTATGTAACTCAGTAGATGTGTGCATGTAACTCAGTAGTTGTGTGTGTATGTAACTCAGTAGATATGTGTATGTAACTCAGTAGATGTGTGTGTATGTAACTCAGTAGATGTGAGTGTATGTACTCAGTAGATGTGAGTGTATGTAACTCAGGAGTAGTGTGCATGGAACTCAGTAGTTGTGTGTGTGTATGTAACTCAGTAGATATGTGTATGTAACTCGGTAGATATGTGTATATGTAACTCAGTAGATATGTGTGTATGTAACTCAGTAGATGTGTGTATGTAACTCAGTAGATGTGTGTATGTAACTCAGTAGATGTGTGTCTGTAACTCAGTAGATGTGTGTGTATGTAGCTTAGTAGATGTGTATATGTAACTCAGTAGATGTGTCTGTATGTAACTCTGTAGATGTGTGTATGTATCTCAGTTGATGTGTGTGTATGTAACTCAGTAGATGTGTGTATATGTAATTCAGAAGATGTGTGTGTATGTAACTCAGTAGATGGTGTGTGTATGTAACTCAGTAGAGGTGTGTATGTAACTCAGTAGATGTGTCTGTATGTAACTCAGTAGATGTATGTATGTAACTCAGTAGATGTGCGTGTATGTAACTCATTAGATGTGTGTGTATGTAACTCAGTAGATTTGTGTGTATGTAACTCAGTAGATGTGTGTATGTAACTTAGTAGATGTGTGTGTATGTAACTCAGTAGATGTGTGTGTATGTAACTCAATAGATGTGTATGTACGTAACTCAGTAGAGGTGTGTGTATGTAACACAGTAGATGTGTGTATATGTAACTCAGTAGATGTGTGTATCCAACTCAGTAGATGTGTGTATATGTAACTCTGTAGATGTGTGTGTATGTAACTCAGTAGATGTGAGCGTACGTAACTCAGTAGATGTGTGTATGTAACTCACTAGATGTGTGTATGTAACTCAGTAGATATGTGCGTATGTAGCTCATTAGATGTGTGTATGTAACTCAGTAGATATGTGTGTATGTAACTCAGTAGATGTGAGTGTATGTAACTCAGTAGATGTGTGTGTATGTAACACAGAAATGTGTGTATATGTAACTCAGTAGATGTGTTTGTATGTAACTCAGTAGATGTGTGTGTATGTAACTCAGTAGATGTATGTATGTAACTCAGTAGATGTGTGTGTATGTAACTCAGTAGATGTGTGTATGTAACTCAGTAGATGTGCGTGTATGTAACTCAGTAGATATGTCTGTATGTAACTCAGTAGATGTGTGTGTATGTAACTCAGTAGATGTGTGTATATAACTTAGGAGATGTGTGTGTATGTAACTCAGTAGATGTGTGTGTATGTAACTCAGTAGATGTGCGTGTATGTAATTCAGTAGATGTATGTATGTGACTCAGTAGATGTGTGTGTATGTAACACAGTAGATGTGTGTGTATGTAACTCAGTAGATGTGTGTGTATGTAACTCAGCAGTAGTGTGTATGTAACTCAGTAGATGCGTTTGTATGTAACTCAGTAGATGTGTGTGTATGTAATTTAGTTGATGTATGTATGTGATTCAGTAGATGTGTGTGTATGTAACTCAGTAGATGTGAGTGTGTGTAACTCAGTAGATGTGTATGTATGCAACTCAGTAGATGTGTGTATGTAACTAAGTAGAGGTGTGTATGTAACTCAGTAGATATGTGTGTATGTAACTCAGTAGATGTGTGCATGTAACTCAGTAGTTGTGTGTGTATGTAACTCAGTAGATATGTGTATGTAACTCAGTAGATGTGTGTGTATGTAACTCAGTAGATGTGAGTGTATGTACTCAGTAGATGTGAGTGTATGTAACTCAGGAGTAGTGTGCATGGAACTCAGTAGTTGTGTGTGTGTATGTAACTCAGTAGATATGTGTATGTAACTCGGTAGATATGTGTATATGTAACTCAGTAGATATGTGTGTATGTAACTCAGTAGATTTGTGTATGTAACTCAGTAGATGTGTGTATGTAACTCAGTAGATGTGTGTATGTAACTCAGTAGACGTGTGTCTGTAACTCAGTAGATGTGTGTGTATGTAGCTTAGTAGATGTGTATATGTAACTCAGTAGATGTGTCTGTATGTAACTCTGTAGATGTGTGTATGTATCTCAGTTGATGTGTGTGTATGTAACTCAGTAGATGTGTGTATATGTAATTCAGAAGATGTGTGTGTATGTAACTCAGTAGATGGTGTGTGTATGTAACTCAGTAGAGGTGTGTATGTAACTCAGTAGATGTGTCTGTATGTAACTCAGTAGATGTATGTATGTAACTCAGTAGATGTGCGTGTATGTAACTCATTAGATGTGTGTGTATGTAACTCAGTAGATTTGTGTGTATGTAACTCAGTAGATGTGTGTATGTAACTTAGTAGATGTGTGTGTATGTAACTCAGTAGATGTGTGTGTATGTAACTCAATAGATGTGTATGTATGTAACTCAGTAGAGGTGTGTGTATGTAACACAGTAGATGTGTGTATATGTAACTCAGTAGATGTGTGTATCCAACTCAGTAGATGTGTGTATATGTAACTCTGTAGATGTGTGTGTATGTAACTCAGTAGATGTGAGCGTACGTAACTCAGTAGATGTATGTATGTAACTCAGTAGATGTGCGTGTATGTAACACAGTGGATGTGTGTATGTAACTCAGTAGAGGTGTGTGTATGTAACTCAGTAGATGTGTGTGTATGTAACTCAGTAGATGTGTGTATGTAACTCACTAGATGTGTGTATGTAACTCAGTAGATGTGTGTGTATGTAACTCAGTAGATGTGCGTGTATGTAATTCAGTAGATGTGTGTATGTGACTCAGTAGATGCGTGTGTATGTAACTCAGTAGATGTGTGTGTATGTAATTCAGTAGATGTATGTATGTGACTCAGTAGATGTGTGTGTATGTAACACAGTAGATGTGTGTGTATGCAACTCAGTAGATGTGTGTATGTAACTAAGTAGAGGTGTGTATGTAACTCAGTAGATATGTGTGTATGTAACTCAGTAGATGTGTGCATGTAACTCAGTAGTTGTGTGTGTATGTAACTCAGTAGATATGTGTATGTAACTCAGTAGATGTGTGTGTATGTAACTCAGTAGATGTGAGTGTATGTAACTCAGTAGATGTGAGTGTATGTAACTCAGGAGTAGTGTGCACGGAACTCAGTAGTTGTGTGTGTGTATGTAACTCAGTAGATATGTGTATGTAACTCGGTAGATATGTGTATATGTAACTCAGTAGATATGTGTGTATGTAACTCAGTAGATGTGTGTATGTAACTCAGTAGATGTGTGTGTATGTAACTCAGTAGATGTGTGTATGTAACTCAGTAGATGTGTGTCTGTAACTCAGTAGATGTGTGTATATGTAGATTAGTAGATGTGTATATGTAACTCAGTAGATGTGTCTGTATGTAACTCTGTAGAGGTGTGTATGTAACTCAGTAGATGTGTCTGTATGTAACTCAGTAGATGTGTGTTTATATAACTCAGTAGATGTGTATGTATGTAACTCAGTAGATGTATGTATGTAACTCAGTAGATGTGCGTGTATGTAACTCATTAGATGTGTGTGTATGTAACTCAGTAGATTTGTGTGTATGTAACTCAGTAGATGTGTGTATATGTAACACAGTAGATGTCGGTGTATGTAACTCAGTAGATGTGTGTGTATGTAGCTCAGTAGGTGTATGTATGTAACTCAGTAGATGTGCGTGTATGTAACTCAGTAGATGTGTGTATGTCACTCAGTAGAGGTGTGTGTATGTAACTCAGTGGATGTGTGTATATGTAACTCAGTAGATGTGTGTGTATTTAACTCAGTAGATGTGTGTGTATGTAACTAAGTAGATGTGTATGTATGTAACTCAGTGGATGTGTGTGTATGTAACTCAGTAGATGTGTGTGTATGTAACTCAGCAGATGTGTGTATGTAACTCAGTAGATGCGTGTGTATATAACTCAGTAGATGTGTGTGTACGTAATTCAGTAGATGTGTGTATGTAACTCAGTAGATGTGTATGTATTTGACACAGTAGATGTGTGTGTATGTAACTCAATAGATGTGTGTGTATGTAACTCAGTAGATATGTGTGTATATAACTCAGTAGATGTGTGTGTATGTAACTCAGTAGATGTGTGTATGTAACTCAGTAGATGTGAGTGTATGTAACTCAGTAGATGTGTGTGTGTATGTAACTCAGTAGATGTGTGTATGTAACTCAGTAGATGTGAGTGTATGTAACACAGTAGATGTGAGTGTAAATAACTCAGTAGATGTGTATGTATGTAACTCAGTAGATGTGTATGTATGTAACTCATTAGAGGTTTGTGTATGTAACTCAGTGGATGTGTGTATATGTAACTCAGTAGATGTATGTGTATGTAATTCAGTAGATGTGTGTGTATATAACTCAGTAGATGTTTGTGTATGTAACTCAGTAGATATGTGTGTATGTAACTCAGTAGATGTGTGTGTATGTAACTCAATATATGTGTATGTATGTAACTCAGTAGATGTGTGTATGTAACTAAGTAGATGTGTGTATGTAACTCAGTAGATATGTGTGTATGTAACTCAGTAGATGTGTGTATGGAACTCAATAGCTGTGTATGTATGTAACTCAGTAGATATGTTTATTTAACACAGTAGATGTGAGTGTATGTAACTCAGTAGATGTGTGTGTATATAACTCTGTAGATGTGTGTGTATGTAACTCTGTAGATGTGTGTATGTATCTCGGTTGATGTGCGTGTATGTAACTCAGTAGATGTGTGTATGTAACTCAGTAGTTGTGTGTGTGTATGTAACTCAGTAGATGTGTGTGTATGTAACTCAGTAGATTTGTGTGTATGTAACTCAGTAGATATGTGTATATGTAACTGAGTAGATGTGTGTGTATGTAACTCAGTAGATGTGTGTGTATGTAACTCAGTAGATGTGTGTGTATGTAACTCAGTAGATGCATTCATGTAACTCAGTAGATGTGTGTGTATGCGACTCAGTAGATGTGCGTGTATGTAACTGAGTAGATGTGTGTATGTAACTCAGTAGAGGTGTGTGTATGTAACTCAGTGGATGTGTGTATATGTAACACAGTAGATTTGTGTGTATGTAACTCAGTAGATGTGAGTGTATGTAACTCAGTAGATGTGTATGTATGTGACTCAGTAGATGTGTGTGTTTGTAACTCAGTAGATGTGTGTATGTAACTAGGGATATATGTGTGTATGAAACACAGTAGATGTGAGTGTATGTAACTCAGTAGATGTGTGTGTATGTAACTCAGTAGAGATGTGTGTATATAACTCAGTAGATGTGTGTGTATGTAACTCAGTAGATATGTGTGTATGTAACTCAGTACATGTATGTATGTAACTCACTAGATCTGTATGTATGTAACTCAGTAGATGTGTGTGTATGTAACTCAGTAGATGTGTGTGTATGTAATTCAGTAGATGTATATATGTAACTCAGTAGATGTGTGTGTATGTGACACAGTAGATGTGTGTGTATGTAACTCAGTAGATATGTGTGTATGTAACTGAGTAGATGTGAGTGTGTGTAACTCGGTAGATGTGAGTGTATGTAACTCAGTAGATGTGTGTATGTAACTCAGTAGATGTGTGTGTATATGTAACTCAGTAGTTGTGTGTGTATGTAACTCAGCAGAGGTGTGTGTATGTAACTCAGTAGATGTGTGTGTATGTGACTCAATAGATGTGCGTGTATGTAACTCAGTAGATATGTGTGTATGTAACTCAGTAGATGCCAGTGTATGTAACTCAGTAGATGTGTATGTATGTAACTCAGTAGATGTGTGTATGTAACTAAGTAGATGTGTGTATGTAACTCAGTAGATATGTGTGTATGTAACTCAGTAGATGTTTGCATGTAACTCAGTAGTTGTGTGTGTATATGTAACTGAGTAGATATGTGTATGTAACTCAGTAGATATGTGTATATGTAACAACAGTAGTTGTATGTGTGTATGTAACTCAGTAGATGTGTGTATGTAACTCAGTAGATATGTGTATATGTAACTCAGTAGTTGTATGTGTGTATGTAACTCAGTAGATGTGTGTGTATGTAACTCAGTAGATGTGGGTATATGTAAGTCAGTAGATGTGTGTGTATGTAACTCTGTAGATGTATGTATGTAACTCAGTAGATGTGCGTGTATGTAACTCAGTAGATGTGTGTATGTAACTCAGTAGAGGTGTGTGTATGTAGCTCAGTGGATGTGTGTATATGTAACTCAGTAGATGCGTGTGTATGTTACTCAGTAGATGTATGTATGTGACTCAGTAGATGTGTGTGTATGTAACACAGTAGATGTGTATGTAACTCAGTAGATGTTTGTGTATGTAACTCAGTAGATGTGTGTGTATGTAACTCAGTAGATGTGTGTGTATGTAACTCCGTAGACATGTGTTTATGTAACTCAGTAGATGTGTGTATGTAACTCAGTAGATATGTGTGTACGTAACTCAGTAGATGTGAGTGTATGTAACTCAGTAGATGTGAGTGTATATAACTCAGTAGATGTGTGTATGTAACTCAGTAGATGTGTGTGTATGTAACACAGTAGATGTGTGTATATGTAACTCAGTAGATGTGTTTGTATGTAACTCAGTAGATGTGTGTGTATGTAACTCAGTAGATGTATGTATGTAACTCAGTAGATGTGTGTGTATGTAACACAGAAATGTGTGTATATGTAACTCAGTAGATGTGTTTGTATGTATCTCAGTAGATGTGTGTGTATGTAACTCAGTAGATGTATGTATGTAACTCAGTAGATGTGTGTGTATGTAACTCAATAGATGTGTGTATGTAACTCAGTAGATGTGCGTGTATGTAACTCAGTAGATGTGTGTATGTAACTCAGTAGATATGTCTGTATGTAACTCAGTAGATGTGTGTGTATGTAACTCAGTAGATGTGTGTATATAACTTAAGAGATGTGTGTGTATGTAACTCAGTAGATGTGTGTGTATGTAACTCAGTAGATGTGCGTGTATGTAATTCAGTAGATGTGTGTATGTGACTCAGTAGATGCGTGTGTATGTAACTCAGTAGATGTGTGTGTATGTAATTCAGTAGATGTATGTATGTGACTCAGTAGATGTGTGTGTATGTAACACATTAGATGTGTGTGTATGTAACTCAGTAGATGTGTGTGTATGCAACTCAGTAGATGTGTGTATGTAACTAAGTAGAGGTGTGTATGTAACGCAGTAGATATGTGTGTATGTAACTCAGTAGATGTGTGCATGTAACTCAGTAGTTGTGTGTGTATGTAACTCAGTAGATATGTGTATGTAACTCAGTAGATGTGTGTGTATGTAACTCAGTAGATGTGAGTGTATGTAACTCAGTAGATGTGAGTGTATGTAACTCAGGAGTAGTGTGCAAGGAACTCAGTAGTTGTGTGTGTGTATGTAACTCAGTAGATATGTGTATGTAACTCGGTAGATATGTGTATATGTAACTCAGTAGATATGTGTGTATGTAACTCAGTAGATGTGTGTATGTAACTCAGTAGATGTGTGTGTATGTAACTCAGTAGATGTGTGTATGTAACTCAGTAGATGTTTGTCTGTAACTCAGTAGATGTGTGTATATGTAGCTTAGTAGATGTGTATATGTAACTCAGTAGATGTGTCTGTATGTAACTCTGTAGAGGTGTGTATGTAACTCAGTAGATGTGTCTGTATGTAACTCAGTAGATGTGTGTTTATATAACTCAGTAGATGTGTATATATGTAACTCAGTAGATGTATGTATGTAACTCAGTAGATGTGCGTGTATGTAACTCATTAGATGTGTGTGTATGTAACTCAGTAGATTTGTGTGTATGTAACTCAGTAGATGTGTGTATATGTAACACAGTAGATGTCGGTGTATGTAACTCAGTAGATGTGTGTGTATGTAGCTCAGTAGGTGTATGTATGTAACTCAGTAGATGTGCGTGTATGTAACTCAGTAGATGTGTGTATGTCACTCAGTAGAGGTGTGTGTATGTAACTCAGTGGATGTGTGTATATGTAACTCAGTAGATGTGTGTGTATGTAACTCAGCAGATGTGTGTATGTAACTCAGTAGATGCGTGTGTATATAACTCAGTAGATGTGTGTGTACGTAATTCAGTAGATGTGTCTATGTAACTCAGTAGATGTGTATGTATTTGACACAGTAGATGTGTGTGTATGTAACTCAATAGATGTGTGTGTATGTAACTCAGTAGATATGTGTGTATATAACTCAGTAGATGTGTGTGTATGTAACTCAGTAGATGTGTGTATGTAACTCAGTAGATGTGAGTGTATGTAACTCAGTAGATGTGTGTGTGTATGTAACTCAGTAGATGTGTGTATGTAACTCAGTAGATGTGAGTGTATGTAACTCAGTAGATGTGAGTGTAAATAACTCAGTAGATGTGTATGTATGTAACTCAGTAGATGTGTATGTATGTAACTCATTAGAGGTTTGGGTATGTAACTCAGTGGATGTGTGTATATGTAACTCAGTAGATGTGTGTGTATGTAATTCAGTAGATGTGTGTGTATATAACTCAGTAGATGTTTGTGTATGTAACTCAGTAGATATGTGTGTATGTAACTCAGTAGATGTGTGTGTATGTAACTCAATATATGTGTATGTATGTAACTCAGTAGATGTGTGTATGTAACTAAGTAGATGTGTGTATGTAACTCAGTAGATATGTGTGTATGTAACTCAGTAGATGTGTGTATGGAACTCAATAGCTGTGTATGTATGTAACTCAGTAGATATGTTTATTTAACACAGTAGATGTGAGTGTATGTAACTCAGTAGATGTGTGTGTATATAACTCTGTAGATGTGTGTGTATGTAACTCTGTAGATGTGTGTATGTATCTCGGTTGATGTGTGTGTATGTAACTCAGTAGATGTGTGTATGTGACTCAGTAGTTGTGTGTGTGTATGTAACTCAGTAGATGTGTGTGTATGTAACTCAGTAGATTTGTGTGTATGTAACTCAGTAGATATGTGTATATGTAACTGAGTAGATGTGTGTGTATGTAACTCAGTAGATGTGTGTGTATGTAACTCAGTATATGTGTGTGTATGTAACTCAGTAGATGCATTCATGTAACTCAGTAGATGTGTGTGTATGCAACTCAGTAGATGTGCGTGTATGTAACTGAGTAGATGTGTGTATGTAACTCAGTAGAGGTGTGTGTATGTAACTCAGTGGATGTGTGTATATGTAACACAGTAGATTTGTGTGTATGTAACTCAGTAGATGTGAGTGTATGTAACTCAGGAGATGTGTATGTATGTGACTCAGTAGATGTGTGTGTTTGTAACTCAGTAGATGTGTGTATGTAACTAGGGATATATGTGTGTATGAAACACAGTAGATGTGAGTGTATGTAACTCAGTAGATGTGTGTGTATGTAACTCAATAGAGATGTGTGTATATAACTCAGTAGATGTGTGTGTATGTAACTCAGTAGATATGTGTGTATGTAACTCAGTAGATGTATGTATGTAACTCACTAGATCTGTATGTATGTAACTCAGTAGATGTGTGTGTATGTAACTCAGTAGATGTGTGTGTATGTAATTCAGTAGATGTATATATGTAACTCAGTAGATGTGTGTGTATGTGACACAGTAGATGTGTGTGTATGTAACTCAGTAGATATGTGTGTATGTAACTGAGTAGATGTGAGTGTATGTAACTCGGTAGATGTGAGTGTATGTAACTCAGTAGATGTGTGTATGTAACTCAGTAGATGTGTGTGTATATGTAACTCAGTAGTTGTGTGTGTATGTAACTCAGCAGAGGTGTGTGTATGTAACTCAGTAGATGTGTGTGTATGTGACTCAATAGATGTGCGTGTATGTAACTCAGTAGATATGTGTGTATGTAACTCAGTAGATGCCAGTGTATGTAACTCAGTAGATGTGTATGTATGTAACTCAGTAGATGTGTGTATGTAACTAAGTAGATGTGTGTATGTAACTCAGTAGATATGTGTGTATGTAACTCAGTAGATGTTTGCATGTAACTCAGTAGTTGTGTGTGTATATGTAGCTGAGTAGATATGTGTATGTAACTCAGTAGATATGTGTATATGTAACAACAGTAGTTGTATGTGTGTATGTAACTCAGTAGATGTGTGTGTATGTAACTCAGTAGATGTGGGTATATGTAAGTCAGTAGATGTGTGTGTATGTAACTCTGTAGATGTATGTATGTAACTCAGTAGATGTGCGTGTATGTAACTCAGTAGATGTGTGTATGTAACTCAGTAGAGGTGTGTGTATGTAGCTCAGTGGATGTGTGTATATGTAACTCAGTAGATGCGTGTGTATGTTACTCAGTAGATGTGTGTGTATGTTATTCAGTAGATGTATGTATGTGACTCAGTAGATGTGTGTGTATGTAACACAGTAGATGTGTATGCAACTCAGTAGATGTTTGTGTATGTAATTCAGTAGATGTGTGTGTATGTAACTCAGTAGATGTGTGTGTATGTAACTCCGTAGATATGTGTTTATGTAACTCAGTAGATGTGTGTATGTAACTCAGTAGATATGTGTGTATGTAACTCAGTAGATGTGAGTGTATGTAACTCAGTAGATGTGAGTGTATATAACTCAGTAGATGTGTGTATGTAACTCAGTAGATGTGTGTGTATGTAACACAGTAGATGTGTGTATATGTAACTCAGTAGATGTGTTTGTATGAAACTCAGTAGATGTGTGTGTATGTAACTCAGTAGATGTATGTATGTAACTCAGTAGATGTGTGTGTATGTAACTCAGTAGATGTGTGTATGTAACTCAGTAGATGTGCGTGTATGTAACTCAGTAGATGTGTGTATGTAACTCAGTAGATATGTCTGTATGTAACTCAGTAGATGTGTGTGTATGTAACTCAGTAGATGTGTGTATATAACTTAGGAGATGTGTGTGTATGTAACTCAGTAGATGTGTGTGTATGTAACTCAGTAGATGTGCGTGTATGTAATTCAGTAGATGTGTGTATGTAACTCAGTAGATGCGTGTGTATGTAACTCAGTAGATGTGTGTGTATGTAATTCAGTAGATGTATGTATGTGACTCAGTAGATGTGTGTGTATGTAACACAGTAGATGTGTGTGTATGTAACTCAGTAGATGTGTGTGTATGCAACTCAGTAGATGTGTGTATGTAACTAAGTAGAGGTGTGTATGTAACTCAGTAGATATGTGTGTATGTAACTCAGTAGATGTGTGCATGTAACTCAGTAGTTGTGTGTGTATGTAACTCAGTAGATATGTGTATGTAACTCAGTAGATGTGTGTGTATGTAACTCAGTAGATGTGAGTGTATGTAACTCAGTAGATGTGAGTGTATGTAACTCAGGAGTAGTGTGCATGGAACTCAGTAGTTGTGTGTGTGTATGTAACTCAGTAGATATGTGTATGTAACTCGGTAGATATGTGTATATGTAACTCAGTAGATATGTGTGTATGTAACTCAGTAGATGTGTGTATGTAACTCAGTAGATGTGTGTGTATGTAACTCAGTAGATGTGTGTATGTATCTCAGTAGATGTGTGTCTGTAACTCAGTAGATGTGTGTATATGTAGCTTAGTAGATGTGTATATGTAACTCAGTAGATGTGTCTGTATGTAACTCTGTAGAGGTGTGTATGTAACTCAGTAGATGTGTCTGTATGTAACTCAGTAGATGTGTGTTTATATAACTCAGTAGATGTGTATGTATGTAACTCCGTAGATGTATGTATGTAACTCAGTAGATGTGCGTGTATGTAACTCATTAGATGTGTGTGTATGTAACTCAGTAGATGTGTGTGTATATAACTCAGTAGATGTGTGTATATGTAACACAGTAGATGTCGGTGTATGTAACTCAGTAGATGTGTGTGTATGTAGCTCAGTATGTGTATGTATGTAACTCAGTAGATGTGCGTGTATGTAACTCAGTAGATGTGTGTATGTCACTCAGTAGAGGTGTGTGTATGTAACTCAGTGGATGTGTGTATATGTAACTAAGTAGATGTGTATGTATTTAACTCAGTAGATGTGTGTGTATGTAACTAAGTAGATGTGTATGTATGTAACTCAGTGGATGTGTGTGTATGTAACTCAGTAGATGTGTGTGTATGTAACTCAGCAGATGTGTGTATGTAACTCAGTAGATGCGTGTGTATATAACTCAGTAGATGTGTGTGTACGTAATTCAGTAGATGTGTGTATGTAACTCAGTAGATGTGTATGTATTTGACACAGTAGATGTGTCTGTATGTAACTCAATAGATGTGTGTGTATGTAACTCAGTAGATATGTGTGTATATAACTCAGTAGATGTGTGTGTATGTAACTCAGTAGATGTGTGTATGTAACTCAGTAGATGTGAGTGTATGTAACTCAGTAGATGTGTGTGTGTATGTAACTCAGTAGATGTGTGTATGTAACTCAGTAGATGTGAGTGTATGTAACTCAGTAGATGTGAGTGTAAATAACTCAGTAGATGTGTATGTATGTAACTCAGTAGATGTGTATGTATGTAACTCAGTAGAGGTGTGTGTCTATAACTCAGTGGATGTGTGTATATGTAACTCAGTAGATGTGTGTATGTAACTCAGTAGATGTGTGTATATGTAACTCAGTAGATGTGTGTGTATGTAATTCAGTAGATGTGTGTGTATATAACTCAGTAGATGTTTGTGTATGTAACTTAGTAGATATGTGTGTATGTAACTCAGTACATGTGTGTGTATGTAACTCAATATATGTGTATGTATGTAACTCAGTAGATGTGTGTATGTAACTAAGTAGATGTGTGTATGTAACTCAGTAGATATGTGTGTATGTAACTCAGTAGATGTGTGTATGGTACTCAATAGCTGTGTATGTATGTAACTCAGTAGATATGTTTATTTAACACAGTAGATGTGAGTGTATGTAACTCAGTAGATGTGTGTGTATATAACTCTGTAGATGTGTGTGTATGTAACTCTGTAGATGTGTGTATGTATCTCGGTTGATGTGTGCGTATGTAACTCAGTAGATGTGTGTATGTAACTCAGTAGTTGTGTGTGTGTATGTAACTCAGTAGATGTGTGTGTATGTAACTCAGTAGATTTGTGTGTATGTAACTCAGTAGATATGTGTATATGTAACTGAGTAGATGTGTGTGTATGTAACTCAGTAGATGTGTGTGTATGTAACTCAGTATATGTGTGTGTATGTAACTCAGTAGATGCATTCATGTAACTCAGTAGATGTGTGTGTATGCAACTCAGTAGATGTGCGTGTATGTAACTGAGTAGATGTGTGTATGTAACTCAGTAGAGGTGTGTGTATGTAACTCAGTGGATGTGTGTATATGTAACACAGTAAATTTGTGTGTATGTAACTCAGTAGATGTGAGTGTATGTAACTCAGTAGATGTGTATGTATGTGACTCAGTAGATGTGTGTGTTTGTAACTCAGTAGATGTGTGTATGTAACTAGGGATATATGTGTGTATGAAACACAGTAGATGTGAGTGTATGTAACTCAGTAGATGTGTGTGTATGTAACTCAATAGAGATGTGTGTATATAACTCAGTAGATGTGTGTGTATGTAGCTCAGTAGATATGTGTGTATGTAACTCAGTAGATGTATGTATGTAACTCACTAGATCTGTATGTATGTAACTCAGTAGATGTGTGTGTATGTAACTCAGTAGATGTGTGTGTATGTAATTCAGTAGATGTATATATGTAACTCAGTAGATGTGTGTGTATGTGACACAGTAGATGTGTGTGTATGTAACTCAGTAGATATGTGTGTATGTAACTGAGTAGATGTGAGTGTATGTAACTCGGTAGATGTGAGTGTATGTAACTCAGTAGATGTGTGTATGTAACTCAGTAGATGTGTGTGTATATGTAACTCAGTAGTTGTGTGTGTATGTAACTCAGCAGAGGTGTGTGTATGTAACTCAGTAGATGTGTGTGTATGTGACTCAATAGATGTGCGTGTATGTAACTCAGTAGATATGTGTGTATGTAACTCAGTAGATGCCAGTGTATGTAACTCAGTAGATGTGTATGTATGTAACACAGTAGATGTGTGTATGTAACTAAGTAGATGTGTGTATGTAACTCAGTAGATATGTGTGTATGTAACTCAGTAGATGTTTGCATGTAACTCAGTAGTTGTGTGTGTATATGTAACTGAGTAGATATGTGTATGTAACTCAGTAGATATGTGTATATGTAACAACAGTAGTTGTATGTGTGTATGTAACTCAGTAGATGTGTGTGTATATAACTCAGTAGATGTGGGTATATGTAAGTCAGTAGATGTGTGTGTATGTAACTCTGTAGATGTATGTATGTAACTCAGTAGATGTGCGTGTATGTAACTCAGTAGATGTGTGTATGTAACTCAGTAGAGGTGTGTGTATGTAGCTCAGTGGATGTGTGTATATGTAACTCAGTAGATGCGTGTGTATGTTACTCAGTAGATGTGTGTGTATGTTATTCAGTAGATGTATGTATGTGACTCAGTAGATGTGTGTGTATGTAACACAGTAGATGTGTATGCAACTCAGTAGATGTTTGTGTATGTAACTCAGTAGATGTGTGTGTATGTAACTCAGTAGATGTGTGTGTATGTAACTCCGTAGATATGTGTTTATGTAACTCAGTAGATGTGAGTGTATGTAACTCAGTAGATGTGAGTGTATATAACTCAGTAGATGTGTGTATGTAACTCAGTAGATGTGTGTGTATGTAACACAGTAGATGTGTGTATATGTAACTCAGTAGATGTGTTTGTATGTAACTCAGTAGATGTGTGTGTACGTAACTCAGTAGATGTATGTATGTAACTCAGTAGATGTGTGTGTATGTAACTCAGTAGATGTGTGTATGTAACTCAGTAGATGTGCGTGTATGTAACTCAGTAGATGTGTGTATGTAACTCAGTAGATATGTCTGTATGTAACTCAGTAGATGTGTGTGTATGTAACTCAGTAGATGTGTGTATATAACTTAGGAGATGTGTGTGTATGTAACTCAGTAGATGTGTGTGTATGTAACTCAGTAGATGTGCGTGTATGTAATTCAGTAGATGTGTGTATGTAACTCAGTAGATGCGTGTGTATGTAACTCAGTAGATGTGTGTGTATGTAATTCAGTAGATGTATGTATGTGACTCAGTAGATGTGTGTGTATGTAACACAGTAGATGTGTGTGTATGTAACTCAGTAGATGTGTGTGTATGCAACTCAGTAGATGTGTGTATGTAACTAAGTAGAGGTGTGTATGTAACTCAGTAGATATGTGTGTATGTAACTCAGTAGATGTGTGCATGTAACTCAGTAGTTGTGTGTGTGTGTAACTCAGTAGATATGTGTATGTAACTCAGTAGATGTGTGTGTATGTAACTCAGTAGATGTGAGTGTATGTAACTCAGTAGATGTGAGTGTATGTAACTCAGGAGTAGTGTGCATGGAACTCAGTAGTTGTGTGTGTGTGTGTAACTCAGTAGATATGTGTATGTAACTCGGTAGATATGTGTATATGTAACTCAGTAGATATGTGTGTATGTAACTCAGTAGATGTGTGTATGTAACTCAGTAGATGTGTGTGTATGTAACTCAGTAGATGTGTGTATGTAACTCAGTAGATGTGTGTCTGTAACTCAGTAGATGTGTGTATATGTAGCTTAGTAGATGTGTATATGTAACTCAGTAGATGTGTCTGTATGTAACTCTGTAGAGGTGTGTATGTAACTCAGTAGATGTGTCTGTATGTAACTCAGTAGATGTGTGTTTATATAACTCAGTAGATGTGTATGTATGTAACTCCGTAGATGTATGTATGTAACTCAGTAGATGTGCGTGTATGTAACTCATTAGATGTGTGTGTATGTAACTCAGTAGATTTGTGTGTATGTAACTCAGTAGATGTGTGTATATGTAACACAGTAGATGTCGGTGTATGTAACTCAGTAGATGTGTGTGTATGTAGCTCAGTAGGTGTATGTATGTAACTCAGTAGATGTGCGTGTATGTAACTCAGTAGATGTGTGTATGTCACTCAGTAGAGGTGTGTGTATGTAACTCAGTGGATGTGTGTATATGTAATTAAGTAGATGTGTATGTATTTAACTCAGTAGATGTGTGTGTATGTAACTAAGTAGATGTGTATGTATGTAACTCAGTGGATGTGTGTGTATGTAACTCAGTAGATGTGTGTGTATGTAACTCAGCAGATGTGTGTATGTAACTCAGTAGATGCGTGTGTATATAACTCAGTAGATGTGTGTGTACGTAATTCAGTAGATGTGTGTATGTAACTCAGTAGATGTGTATGTATTTGACACAGTAGATGTGTGTGTATGTAACTCAATAGATGTGTGTGTATGTAACTCAGTAGATATGTGTGTATATAACTCAGTAGATGTGTGTGTATGTAACTCAGTAGATGTGTGTATGTAACTCAGTAGATGTGAGTGTATGTAACTCAGTAGATGTGTGTGTGTATGTAACTCAGTAGATGTGTGTATGTAACTCAGTAGATGTGAGTGTATGTAACTCAGTAGATGTGAGTGTAAATAACTCAGTAGATGTGTATGTATGTAACTCAGTAGATGTGTATGTATGTAACTCAGTAGAGGTGTGTGTCTATAACTCAGTGGATGTGTGTATATGTAACTCAGTAGATGTGTGTATGTAACTCAGTAGATGTGTGTATATGTAACTCAGTAGATGTGTGTGTATGTAATTCAGTAGATGTGTGTGTATATAACTCAGTAGATGTTTGTGTATGTAACTTAGTAGATATGTGTGTATGTAACTCAGTAGATGTGTGTGTATGTAACTCAATATATGTGTATGTATGTAACTCAGTAGATGTGTGTATGTAACTAAGTAGATGTGTGTATGTAACTCAGTAGATATGTGTGTATGTAACTCAGTAGATGTGTGTATGGTACTCAATAGCTGTGTATGTATGTAACTCAGTAGATATGTTTATTTAACACAGTAGATGTGAGTGTATGTAACTCAGTAGATGTGTGTGTATATAACTCTGTAGATGTGTGTGTATGTAACTCTGTAGATGTGTGTATGTATCTCGGTTGATGTGTGCGTATGTAACTCAGTAGATGTGTGTATGTAACTCAGTAGTTGTGTGTGTGTATGTAACTCAGTAGATGTGTGTGTATGTAACTCAGTAGATTTGTGTGTATGTAACTCAGTAGATATGTGTATATGTAACTGAGTAGATGTGTGTGTATGTAACTCAGTAGATGTGTGTGTATGTAACTCAGTATATGTGTGTGTATGTAACTCAGTAGATGCATTCATGTAACTCAGTAGATGTGTGTGTATGCAACTCAGTAGATGTGCGTGTATGTAACTGAGTAGATGTGTGTATGTAACTCAGTAGAGGTGTGTGTATGTAACTCAGTGGATGTGTGTATATGTAACACAGTAGATTTGTGTGTATGTAACTCAGTAGATGTGAGTGTATGTAACTCAGTAGATGTGTATGTATGTGACTCAGTAGATGTGTGTGTTTGTAACTCAGTAGATGTGTGTATGTAACTAGGGATATATGTGTGTATGAAACACAGTAGATGTGAGTGTATGTAACTCAGTAGATGTGTGTGTATGTAACTCAATAGAGATGTGTGTATATAACTCAGTAGATGTGTGTGTATGTAACTCAGTAGATATGTGTGTATGTAACTCAGTAGATGTATGTATGTAACTCACTAGATCTGTATGTATGTAACTCAGTAGATGTGTGTGTATGTAACTCAGTAGATGTGTGTGTATGTAATTCAGTAGATGTATATATGTAACTCAGTAGATGTGTGTGTATGTGACACAGTAGATGTGTGTGTATGTAACTCAGTAGATATGTGTGTATGTAACTGAGTAGATGTGAGTGTATGTAACTCGGTAGATGTGAGTGTATGTAACTCAGTAGATGTGTGTATGTAACTCAGTAGATGTGTGTGTATATGTAACTCAGTAGTTGTGTGTGTATGTAACTCAGCAGAGGTGTGTGTATGTAACTCAGTAGATGTGTGTGTATGTGACTCAATAGATGTGCGTGTATGTAACTCAGTAGATATGTGTGTATGTAACTCAGTAGATGCCAGTGTATGTAACTCAGTAGATGTGTATGTATGTAACTCAGTAGATGTGTGTATGTAACTAAGTAGATGTGTGTATGTAACTCAGTAGATATGTGTGTATGTAACTCAGTAGATGTTTGCATGTAACTCAGTAGTTGTGTGTGTATATGTAACTGAGTAGATATGTGTATGTAACTCAGTAGATATGTGTATATGTAACAACAGTAGTTGTATGTGTGTATGTAACTCAGTAGATGTGTGTGTATGTAACTCAGTAGATGTGGGTATATGTAAGTCAGTAGATGTGTGTGTATGTAACTCTGTAGATGTATGTATGTAACTCAGTAGATGTGCGTGTATGTAACTCAGTAGATGTGTGTATGTAACTCAGTAGAGGTGTGTTATGTAGCTCAGTGGATGTGTGTATATGTAACTCAGTAGATGCGTGTGTATGTTACTCAGTAGATGTGTGTGTATGTTATTCAGTAGATGTATGTATGTGACTCAGTAGATGTGTGTGTATGTAACACAGTAGATGTGTATGTAACTCAGTAGATGTTTGTGTATGTAACTCAGTAGATGTGTGTCTATGTAACTCAGTAGATGTGTGTGTATGTAACTCCGTAGATATATGTTTATGTAACTCAGTAGATGTGTGTATGTAACTCAGTAGATGTGTGTGTATGTAACACAGTAGATGTGTGTATATGTAACTCAGTAGATGTTTGTGTATGTAACTCAGTAGATGTGTGTGTATGTAACTCAGTAGATGTATGTATGTAACTCAGTAGATGTGTGTATGTAACTCAGTAGATGTGCGTGTATGTAACTCAGTAGATGTGTGTATGTAACTCAGTAGATATGTCTGTATGTAACTCAGTAGATGTGTGTGTATGTAACTCAGTAGATGTGTGTATATAACTTAGGAGATGTGTGTGTATGTAACTCAGTAGATGTGTGCGTATGTAACTCAGTAGATGTGCGTGTATCTAATTCAGTACATGTGTGTATGTAACTCAGTAGATGCGTGTGTATGTAACTCAGTAGATGTGTGTGTATGTAATTCAGTAGATGTATGTATGTGACTCAGTAGATGTGTGTGTATGTCACACAGTAGATGTGTGTGTATGTAACTCAGTAGATGTGTGTGTATGCAACTCAGCAGATGTGTGTATGTAACTAAGTAGAGGTGTGTATGTAACTCAGTAGATATGTGTGTATGAAACTCAGTAGATGTGTGCATGTAACTCAGTAGTTGTGTGTGTATGTAACTCAGTAGATATGTGTATGTAACTCAGTAGATGTGTGTGTATGCAACTCAGTAGATGTGAGTGTATGTAACTCAGTAGATGTGAGTGTATGTAACTCAGGAGTAGTGTGCATGGAACTCAGTAGTTGTGTGTGTGTATGTAACTCAGTAGATATGTGTATGTAACTCGGTAGATATGTGTATATGTAACTCAGTAGATATGTGTGTATGTAACTCAGTAGATGTGTGTATGTAACTCAGTAGATGTGTGTGTATGTAACTCAGTAGATGTGTGTATGTAACTCAGTAGATGTGTGTCTGTAACTCAGTAGATGTGTGTATATGTAGCTTAGTAGATGTGTATATGTAACTCAGTAGATGTGTCTGTATGTAACTCTGTAGAGGTGTGTATGTAACTCAGTAGATGTGTCTGTATGTAACTCAGTAGATGTGTGTTTATATAACTCAGTAGATGTCTATGTATGTAACTCCGTAGATGTATGTATGTAACTCAGTAGATGTGCGTGTATGTAACTCATTAGATGTGTGTGTATGTAACTCAGTAGATTTGTGTGTATGTAACTCAGTAGATGTGTGTATATGTAACACAGTAGATGTCGGTGTATGTAACTCAGTAGATGTGTGTGTATGTAGCTCAGTAGGTGTATGTATGTAACTCAGTAGATGTGCGTGTATGTAACTCAGTGGATGTGTGTATATGTAACACAGTAGATGTGTGTGTATTTAACTCAGTAGATGTGTGTGTATGTAACTAAGTAGATGTGTATGTATGTAACTCAGTGGATGTGTGTGTATGTAACTCAGTAGATGTGTGTGTATGTAACTCAGCAGATATGTGTATGTAACTCAGTAGATGCGTGTGTATATAACTCAGTAGATGTGTGTGTACGTAATTCAGTAGATGTGTGTATGTAACTCAGTAGATGTGTATGTATTTGACACAGTAGATGTGTGTGTGTAGGTAACTCAGTAGATGTGTGTATGTAACTCAGTAGATGTGAGTGTATGTAACTCAGTAGATGTGAGTGTAAATAACTCAGTAGATGTGTATGTATGTAACTCAGTAGATGTGTATGTATGTAACTCAGTAGAGGTGTGTGTATGTAACTCAGTGGATGTGTGTATATGTAACTCAGTAGATGTGTGTATGTAACTCAGTAGATGTGTGTATATGTAACTCAGTAGATGTGTGTGTATGTAACTGAGTAGATGTGAGTGTATGTAACTCGGTAGATGTGAGAGTATGTAACTCAGTAGATGTGTGTATGTAACTCAGTAGATGTGTGTGTATATGTAACTCAGTAGTTGTGTGTGTATGTAACTCAGCAGAGGTGTGTGTATGTAACTCAGTAGATGTGTGTGTATGTGACTCAATAGATGTGCGTGTATGTAACTCAGTAGATATGTGTGTATGTAACTCAGTAGATGCCAGTGTATGTAACTCAGTAGATGTGTATGTATGTAACTCAGTAGATGTGTGTATGTAACTAAGTAGATGTGTGTATGTAACTCAGTAGATATGTCTGTATGTAACTCAGTAGATGTTTGCATGTAACTCAGTAGTTGTGTGTGTATATGTAACTGAGTAGATATGTGTATGTAACTCAGTAGATATGTGTATATGTAACAACAGTAGTTGTATGTGTGTATGTAACTCAGTAGATGTGTGTATGTAACTCAGTAGATATGTGTATATGTAACTCAGTAGTTGTATGTGTGTATGTAACTCAGTAGATGTGTGTGTATGTAACTCAGTAGATGTGGGTATATGTAAGTCAGTAGATGTGTGTGTATGTAACTCTGTAGATGTATGTATGTAACTCAGTAGATGTGCGTGTATGTAACTCAGTAGATGTGTGTATGTAACTCAGTAGAGGTGTGTGTATGTAGCTCAGTGGATGTGTGTATATGTAACTCAGTAGATGCGTGTGTATGTTACTCAGTAGATGTGTGTGTATGTTATTCAGTAGATGTATGTATGTGACTCAGTAGATGTGTGTGTATGTAACACAGTAGATGTGTATGTAACTCAGTAGATGTTTGTGTATGTAACTCAGTAGATGTGTGTCTATGTAACTCAGTAGATGTGTGTGTATTTAACTCCGTAGATATGTGTTTATGTAACTCAGTAGATGTGTGTATGTAACTCAGTAGATGTGTGTGTATGTAACACAGTAGATGTGTGTATATGTAACTCAGTAGATGTTTGTGTATGTAACTCAGTAGATGTGTGTGTATGTAACTCAGTAGATGTATGTATGTAACTCAGTAGATGTGTGTATGTAACTCAGTAGATGTGCGTGTATGTAACTCAGTAGATGTGTGTATGTAACTCAGTAGATATGTCTGTATGTAACTCAGTAGATGTGTGTGTATGTAACTCAGTTGATGTGTGTATATAACTTAGGAGATGTGTGTGTATGTAACTCAGTAGATGTGTGTGTATGTAACTCAGTAGATGTGCGTGTATCTAATTCAGTACATGTGTGTATGTAACTCAGTAGATGCGTGTGTATGTAACTCAGTAGATGTGTGTGTATGTAATTCAGTAGATGTATGTATGTGACTCAGTAGATGTGTGTGTATGTAACACAGTAGATGTATGTGTATGTAACTCAGTAGATGTGTGTGTATGCAACTCAGCAGATGTGTGTATGTAACTAAGTAGAGGTGTGTATGTAACTCAGTAGATATGTGTGTATGTAACTCAGTAGATGTGTGCATGTAACTCAGTAGTTGTGTGTGTATGTAACTCAGTAGATATGTGTATGTAACTCAGTAGATGTGTGTGTATGTAACTCAGTAGATGTGAGTGTATGTAACTCAGGAGTAGTGTGCATGGAACTCAGTAGTTGTGTGTGTGTATGTAACTCAGTAGATATGTGTATGTAACTCGGTAGATATGTGTATATGTAACTCAGTAGATATGTGTGTATGTAACTCAGTAGATGTGTGTATGTAACTCAGTAGATGTGTGTGTATGTAACTCAGTAGATGTGTGTATGTAACTCAGTAGATGTGTGTCTGTAACTCAGTAGATGTGTGTATATGTAGCTTAGTAGATGTGTATATGTAACTCAGTAGATGTGTCTGTATGTAACTCTGTAGAGGTGTGTATGTAACTCAGTAGATGTGTCTGTATGTAACTAAGTAGATGTGTGTTTATATAACTCAGTAGATGTGTATGTATGTAACTCCGTAGATGTATGTATGTAACTCAGTAGATGTGCGTGTATGTAACTCATTAGATGTGTGTGTATGTAACTCAGTAGATTTGTGTGTATGTAACTCAGTAGATGTGTGTATATGTAACACAGTAGATGTCGGTGTATGTAACTCAGTAGATGTGTGTGTATGTAGCTCAGTAGGTGTATGTATGTAACTCAGTAGATGTGCGTGTATGTAACTCAGTAGATGTGTGTATGTCACTCAGTAGAGGTGTGTGTATGTAACTCAGTGGATGTGTGTATATGTAACTCAGTAGATGTGTGTGTATTTAACTCAGTAGATGTGTGTGTATGTAACTAAGTAGATGTGTATGTATGTAACTCAATGGATGTGTGTGTATGTAACTCAGTAGATGTGTGTGTATGTAACTCAGCAGATGTGTGTATGTAACTCAGTAGATGCGTGTGTATATAACTCAGTAGATGTGTGTGTACGTAATTCAGTAGATGTGTGTATGTAACTCAGTAGATGTGTATGTATTTGACACAGTAGATGTGTGTGTATGTAACTCAATAGATGTGTGTGTATTTAACTCAGTAGATATGTGTGTATATAACTCAGTAGATGTGTGTGTATGTAACTCAGTAGATGTGTGTATGTAACTCAGTAGATGTGAGTGTATGTAACTCAGTAGATGTGTGTGTGTAGGTAACTCAGTAGATGTGTGTATGTAACTCAGTAGATGTGAGTGTATGTAACTCAGTAGATGTGAGTGTAAATAACTCAGTAGATGTGTATGTATGTAACTCAGTAGATGTGTATGTATGTAACTCAGTAGAGGTGTGTGTATGTAACTCAGTGGATGTGTGTATATGTAACTCAGTAGATGTGTGTATGTAACTCAGTAGATGTGTGTATATGTAACTCAGTAGATGTGTGTGTATGTAATTCAGTAGATGTGTGTGTATATAACTCAGTAGATGTTTGTGTATGTAAATCAGTAGATATGTGTGTATGTAACTCAGTAGATGTGTGTGTATGTAACTCAATATATGTGTATGTATGTAACTCAGTAGATGTGTGTATGTAACTAAGTAGATGTGTGTATGTAACTCAGTAGATATGTGTGTATGTAACTCAGTAGATGTGTGTATGGAACTCAATAGCTGTGTATGTATGTAACTCAGTAGATATGTTTATTTAACACAGTAGATGTGTGTGTATGTAACTCAGTAGATGTGTGTATGTAACTCAGTAGTTGTGTGTGTGTATGTAACTCAGTAGATGTGTGTGTATGTAACTCAGTAGATTTGTGTGTATGTAACTCAGTAGATATGTGTATATGTAACTGAGTAGATGTGTGTGTATGTAACACAGTAGATGTGTGTGTATGTAACTCAGTAGATGTGTGTGTATGTAACTCAGTAGATGCATTCATGTAACTCAGTAGATGTGTGTGTATGTAACTCAGTAGATGTGCGTGTATGTAACTGAGTAGATGTGTGTATGTAACTCAGTAGAGGTGTGTGTATGTAACTCAGTGGATGTGTGTATATGTAACACAGTAGATTTGTGTGTATGTAACTCAGTAGATGTGAGTGTATGTAACTCAGTAGATGTGTATGTATGTGACTCAGTAGATGTGTGTGTTTGTAACTCAGTAGATGTGTGTATGTAACTAGGGATATATGTGTGTATGAAACACAGTAGATGTGAGTGTATGTAACTCAGTAGATGTGTGTGTATGTAACTCAGTAGAGATGTGTGTATATAACTCAGTAGATGTGTGTGTATGTAACTCAGTAGATATGTGTGTATGTAACTCAGTAGATGTATGTATGTAACTCACTAGATCTGTATGTATGTAACTCAGTAGATGTGTGTGTATGTAACTCAGTAGATGTGTGTGTATGTAATTCAGTAGATGTATATATGTAACTCAGTAGATGTGTGTGTATGTGACACAGTAGATGTGTGTGTATGTAACTCAGTAGATATGTGTGTATGTAACTGAGTAGATGTGAGTGTATGTTACTCGGTAGATGTGAGTGTATGTAACTCAGTAGATGTGTGTGTATATGTAACTCAGTAGTTGTGTGTCTATGTAACTTAGCAGAGGTGTGTGTATGTAACTCAGTAGATGTGTGTGTATGTGACTCAATAGATGTGCGTGTATGTAACTCAGTAGATATGTGTGTATGTAACTCAGTAGATGCCAGTGTATGTAACTCAGTAGATGTGTATGTATGTAACTCAGTAGATGTGTGTATGTAACTAAGTAGATGTGTGTATGTAACTCAGTAGATATGTGTGTATGTAACTCAGTAGATGTTTGCATGTAACTCAGTAGTTGTGTGTGTATATGTAACTGAGTAGATATGTGTATGTAACTCAGTAGATATGTGTATATGTAACAACAGTAGTTGTATGTGTGTATGTAACTCAGTAGATGTGTGTATGTAACTCAGTAGATATGTGGATATGTAACTCAGTAGTTGTATGTGTGTATGTAACTCAGTAGATGTGTGTGTATGTAACTCAGTAGATGTGGGTATATGTAAGTCAGTAGATGTGTGTGTATGTAACTCTGTAGATGTATGTATGTAACTCAGTAGATGTGCGTGTATGTAACTCAGTAGATGTGTGTATGTAACTCAGTAGAGGTGTGTGTATGTAGCTCAGTGGATGTGTGTATATGTAACTCAGTAGATGCGTGTGTATGTTACTCAGTAGATGTGTGTGTATGTTATTCAGTAGATGTATGTATGTGACTCAGTAGATGTGTGTGTATGTAACACAGTAGATGTGTATGTAACTCAGTAGATGTTTGTGTATGTAACTCAGTAGATGTGTGTCTATGTAACTCAGTAGATGTGTGTGTATGTAACTCCGTAGATATGTGTTTATGTAACTCAGTAGATGTGTGTATGTAACTCAGTAGATGTGTGTGTATGTAACACAGTAGATGTGTGTATATGTAACTCAGTAGATGTTTGTGTATGTAACTCAGTAGATGTGTGTGTATGTAACTCAGTAGATGTATGTAACTCAGTAGATGTGTGTATGTAACTCAGTAGATGTGCGTGTATGTAACTCAGTAGATGTGTGTATGTAATTCAGTAGATATGTCTGTATGTAACTCAGTAGATGTGTGTGTATGTAACTCAGTAGATGTGTGTATATAACTTAGGAGATGTGTGTGTATGTAACTCAGTAGATGTGTGTGTATGTAACACAGTAGATGTGTGTGTATGTAACTCAGTAGATGTGTGTGTATGTAATTCAGTAGATGTATGTATGTGACTCAGTAGATGTGTGTGTATGTAACACAGTAGATGTGTGTGTATGTAACTCAGTAGATGTGTGTGTATGCAACTCAGCAGATGTGTGTATGTAACTATGTAGAGGTGTGTATGTAACACAGTAGATATGTGTGTATGTAACTCAGTAGATGTGTGCATGTATCTCAGTAGTTGTGTGTGTATGTAACTCAGTAGATATGTGTATGTAACTCAGTAGATGTGTGTGTATGTAACTCAGTAGATGTGAGTGTATGTAACTCAGTAGATGTGAGTGTATGTAACTCAGGAGTAGTGTGCATGGAACTCAGTAGTTGTGTGTGTGTATGTAACTCAGTAGATATGTGTATGTAACTCGGTAGATATGTGTATATGTAACTCAGTAGATATGCGTGTATGTAACTCAGTAGATGTGTGTATGTAACTCAGTAGATGTGTGTGTATGTAACTCAGTAGATGTGTGCATGTAACTCAGTAGATGTGTGTCTGTAACTCAGTAGATGTGTGTATATGTAGCTTAGTAGATGTGTATGTATGTAACTCAGTAGATATGTATGTATGTAACTCAGTAGAGGTGTGTGTATGTAACTCAGTGGATGTGTGTATATGTAACTCAGTAGATGTGTGTATGTAACTCAGTAGATGTGTGTATATGTAACTCAGTAGATGTTTGCATGTAACTCAGTAGTTGTGTGTGTATATGTAACTGAGTAGATATGTGTATGTAACTCAGTAGATATGTGTATATGTAACAACAGTAGTTGTATGTGTGTATGTAACTCAGTAGATGTGTGTATGTAACTCAGTAGATATGTGTATATGTAACTCAGTAGTTGTATGTGTGTATGTAACTCAGTAGATGTGTGTGTATGTAACTCAGTAGTTGTGGGTATATGTAAGTCAGTAGATGTGTGTGTATGTAACTCTGTAGATGTATGTATGTAACTCAGTAGATGTGCGTGTATGTAACTCAGTAGATGTGTGTATGTAACTCAGTAGATGTGAGTGTATGTAACTCAGTAGATGTGAGTGTATGTAACTCAGGAGTAGTGTGCATGGAACTCAGTAGTTGTGTGTGTGTATGTAACTCAGTAGATATGTGTATGTAACTCGGTAGATATGTGTATATGTAACTCAGTAGATATGTGTGTATGTAACTCAGTAGATGTGTGTCTGTAACTCAGTAGATGTGTGTATATGTAGCTTAGTAGATGTGTATATGTAACTCAGTAGATGTGTCTGTATGTAACTCTGTAGAGGTGTGTATGTAACTCAGTAGATGTGTCTGTATGTAACTCAGTAGATGTGTGTTTATATAACTCAGTAGATGTGTATGTATGTAACTCAGTAGATGTATGTATGTAACTCAGTAGATGTGCGTGTATGTAACTCATTAGATGTGTGTGTATGTAACTCAGTAGATTTGTGTGTATGTAACTCAGTAGATGTGTGTATATGTAACACAGTAGATGTCGGTGTATGTAACTCAGTAGATGTGTGTGTATGTAGCTCAGTAGGTGTATGTATGTAACTCAGTAGATGTGCGTGTATGTAACTCAGTAGATGTGTGTATGTCACTCAGTAGAGGAGTGTGTATGTAACTCAGTGGATGTGTGTATATGTAACTCAGTAGATGTGTGTGTATTTAACTCAGTAGATGTGTGTGTATGTAACTAAGTAGATGTGTATGTATGTAACTCAGTGGATGTGTGTGTATGTAACTCAGTAGATGTTTGTGTATGTAACTCAGCAGATGTGTGTATGTAATTCAGTAGATGTGTATGTATTTGACACAGTAGATGTGTGTGTATTTAACTCAATAGATGTGTGTGTATGTAACTCAGTAGATATGTGTGTATATAACTCAGTAGATGTGTGTGTATGTAACTCAGTAGATGTGTGTATGTAACTCAGTAGATGTGAGTGTATGTAACTCAGTAGATGTGTGTGTGTAGGTAACTCAGTAGATGTGTGTATGTAACTCAGTAGATGTGAGTGTATGTAACTCAGTAGATGTGAGTGTAAATAACTCAGTAGATGTGTATGTATGTAACTCAGTAGATGTGTATGTATGTAACTCAGTAGAGGTGTGTGTATGTAACTCAGTGGATGTGTGTATATGTAACTCAGTAGATGTGTGTATGTAACTCAGTAGATGTGTGTATATGTAACTCAATAGATGTGTGTGTATGTAATTCAGTAGATGTGTGTGTATATAACTCAGTAGATGTTTGTGTATGTAACTCAGTAGATATGTGTGTATGTAACTCAGTAGATGTGTGTGTATGTAACTCAATATATGTGTATGTATGTAACTCAGTAGATGTGTGTATGTAACTAAATAGATGTGTGTATGTAACTCAGTAGATATGTGTGTATGTAACTCAGTAGATGTGTGTATGGAACTCAATAGCTGTGTATGTATGTAACTCCGTAGATATGTTTATTTAACACAGTAGATGTGAGTGTAGGTAACTCAGTAGATGTGTGTGTATATAACTCTGTAGATGTGTGTGTATGTAACTCTGTAGATGTGTGTATGTATCTCAGTTGATGTGTGTGTATGTAACTCAGTAGATGTGTGTATGTAACTCAGTAGTTGTGTGTGTGTATGTAACTCAGTAGATGTGTGTGTATGTAACTCAGTAGATGTGTGTGTATGTAACTCAGTAGATGCATTCATGTAACTCAGTAGATGTGTGTGTATGTAACTCAGTAGATGTGCGTGTATGTAACTGAGTAGATGTGTGTATGTAACTCAGTAGAGGTGTGTGTATGTAACTCAGTGGATGTGTGTATATGTAACACAGTAGATTTGTGTGTATGTAACTCAGTAGATGTGAGTGTATGTAACTCAGTAGATGTGTATGTATGTGACTCAGTAGATGTGTGTGTTTGTAACTCAGTAGATGTGTGTATGTAACTAGGGATATATGTGTGTATGAAACACAGTAGATGTGAGTGTATGTAACTCAGTAGATGTGTGTGTATGTAACTCGGTAGAGATGTGTGTATATAACTCAGTAGATGTGTGTGTATGTAACTCAGTAGATATGTGTGTATGTAACTCAGTAGATGTATGTATGTAACTCACTAGATCTGTATGTATGTAACTCAGTAGATGTGTGTGTATGTAACTCAGTAGATGTGTGTGTATGTAATTCAGTAGATGTATATATGTAACTCAGTAGATGTGTGTGTATGTGACACAGTAGATGTGTGTGTATGTAACTCAGTAGATATGTGTGTATGTAACTGAATAGATGTGAGTGTATGTAACTCGGTAGATGTGAGTGTATCTAACTCAGTAGATGTGTGTATGTAACTCAGTAGATGTGTGTATGTAACTCAGTAGTTGTGTGTGTATGTAACTCAGCAGAGGTGTGTGTATGTAACTCAGTAGATGTGTGTGTATGTGACTCAATAGATGTGCGTGTATGTAACTCAGTAGATATGTGTGCATGTAACTCAGTAGATGCCAGTGTATGTAACTCAGTAGATGTGTATGTATGTAACTCAGTAGATGTGTGTATGTAACTAAGTAGATGTGTGTATGTAACTCAGTAGATATGTGTGTATGTAACTCAGTAGATGTTTGCATGTAACTCAGTAGTTGTGTGTGTATATGTAACTGAGTAGATATGTGTATGTAACTCAGTAGATATGTGTATACGTAACAACAGTAGTTGTATGTGTGTATGTAACTCAGTAGATGTGTGTATGTAACTCAGTAGATATGTGTATATGTAACTCAGTAGTTGTATGTGTGTATGTAACTCAGTAGATGTGTGTGTATGTAACTCAGTAGATGTGGGTATATGTAAGTCAGTAGATGTGTGTGTATGTAACTCTGTAGATGTATGTATGTAACTCAGTAGATGTGCGTGTATGTAACTCAGTAGATGTGTGTATGTAACTCAGTAGAGGTGTGTGTATGTAGCTCAGTGGATGTGTGTATATGTAACTCAGTAGATGCGTGTGTATGTTACTCAGTAGATGTGTGTGTATGTTATTCAGTAGATGTATGTATGTGACTCAGTAGATGTGTTTGTATGTAACACAGTAGATGTGTATGTAACTCAGTAGATGTTTGTGTATGTAACTCAGTAGATGTGTGTGTATGTAACTCAGTAGATGTGTGTGTATGTAACTCCGTAGATATGTGTTTATGTAACTCAGTAGATGTGTGTATGTAACTCAGTAGATGTGTGTGTATGTAACACAGTAGATGTGTGTATATGTAACTCAGTAGATGTTTGTGTATGTAACTCAGTTGATGTGTGTGTATGTAACTCAGTAGATGTATGTATGTAACTCAGTAGATGTGTGTGTATCTATCTCAGTAGATGTGTGTGTATGTAACTCAATAGATGTGCGTGTATGTAACTCAGTAGATGTGTGTATGTAACTCAGTAGATATGTGTGTATGTAACTCAGTAGATGTGTGTGTATGTAACTCAGTAGATGTGTGTATGTAACTTAGGAGATGTGTGTGTATGTAACTCAGTAGATGTGTGTGTATGTAACTCAGTAAATGTGCGTGTATGTAATTCAGTAGATGTGTGTATGTAACTCAGTAGATGCGTGTTTATGTAACTCAGTAGATATGTGTGTATGTAATTCAGTAGATGTATGTATGTGACTCAGTAGATGTGTGTATGTAACACAGTAGATATGTGTGTATGTAACTCGGTAGGTGTTTGTGTATGTAACTCAGTAGATGTGTGTGTATGTAACTCAGTAGATGTGTGTATATGAAAGTCAGTAGATGTGTGTGTATGTAACTCTGTAGATGTGTGTATGTATCTCAGTTGATGCGTGTGTATGTAACTCAGTAGATTTGTGTGTATGTAACTCAGTAGATGTGTGTATATGTAACTCAGTAGATGTGTGTATATGTAACTCAGTAGATGTGTGTGTATGTAACTCAGTAGATGTGTGTGTATGTAACTCAGTAGATGTGTATGTATGTAACTCAGTAGATGTGTGTGTATGTAACTCAGTAGATGTGTGTGTATGTAACTCAGTTGATGTGTGTATGTAACTCAGTAGGTGTATGTATGTGACTCAGTAGAGGTGTGTGTATGTAACACAGCAGATGTGTGTATATGTAACTCAGTAGATGTGTGTATGCAACTCAGTAGATGTGTGTATATGTAACTCTGTAGATGTGTGTGTATGTAACTAAGTAGATGTGAGCGTATGTAACTCAGTAGATGTATGTATGTAACTCAGTAGATGTGCGTGTATGTAACTCAGTGGATGTGTGGATGTAACTCAGTAGATGTGTGTATGCAACTCAGTAGATGTGTGTGTATCTATCTCAGTAGATGTGTGTGTATGTAACTCAATAGATGTGCGTGTATGTAACTCAGTAGATGTGTGTATGTAACTCAGTAGATATGTGTGTATGTAACTCAGTAGATGTGTGTGTATGTAACTCAGTAGATGTGTGTATATAACTTAGGAGATGTGTGTGTATGTAACTCAGTAGATATGTCCGTATGTATCTCAGTAGATGTGTGTGTATGTAACTCAGTAGATGTGTGTATATAACTTAGGAGATGTGTGTGTATGTAACTCAGTAGATGTGTGTGTATGTAACTCAGTAGATGTGCGTGTATGTAATTTAGTAGATGTGTGTATGTAACTCAGTAGATGCGTGTGTATGTAACTCAGTAGATGTGTGTGTGTGTAATTCAGTAGATGTATGTATGTGACTCAGTAGATGTGTGTGTATGTAACACAGTAGATATGTGTGTATGTAATTCAGTAGATGTGTGTGTATGTAACTCAGTAGATGTGTGTATATAACTTAGGAGATGTGTGTGTATGTAACTCAGTAGATGTGTGTGTATGTAACACAGTAGATGTGTCTGTATGTAACTCAGTAGATGTGTATATGTAACTCAGTAGATGTGTGTGTATGTAACTCAGTAGATGTGTGTGTATGTAATTCAGTAGATGTATGTATGTGACTCAGTAGATGTGTGTATGTAACTCAGTAGATGTGTGTGTATGTAACTCAGTAGATATGTATGTATGTAACTCAGTAGATGTGTGTGTATGTAATTCAGTAGATGTATGTATGTGACTCAGTAGATGTGTGTGTATGTAACACAGTAGATGTGTGTATGTAACTCAGTAGTTATGTGTATGTAACTCAGTAGATGTGTGTATATGTAACTCAGTAGTTGTGTGCGTGTATGTAACTCAGTAGATGTGTGTATGTAACTCAGTAGAGGTGTGTATGTAACTCAGTAGATGTGTGTATGTAACTCAATAGATGTGTGTATATGTAACTCAGTAGATCTGTGTGTATGTAACTCAGTAGATGTATGTGTATGTAATTCAGTTGATGTGTGTGTATGTAACTCAGTAGATGTGTGTATATGTAACTCAGTAGATGTGTGTGTATGTAATTCAGTAGATGTGTGTGTATGTAACTCAGTAGATGTGTGTGTATGTAACTCAATAGATGTATGTATGTAACTCAGTAGATGTGCGTGTATGTAACTCAGTGGATGTGTGTATGTAACTCAGTATTCATGTGTGTGTATGTAACTCAGTAGATATGTGTATGTAACTCAGTAGATGTGTGTATATGTAACTCAGTAGATGTGTGTGTTTGGTACTCAGTAGATGTATGTGTTTGTAACTCAGTAGATGTATGTGTATCTAACTCAGTAGATGTGTATGTATGTAAATCAGTAGATGTGTGTGTATGTAACTCAGTAGATGTGTCTGTATGTAACTCAGTAGATGTGTGTATGTAACTCAGTAGATGTGTGTGTATGTAACTCAGTAGATGTATGTGTATCTACCTCAGTAGATGTGTATGTATGTAAATCAGTAGATGTGTGTATGTAACTCAGTAGATGTGTGTGTATGTAACTCAGTAGATGTGTGTATGTAACACAGTAGATGTGTGTGTATGTAAATCAGTAGATGTGTGTATGTAACTCAGTAGATGTGTGTGTATGTAACTCAGTAGATGTGTCTGTATGTAACTCAGTAGATGTGTGTATGTAACTCAGTAGATGTGTGTGTATGTAACTCAGTAGATGTGTGTATGTAACTCAGTAGTTGTGTGTGTGTAACTCAGTAGATGTGTGTGTATGTAACTAAGTAGATGTCTGTATATGTAACTCAGTAGTTGTGTGTGTGTATGTAACTCGGTAGATATGTGTCAGTAACTCAGTAGATATGTGCGTATGTAATCAGTAGATATGTGTGTGTATGTAACTCAGTAGATATGTATGTATGTAACTCAGTAGAGGTGTGTTTATGTAACTCAGTAGATATGTGTGTGCATGTAACACAGTAGATATGTATGTATGTAACACAGTAGATGTGTCTGTATGTAACTAAAGCCTAACATAAGTTACGAATGGTCGAAACACAAGCAGAATTATAATGAAATGATTACTAAATGATTTTAACATATTTTTTAACAATTGATGGTAGAAAAGATTTCAAACTGTCTTAACTTGGGCCGCAACTCATGGTGTCTAACACTCTTAACGGCTATATAGCATGGGAGTCTATTTTACCGAGACCGGCAACATACCTCTTCCAATATTTTGAGGTCTTGGGTTTGAACATGTATATTACTGTCTCCTTGGGTATGAATGTGCATATTTGGGGTTAATTACAAGAAAATAAGGACGTTAAAAGGTCATTTAAGTCATTCTTCATGGAAATCATTGTGACCGTTGAATATAAAAACTGGATTACTGTACATCTAACTCCCCAAACATGGATTACTGTACAGCTAGTCCCCAAACCTGGATTACTATACTAGTTTCCCAAATCTGGATTACTGTACAGCTAGTTCCCCAAATCTATGTGTGTTTGTACCTAATTAAGTTAGGGTAAGAATTAATGATGGTGTTGTAGGTGGGTGGAGTGATGGTTTATAATATTGAAAGTGGTCATGGTGTTAGTGATATGAAGGGAGCGAGGGTAGGGGTGGTTTGAATAGTACAATGATGATTGACTAAATGTATCTGGGTAGAATGGGTGGTGGCAAGGGTAATAATGGGGGGTCGAGGTGGTGGTTTTGTTTCGTTTCACTTTTACTTGCTTCAACAGTACATTAAAACATACACACACACATGTATATGATATGTGTGTTATGTATGTGTAGATATAGATAGATATATACATACACATACAAACACTTATATATTTATATATATATGTACTTAAACATACAAACATATATTTATATATATATATATATATATATATATATATATATATATATATATATATACATATACATACAAACACTTATATATTTATATGTATACATACACATACAAACACTTATATATTTATATACATACACATACAAACACTTATATATTTGTATATATATATATACATACATACAAACACATATGTGTGTGTGTATATATATATATATATACATACAAACACTTATATATTTGTATATATATATACATACAAACACTTATATATTTATATATATATATACATACACATACAAATACTTATATATTTATATATATATAGTTTATTTACAAACCAAAATATTTAAGGCATTTATTAACAACTATAAACTATAAATATATAAAAGCTCTGCAGGATCTTCATTGCATTGAGCTATAAACACAGTAAATGAGTATATTTACTATCATTAATATATTATTATTATTATTATTAAGGTGGTGGATTGGCAGTATCGGTAGAGGGTCAGACGCCATGCTTTCCAGCATAGTTACGTCCCTTTACGATCTGAGTTCAAATCCCGCCGAGGTTGACTTTGCCTTTCATCCTTACGGGGTCGATAAAATCAAGTACCAGTAATACCTGAGTAATTGCTGGTCTTGTGCCAAAAGTAGAAACAATTATTTTTATTATTATAATATATATATATATATATATATATATATATATATTGGTAAACGGAATAGAAAATGCTGACAAATTGTTCACAGTGAAAAATAGTTTAATTAGGAATAAGTGAGAATTAGTAATAGTATTGGTTAGTATTCAGATTTGGTTTTAAGTTTTACCGGTTGCGCATTTCTAATGTTTTCAAGAATAATGTTGAGATAGAGCGTCCGTGATGTTTGCTCTGATCTGATTAGTTTTGGGAACTATATACATATATATGATGCCTGCCCCCTCGTTATCGAGTATAGCCATTGCACGATATATCATTATTAATAATTATTAATTAATTCTATCGTGCAATGCCTGTGTGTGAAGATATCTTTTAAAGTGAGGAAAGACTGTGCACTGAGCCAATCCCACTCTCTGAGAGACAGTAGCTATAACCCGAAAAGAAGAAAAGATCAACATCATCGGTAACTACTGAGCCACAGGTTTTATATCGGAGTTATCCCAGTTTCCTGAGTTGCCTTCTCCTAGAAGAATACTCTGACAAAGACTAGGGGTCCTTCACTCCCAGTGGTTTAAGCGCGCGGTAGATGTGTATATACATATTTACACACTTTCGGATGGCCGTTGACTCTTATGAGTTCTTCCGCCCTTGTATATATATACATATACATATATATACATATACATATATATACATATACATATATACATACATACAGTCTGTTTACGTTTATATACTGGTCAGTCTATGAGTGTGTGTCTGCATATATATCAGCATAACTATATAAGAATGTTTGTAAATTTGTATATTTATCGTAACCTTGTTTATAAGGACAAGATGTCAATAAACAATTTTATTACAGTGCTATCTGCCAATAACAGACATCAATGTCACATCTCATAACAATATTAGGACAACACCAAAACACATTAAAGCAGAAACAGATCCCATAAATTTCAAAAAGTCTTTGGAAAATTCCATGGTGTCTAAATTCTGATTAGAAAGACTTTGCCAGGTGGTGCTATTAAGTTAGACATGGCTTGGGCCAATACTGACCAAATCTTATCAAAGTTATATGTATCTATGAATATGTGTATGTGTCTGCACACACGGTGTCTGTCTATCTCCTATTTTTCTCTATATATAGATACACTACAACACAAAACTATCTACAAAATAGCGAGTTCATACTAATATATACATAAACAAATCTGCCATATTTATGTTTAAGTCGATAAAACAAGTTATATCTTCAAGACATTTTAGATCATTGGCTGGGCTAAACAGCCACATTCGATTGAAACAATTGTTATTGTGTGTGTGTGTGTGTGTGTGTGTGTGTGTGTGTGTGTGTGTGTGTGTGTGTGTGTGTGTGTGTGTGTGTGTGTGTGTGTGTGTGTGTGTGTGCGTGCGTATATGTATATATATATATATATATATATATATATATATATATATATGTGTGTGTGTGTGTGTGTGTGTATTATTATTATTATTATTATTATTACAGTTGCATTTATCTTGCTTTATGTTCATACGAGTTATCACCAAGTCACAACCAGTGACCTCAAGAGACAACAAGGTCCGCCATGTTCAAGAAAGAACATACATATTCACACATGCATCTTTAGTGTTTAGACTTGTGATGTACTTATATTGACAGAATCTTCCTTAGTATATGGGCAGTTCCCATTAATACTATCTTTTGTATTTCTCCTATACGCGGGTTTCCTGGTATTTGCGATATGTAATCATTAGACCCCTTAGGTATCATTCCCAGAGCGCCTACAACCACTGGTATTGTTTTAGTTCTCAATTTCCACATTTTTCCAATTTCTATCTCCAGGTCCTTATACTTGCTCAATTTTTCAAATGTTTTTATAGATACATTCTTGTCTATTGGAACAGACATATCAATTAGCAGGCATACCCTCTTTTGAAAGTCTTTCAATATTATATCAGGTCTGTTTGCATCTATTTTTCGGTCTGTTTGGATGCTAAAGTTCCACAAGATTGAGATGTGATCTTTTTCAAGTATGGGAGGTGGTTGATGCTCCCACCAATTCTTTTGATGGGGCAGGTCAAAATGCTTACACATTATCCAATGTATGTATTGTGCAGCTCTGTCATGCCTGTTTAGGTATTCGGTTGGAGCTATAGGACTGCACATTGAAATTATATGGTCAATGGTCTCTGGTTGTTTTTTGCATACACGGCATAATGGGCTGCACCCATTTTTTATTATGTTGGCTTGGTAATTTTTTGTTGGCAGACACTGATCTTGTGCCGATATAATCAGTCCTTCAGTCTCCGATTTCAGTCCAGAGGATGCCAACCACTGATGGGTTAAAGTTTTGTCAACATCAGGATTGTTAGCTCGCTCTGGGTATTTTCCATACAGAGGCTTTTCTTGCCATTTCTTAGCCAGTTTCTGTAGCAGTTCTTTCTTTGCAGTTACTTTTACCTGCTTTGCTTTTTCTGTGTTTTCCATTTCAGCAGTAAATGGGACTTCTGAAATTTGTAGTCCATTACTGTATCTTTGTGCATCTTTTGTAATGGAATATGATCTTTTGATGCTTTCGTGTTTCAAAACGAGTTTGATCATCCAATCATGTGATTCCCTTAGATATGTAGATAATCCAATTGTTGCAGTTTTCAACCCACGTCCTCCTTCTTTCCTAGGGAGATATATTCTATCTATATCTGCCTTAGGGTGATGCATTCTGTGCATGGTTAAGAATTTTCGAATTTTTGTATCGAGCCTACGGATCTCTGTGCTTGACCAGTTGATGACATTGTAACTGTAGGTTACTACTGGTATGGCAAGCGTGTTTATGGCATCGATCCTATTCCTTGCATTCAATTCCGTTCTTAAGATTGTTCTTACTCTGCGGTAACATTCCTTCTTATCCTTTCCCTCATTGTCGAGTGCTTGATTCCGTCTCCTTCACAAACACCTAGATATTTGTAAGTTTTTTCTTGATCAAGTTCTCTTATCACGTTCCCCCGATCAAGATTAATGTCTGAACTCTTCAGCAGCTTTCCTCTGGTGAACGTTGCTTTGGCGCATTTATCTAGTCCAAACTCCATTTTAATGTCATCACTGAACTGCTTCACAGTTGGCCCTTGCAATTGTTCATCATTTTTTGCAAATAGTTTCAGGTTATCCATGTAGAACAGGTGATTAATGGTTTTGTCATAGACTTTATATCCATGTTTTGTTTCATTGAGCATTTTACTTAATGGTATAAGTGCGATGCAGAATAAAAGCGGTGATAAAAAGTCACCCTGAAAAATTCCACATTTAATATTAACTTCTCCAGCTTCCAGTGATTTTGTTTCACTATTCAAAAGGAGTGTCGTTCTCCATGTCTTCATACTGAATGACAAAAACCTCCTGACAACGGGGGATACTTTGAAAATCTCTAAACATTTTTCAATCCAACTGTGTGGCAAACTATCAAATGCTTTTTTATAATCTATCCAAGCAATCGATAGATTTTTGTGTCTATTATGACAATCTTCCAGTATCATTTTGTTAACCAGAAGCCGATCCTTACAGCCATATGAGCCTCGTTTACACCCTTTCTGCTCAATGGGAAATAGGTCATTTGTTATCAGGTGGTCATATGTGTATTCAGTTAGGACTGATGTTAACATTTTATGCATTGTGGTCATGCAAGTTATCGGTCTGTAATTTTTGGGATTGTTTGTCTCATCATTCTTCGGAAGCAGGAATGTAATGCCGTTAACTAGCCATGAAGGTATCTTTTCTGGCTCCTTAACTATTTCATTGTAAAGTTGGGCTAACAGCTCATGAGACTCTGTGAAGGCATTTATCCAAAAGTTTTGTATTTTGTCTTTTCCTGGGGATTTCCATTTGCTGGTTTTTCTTAGAGCCAAGCGCAACTGTTCAACTGTTATATTTTCCCATATTTGTTCCTCAAGGTGAGCTGTATCTTTCATTTGTCTGTCTATCCATGGGGCATGTATGTTATGAACTTTTTCTTCGGCCCAGATCTTTTCCCAGAATTCTTGCACTTCCTCCTTGGGTGGTATTGATTTAGCAGTTATTGTTGACTTACCAATTTTTCTGTAGAAGTTTCTTTGGTTGTTTTTGAACATATTATTGTCCTTATAGAATCTAGATCGTTTTTCAAAGCGCCTTATACGAGCAGCTTTGGCCGACACTTTTTGCTTGATTATTTCTATCAGCATGTCTATGTCACATGTTGATTTTATACTGTACTTTTTTTTCAATTTTCTAAGTTTAGTTTGTTTAACATGTTCACCTACTTTATAGTTTGTTAAAATTTCTATGTCAGATTGGAGAAGGTTTATTTGGCGATTGATGTTCTCTTGCCAAGTAGATTTCTTGTGGGAATTCCTTTGTTTTTTCATCTTCACTCCACATAAGTGAGTGGTGACTTTAGCCGATGCATAATAGAGATGATTTAAATCAGTAATGTTTAGTTTGTTTGTGATGATAATGTTTTTGAGAATTATGTTAGTCTTGTGTATTATCTTTTGGTTCTGTTTGGAGTTCTGGATCTTAGGGAGGGTGTCTCGTTGCCCCATGTCAGATTCTTTCATTTTCATCCATTCGATCATAATTTCATCCTTCAAGTTGGCAAGTTCATTCTCATTCATTTCCTTATCATTTACAATCTCATTATTTTCATTTGGAGTTTCATCCTGAGCATGCACTCCCTCCACTTTTTCGATCCTTTCTTTAATTTGTTCTGTTGCCAGTGATTCCGCCCCAACCCTGGGATTCGAAGTGTTACAGTTTACCTCGTTTTCACTGACACATGTTTCATTTTCCCTTCGCTGACTTTGTGCTAATAGCTTGATCTGATCAATTTCTATATCAGTTAGTAACTTTTTTCTTACAATATTTCTTCGTATATTGGCTAGTTTGTTACTGTCAATATAGCCTCTGTTTTCGGGATGTTTCTTTTTCCAGTTGATATATGTCTGTTCTGTATTCGATGTATTTGATGGGTAGTACATGGCAGTGTAGAAAGCCTCAAGGACTTCTTTATTATCTTCCCTTGACCATTTTTCTCTCTTTTTCTTTGGATTTCTTGGTGGTGAGCATGGAGGGCCAACAGTAGGAGTATTCCGGTTATGGGAGGTCTCCAACTCCGAAGTGATGGGAAGGTTTGAACCATTAGCTGATTTTTCGACCCCAGTCTGGTTCCTCTCTGAGCGACGCGGCACTTTTTTACCCGGGTGACGGCCGATCCGGTATGAGATTTTATCATTAGACATTTACTTTATTTTTTCGCGTTTTATCCTTATCCGCCAAGGGGTAATCATTTCGTGTTACCACTTCTAGAACGAGTGTCAACCAAGACTAGAGGGGTCGTTCTCCCCTAGAGACACGGCTATTCCCCGCCGGCCGCCATCCCGGTATTTCTTGGTCACGGGGTTTTCTTTTTGTTGTTTTTTTTTAAATTGTTATTATCATGAGTGGTTCCTTAATGTGAGCATTGCGTGGCTTAAGAATGAAATTATTAATAATTGTCTCCACTCCAGGCACAAGGCCAGCAATCACCCAGTGCATTACAATAATATAATATACTTTTTGTTGTAGTTGGCTGTTATTGTTGTTGGCTATGTCGGTGGTGGTGCCGGGGCTTTTTATATTGTTGGTGAGGAAGGGGTGAGCCAGCAGTCCCATATTTGTTGATATTGTCGTTTGGCCTTGGCCAGGTCACTAAGTCAATCTATTTATATCTTTTGCTAGCCTCTCCCTTGTCTAGTGATACCGCCACCTTCCCCTTTCTCTCTCAAGTTAACAGGGGAATAGTGGTGGTAGCATTGAAGGAGTGGTGGCGGCGGGGAGATGTGGGAGACAGTAGCGGCGGTATCGATACTGAGACAGTGGTGGTGGTGATGTCGATACCGAGGCAGTGGTGGTGGTGACGTGATCGTATTACTGTAGTGATGGTGTTGTAGCGGTGGTAGCAATGAAGGAGTGGTGGCGGCGGTGATGGGATAGTGGTGGTAATGATGGCAGTAGTGAGTGGTGGTGGTGAAATTGCCGTTATCTGGCTGTTGTGTTTAGTGTACACAGAGAGGTGATGAGGTAGGTGTTGTATCTAGTTTCTGGTGTTGTTTGGCTGTTCTATATAGCGTAGACAGAGGAGGGGGTTCTTCTTCCATTTATAGTCATTTTCTTTTTTGAATATACAATGTACAATACAAAGTTGAATATTTGAATATTTGAGCCTTATAACAATATATTTTGGGTCCGAATTTTGGGGGGTTCAAGCCGGGTGCTTTACGTAGCATTTGTACTAAGAGTTGTTATTTCACAAATGATTTAAATATGTTAAAAATTCAAAACTTACGGGAGCGATTTCATGACCTTCCGTCACCTCGTGCGTCTTCTTCCCTTATTATTATTATTATTATTATTATTATTATTATTATTATTATTATTATTATTATTATTACTGAACGCCATGGTTGACGGAGGCTCGGCTCTGTAAGGTATTGTAAATTTTGACCGCTATAACAATTGTAAATTGTTTAAAATTGTAACTAAATTGTAAACAAAAACACCCTCCTCCTCGTGAGAGGGGTCTTTCTGCCCGTTATTTGGCCCTTCGGGGTTAAATAACCGCTTATTGGGGTTTTGTGCCCAATATTTATTTTACCCCCCCCCCCCCCCCAAAAAAAAAACATGGCTACGAAAAAGAATTTTCACAAATCACTCCCACTCATTCCGTCTTCTTCTTCCTCAATCGTCACTACAGCAGAGAGTAGATTGTCTCTCTCCCTCCCTTCTCTAAATGTGTCTCTCTCCCTCCCTTCTCTTTCGCAAGCGACGCCAGTAAAGAAAAATAGTTTACAAAATCACGTGCAAAACATGGAACATTTCTCCACGACGACGACAACGACGAAAAAGATGTGCGGTAAATCCGAAAACCCATTTCATTCGTCTGTCGTCATGAATAATAGCAGTAGCAGCCGTAATAACAGCAGCAGCAGCAACAGTGACAAGGAAACCAACAGTAGCAGCCGCAACAGCATCAGCAGCAGCATAAACAACAACAGCATTAGCAGCAACAGCAACAACAGCAGCAGTAGCAACAACAACAACAACCACAGCAACAGCGGCGGCGGCAGTAGTCGTAGTACCTGCAGCAACAACAAAAGTAACAGCAGCTCTGACGACAACAACAACAACAACAGCAGCAAAGAAAAACCAATCTCGTTTGCAGGTATCGCAAAGAACCTGGAAACCATCCTCATAACAAGTGAGGAATTACAGGAAGCGAAGAAGATGGTGACGAAAATCGGACACCGAGCAATCTGCAAGGCAGCCGAAAAATGTTTCGAAACCCAACAGCACTGTACGGTCACGTACCGTACAGTAAGCACAAAATCCCGTAGGGTTGAAAGAGCCACAGAGGCTCAAATACAAAAAGCCTTACGGTATGTGTGGCAGCGGAAAACGCATATCACCCAGGCAAGAAATATGCCACCGTAGACGTGCTTTTTGCCACACCCCAGGAGGCAAAGGCTCAATCCTTAGTGACCATAAGGAGCGAGGAAATGGTGTTGGTGTCCTCCTACTGCGGGCAAAAAATTGTGAGGGTCAAACTGACCCCCCCCCCCCCCCGGGGATGGACCCTTCTTGGCTGGCCGCGTCTGTCCTCGTCGGAATCGAGGACAAAACAACTGTACTGCAAGTACAGAAAAAAGTAAGAGAAGATTGGGTTGGCACCTTCATTGAGATGTTAATCCAAACCAACCAGGAGTGCATCGAAGCTATCCCGGATGTGATAGACTTCGATAACGGCACTCAACTGCCCATAAGTGTTGAGGGCAAACGCCCGAAATGCTTTCGCTGTGGATCGAAGACTCACCTCAGGGCCTTCTGCAACGAGAAGACCCTGAGAAAGGAGAAAAAACCCCCTCCTTCCGAAACCGGCTCCACGGCTACCAGCAACAGGACAAGCGGCAACTAGGAACGATAGGTCCGTGGCACCCATACCCACGCCACGGAAATCAAGAACAGCAGCAGTGGAAGTATTAACAACAACAACAGTAATACCAAATGCAGCTGCAACAGAGACTCCACTGCAAACATCACCAACAACAACAAGTGAAAGAGTGGAGCTGGTACCCCTCCCCGACCTCACAGAATCAGACATGAAGTGTGAGGTGGGAGAGGGATGGCAAAAGGTCGTAAGAAGGCACAAACGCAGAAGCAGCGCATCGTCGCCTTCGAAAAGGGAGGAAAGAAATGAAAAAAGGGTAAAGGCTACTGCAAAGAGACTCACAGCAGCAACACCACCAACAGCATCACCACCCACACTAGCACCACCATCACCACCGGCGACAACCCCACCGCCAACAACAACAACAACACCTTCAACACCACCACCACAAGCACCAACATCGCAAACACAACAACAAAATACACACACCCAGCAACAACGACAAGAAAATAGCAGAACCACACCCCACCCACAGAAAAATAAATGCACGGCAATAAATACACACAACAAGAAACTAATGACTTACATAATTGAACACACAGACATTCCACAGCACGACTACATAATAGCAGCACCAATCAAAACGCCAACGAACATAAGACTGGTTAAAATAGCACAGAAACAATACACAAACATTAAAACGAAATTCCCCAACGTAGTTGGTGATTTCAGAGACCTAGGAGGGACTCTCAACCGGAGAGTATATTCGGACATACTCATAGAAGAACCGACGACCAGCCGAAGGGACGATTCAACGGTCCCTTCACCAGACGATCAAGTGAAAAGGGATGGAGAAACCATCCTTCCTCTGCGAAAAGTACGGCAAGAGGTCTTTCCCATCTTTTCCACTCCATTTCAACATGACCTCACTCAGAATAGGCAGCATAAATGCGCGTGGCTTGGAGACCTTTCTTGGAACGTCCCGCTCTTTAGTGTTAGTGGGAGACTGGAACGGGATCTTAGATGCACGCTGGGACTGTGTGGGATTAGCGGATAGGGGAGGAGGGTGCAAGAGTCTCACCAACCTGCTCAGGCGGTTTGAACTGTCTGACAGGTACCGATTGGATTTCCCGAATGTGCCAATGTGGACTTGGACAAATCGAATAGGGTCATCCAGATCATATCTAGATAGAGTATTTTGTAGGGAAATAGATAGGTCTAGCATAGGCTGTCCACAATTCAAGATAGTCAGCTACACGGACCACAAATTCGGGATCTGTGTGCTTGACTTAGATAGGCTTCATAGACGAGGACCCGGCTACTGGGTGAGAGAAGCAAGAATGGCCCGAGTGAATGGGCCTACTCTGAGTACGTATCTGTAAATTAAAGGTGGAAAACTGGGAGAGGGCACTTGCCTTGGTGGTCAGGGTCACTGTGGCCTTTTACTGGGCTTTCTCCACAAATGTCCCTCCGAAGTCTCCCCAATAATAATAATAATAATAATAATAATGATTTCTTTATTAACCACAAGGGTTTACATAAAGTAGACATTAAGGACATAACCATGAAAAATTCCCCCTATTGGGGAATTTTTCATTGTTATTTTTATGTTACATCCTCTGTTTTTGTTCTTTACACGCAGAAATGCCCATTTGTACCGTCCTGCACTGTCCTTAATGTATACTTTATGTCAACCCTTGTGGTTAATAAAGAAATCATTATTATTATTATTAAGGGCGGTGGATTGGCAGTATCGGTAGAGGCTGGGACATGCTTTCCAGCATAGCTACGGCCCTTTATGTTCTGAGTTCAAATCCCGCCGAGGTTAACTTTGCCTTTCATCCTTACGGGGTCGATAAAATAAAGTACCAGTAATGTACTGGATAATTGCTGGCCTTGTGCCAAAAGTAGAAACAATTATTATTATTATTATTGTCGTTATTATGTTGTTTTTTTTTCTTCTTTTTTTCGTGCAATGGCCATACTCGATAACGTGGCGGCAGCCATCATGTATGTATGTATGTATGTGTGTGTGTGAGTGTGTATGTGTATGTGTGAGTGTATGTATGTTTATGTAATCTAATGTATATATGTATATATTATAATAGTAAACAAATGTATTTGGGGCTTTAAAATATTATCCCCCCCCCCCGGCTACGACCCAGTCAGCCTCCCCTACCCTGCCTCAATGTGTGTGTGTATGTATCTAAGCTTGTAAATTTGAGTAGATATATATATGGATTTATGGATTTGTGTATAATGTTTGTAAAATTGAACATGTGTATATATACGTGAATATAAATTCGTATACTTGAGTAAGTTTGTGTATTTGCAAGACTGTATATTGGAATGTGTGTGCGTATGTGTCTGTATGTGTGTGTGCGTATGTGTCTGTATGTGCGTATGCATGTATGTATGTGTGTATGTATGTATATGTATATGTATATATGCACGTATGTATATGTGTGTGTATATGCATGAATGTGTATGTGTATAAATGTATGTGTGTGTATGTATATATGTCTATGCATGTATGCATATATGTGTATGTATGTGTATGTATATGTGTGTATGTATGTATATTTATGTGTTTAACGATTCATTCAAGAAGGTTATAGAAAAGAGATTAGAAAGCGTCAATAAACTAGGTCAATAGAATGCAGTGATTTAAGAGGCTCGCCATGTCTTATAGTTTCTGGTGGGGAAGGGTGAAACACAGAGGAAGTGAAATAATGGAGATTTTCTAACTTTAGTCCAACGCCTTCTCCATTCTGTCCACCGGGGCTGTGGGGAGGCCACCAATATGATTGTCTGACTTGTCATTTTATCAGTAAATATACTGTGATATACGGTGTATCTTGGGTATGTAAAACTTAACAGAGCCCATACTAAATATTTAAATACCATAATGAATGTTGTCCTACTGATCTGAAAGCAATCGCAGTGTAATAACAATAATTCTTTTTTTAGTATTGAGATCACGTCCAAGGTGAGGTTGGTATATGTGAGAAAATGGAAGAGATGGCCTGTCTAGCAGGGCATTATGATTGAATAAATAAATGAATGCAAAATAATATTTACAAAATTTTCACAATAAACTGAAGTTATAGTCACTGCAGAAAGATTGAAATGAAAATGAAAAGTGCTTTAGGTGAGCAGTGGAAAGACACCTCTGGTCCTCAGCAGTCTGTCAGTGTCACCTTAGCTGAGTAGTGGCAACAAGCCTCTGGTCCTCAACAGTCTGTTAGTTAGTATTACCTTAGCTGAGCAGTGAAAACACACCTCTGGCCTACAACAGTCTGTTAGTTAGTGTCACCTTAGCTGAGCAGTGAAAACACACCTCTGGCCTACAACAGTCTGTTAGTTAGTGTCACCTTAGCTGAGCAGTGAAAACACACCTCTGGTCCTCAACAGTCTGTTAGTTAGTGTCACCTTAGCTGAGCAGTGAAAACACACCTCTGGCCTACAACAGTCTGTTAGTTAGTGTCACCTTAGCTGAGCAGTAAAAACACACCTCTGGCCCTCAGCAGTCTTTTAGTTAGTGTCACCTTAGCTGAGCAGTAAAAACACACCTCTGGCCTACAACAGTCTGTTAGTTAGTGTCACCTTAGCTGAGCAGTAAAAACACACCTCTGGCCTACAACAGTCTGTTAGTTAGTGTCACCTTAGCTGAGCAGTGAAAACACACCTCTGGCCTACAACAGTCTGTTAGTTAGTGTCACCTTAGCTGAGCAGTAAAAACACACCTCTGGCCCTCAGCAGTCTTTTAGTTAGTGTCACCTTAGCTGAGCAGTAAAAACACACCTCTGGCCCTCAGCAGTCTTTTAGTTAGTGTCACCTTAGCTGAGCAGTAAAAACACACTTCTGACTCTTAGCAGTCAGCAGGCTGTTAATCACTCTCACTTTAACTCAGCTCTGTAAACACATCCCTGTCCCTTAGCATCAACCTCGCCACCACCCGAGGTAACGCTGCCGGCGTGCTGGCTTGCCTAAAAAATCATTAGAGAGCTTTCCCAGTGCTCCTTGCGATACTGTTATCTTTTACTCTGGTACCGACTCGGTTGACCGCCCCTTTCGTCTGCCTTTTGTTGTGGTCCCAGATAAATTTTTTTCTTTTTTCTTTCTTTTCCTTTCTTTTTTTCTGTTTTCCCTTTCCTTTATATTATATTTGTTTATGTTTCCGTTTTGTAAGCATTGTATTATTATATCTCTTTTTATACAACAGTGAATAAAACGACGACTCTCTACTGTGTACTTCGGAAAATAAAGTTTTTATGTAACCTTTCTTATTATATTAAACATTAAACTAATATATTTCTTTATTGTAAAAAATAAAGTGTTATAAAAACTTTATTACCAACTTCAATTTGTATTTTTTTACCTTTTTGAAATACAATATATCTCTTTTACGACACAGTTTACAAACACCCCACTGCTTTCTTCAAAAATAACAGAGAACCAACGCATTAAGGGGAAGTAACTCTCATTTGACAATTTATCATACACACTGCCCTCTGGTGGGATGTCAACAGAATTCCAGTGTCACTTATAAATAAATACACATACATACGCACACATATTTACTTAGAGTCCAGTTATAATGTCTGTTGGTGATACACACGATGAATACCCTCCTTTCAAACTCAACTCATCCCGCTTTGACCAGGTAAATATAAATATTTATACACATACACACATATATATATATATATATACACACACATATACACGAGTGTTATTGAAGAGTAAACAAAACGAATCGATGGGCTGGCCGGACAAATACCTTGCAGTATTTGTTCCGACTCCTTATATTGTGCGTTCAAATCCTGCCGGGGTGAAATTTACTTTGCATCCTTCCGGGGTTGATAAAATAAAATACCAGTCAAGTACAGGAGTAAATTTAATTTGACTCCACCTCCTCCCGTAAATTGCTGGCCTTGTGCATAAAGTAGAAACCATGAGATAATTAGATGGAGGCTGTATCGTTACACCGTGTTGTCGCCGTAAAGTTCAGCAACACCAAGCAACAGCTTCCAATAAACGATGATTTCGTATATCTGTACTGGATCGGTACTTTATTGTATCGACCCCGGAAGGATGTAAAGCAGAGTTGACCTCGGTGAGATTTGGACTCAGAACATTAAGGGGCGGAACTAAAAGCTACAGTGCATGTTGTTCGATGTTCTAACGATCATGTCAATAATAATATTTTTGTAAGGTTTCTCTAGTAATCAGTTGCCAGGTAAAGGTGTTAAGTTTTAGCGGTGGCTGTTGTGAGTTTGGTTTGTTTGTTGTCTGGTTGATTCATTCATTTGTAGTCTAAGGTTCTAATATTCCACTGTAGGATTGTAATTCTTGTGGTGAGTGTACTGAGTATTCAAGTAGTGACTACAAACATTAACGTGAAGTGGGAACTCCATAGATAATAAACACAACCACAAGGATATGGTCCGAACGTGGAAGAGCCGAACTCCCACTATCATCGCCTCAATCTCTCTCACCCTCGCCATCTCTCTGTATGGTGAGCAAATGGGGTCCCACGTGCTGGCCTCCCCACAGCCCCGGTGGATGGTAAGGGAGATGCGCTGGAAAAGGCATTCCAACACGCGAGGCTCACACCTGCGGCTGGCCAACTCAGCGCCTATGGTGGTGAGTACGGAGGTAGCCCTAGGGCCAAAGACACCAGAAGCCTCCACTCATTTGTAGTAGTAGTGGTGGTGGTGGTAATAGTTGTACTAGTAGCAGTGGTGGTGGTGGTAGTAGTAATAGTTGCAGCAGCAGCACTAGGGATGAAATATGTACTATTTTATTAAATAATATATATATTCAATATACTCACAGCATTACCACGGGTGATGGCGAGGCTAAGACACTGAGACAACCAAGCACCCTCATGGGCATTACCTGACACCTCAGTGATGTGAAGTTGATGAGTGTAGCTTTGTTGGTCAAATAATGCCAAGTAAGAGAAGTTGGTCTGAGGGAGTCAAGAGAAGTTTGCCATATTCAAGGAAACAAGAAGTTGTCCTCATTGTTGTGGGGTGAAGTAATATTACTGTGGGGGAGGGGATTTCCTCATGTCACAGGGATAAGAATTAACAAAGGAACAAGACACTGATCATGTTTTTGTCACATAATTCACTTCAAAATCATGTGTAGCAATAAACAACAGAAAAAGAATGTATGTATAGTTGTGGTGTGTCAGGTGTGTATATATATAGTTGTGGTGTGTCAGGTGTGTATATGTGTGTATATATAGTTGTGGTGTGTCAGGTGTGTATATGTGTGTATATATAGTTGTGGTGTGTATATATGTATATATATAGTTGTAGTGTGTCAGGTGTGTATATGTGTGTATATATAGTTGTGGTGTGTCAGGTGTGTATATGTAGTAATATTTAACTGACCTGTGTTGCTAAGATTCCCCCTCAACTAGTGTCAACCCCAGCAGGGCTGGCTAGTGACAGTGTGTAGTGCATATGTCACTACATTACCCCCTCAACTAGTGTCAACCCCAGCAAGACTGGCTAGTGACAGTGTGTAGTGTATATGTCACTACACTACCCCCTCAACTAGTGTCAACCCCAGCAGGGCTGGCTAGTGACAGTGTGTAGTGTATATGTCACTACATTACCCCCTCAACTAGTGTCAACCCCAGCAGGGCTGGCTAGTGACAGTGTGTAGTGTATATGTCACTACATTACCCCCTCAACTAGTGTCAACCCCAGCAAGACTGGCTAGTGACAGTGTGTAGTGTATATGTCACTACATTACCCCCTCAACTAGTGTCAACCCCAGCAAGACTGGCTAGTGACAGTGTGTAGTGTATATGTCACTACATTACCCCCTCAACTAGTGTCAACCCCACCAAGACTGGCTAGTGACAGTGTGTAGTGCATATGTCACTACATTACCCCCTCAACTAGTGTCAACCCCAGCAAGACTGGCTAGTGACAGTGTGTAGTGTATATGTCACTACATTACCCCCTCAACTAGTGTCAACCCCAGCAGGGCTGGCTAGTGACAGTGTGTAGTGTATATGTCACTACATTACCCCCTCAACTAGTGTCAACCCCACCAAGACTGGCTAGTGACAGTGTGTAGTGTATATGTCACTACATTACCCCCTCAACTAGTGTCAACCCCACCATGACTGGCTAGTGACAGTGTGTAGTGTATATGTCACTACATTACCCCCTCAACTAGTGTCAACCCCACCAAGACTGGCTAGTGACAGTGTGTAGTGTATATGTCACTACATTACCCCCTCAACTAGTGTCAACCCCAGCAGGGCTGGCTAGTGACAGTGTGTAGTGTATATGTCACTACATTACCCCCTCAACTAGTGTCAACCCCAGCAGGGCTGGCTAGTGACAGTGTGTAGTGTATATGTCACTACATTACCCCCTCAACTAGTGTCAACCCCAGCAGGACTGGCTAGTGACAGTGTGTAGTGTATATGTCACTACATTACCCCCTCAACTAGTGTCAACCCCAGCAGGGCTGGCTAGTGACAGTGTGTAGTGTATATGTCACTACATTACCCCCTCAACTAGTGTCAACCCCAGTAAGACTGGCTAGTGACAGTGTGTAGTGTATATGTCACTACATTACCCCCTCAACTACTGTCAACCCCAGCAGGGCTGGCTAGTGACAGTGTGTCGTGTATATGTCACTACATTACCCCCTCAACTAGTGTCAACCCCAGTAAGACTGGCTAGTGACAGTGTGTAGTGTATATGTCACTACATTACCCCCTCAACTAGTGTCAACCCCAGCAGGGCTTGCTAGTGACAGTGTGTAGTGTATATGTCACTACATTACCCCCTCAACTAGTGTCAACCCCAGCAGGGCTTGCTAGTGACAGTGTGTAGTGTATATGTCACTACATTACCCCCTCAACTAGTGTCTACCCCAGTAAGACTGGCTAGTGATAGTGTGTAGTGTATATGTCACTACATTACCCCCTCAACTAGTGTCAACCCCAGCAGGGCTGGCTAGTGACAGTGTGTAGTGTATATGTCACTACATTACCCCCTCAACTAGTGTCAACCCCAGCAAGACTGGCTAGTGACAGTGTGTAGTGTATATGTCACTACATTACCCCCTCAACTAGTGTCAACCCCACCAAGACTGGCTAGTGACAGTGTGTAGTGTATATGTCACTACATTACCCCCTCAACTAGTGTCAACCCTACCAAGACTGGCTAGTGACAGTGTGTAGTGTATATGTCACTACATTACCCCCTCAACTAGTGTCAACCCCACCAAAACTGGCTAGTGACAGTGTGTAGTGTATATGTCACTACATTACCCCCTCAACTAGTGTCAACCCCACCAAGACTGGCTAGTGACAGTGGGTAGTGTATATGTCACTACATTACCCCCTCAACTAGTGTCAACCCCACCAAGACTGGCTAGTGACAGTGTGTAGTGTATATGTCACTACATTACCCCCTCAACTAGTGTCAACCCCAGCAGAGTTGGCTAGTGACAGTGTGTAGTGTATATGTCACTACATTACCCCCTCAACTAGTGTCAACCCCACCAAGACTGGCTAGTGACAGTGTGTAGTGTATATGTCACTACATTACCCCCTCAACTAGTGTCAACCCCAGCAGGGCTTGCTAGTGACAGTGTGTAGTGTATATGTCACTACATTGCCCCCTCAACTAGTGTCAACCCCACCAAGGCTGGCTAGTGACAGTGCGTAGTGTATATGTCACTACATTACCCCCTCAACTAGTGTCAACCCCACCAAGACTGGCTAGTGACAGTGTGTAGTGTATATGTCACTACATTACCACCTCAACTAGTGTCAACCCCACCAAGACTGGCTAGTGACAGTGTGTAGTGTATATGTCACTAC